>JBAMJR010000089.1:0-545000 GCA_038501785.1 Myoxocephalus aenaeus
CACCATCACTTATTCATGTGAGTGAACATTAGAACAGGACTCTCCCTCTCTGTATCTGTCTCTCCATCTCACTACAGTGTGTGTATGTTTTTCAGAGGAGGGGGTTTGTTAGTGGTGCATGATTACACAGGGTTTATTGTGGCGCGTGTGCGTGGTGGGAATTTAGGAGATTCATATCCACAGGAAACAACAGAATCAGCCAGACAACCAGTTTGCTCTTTACTTGCCGTTTACTCACCAATGTGTGTGTGTGTGTGTGTGTGTGTGTGCAGTGTCTGAATGGGTCCCTGTATGTTAAGAGAGAAAGTGAGTCGGTGCGTGCGCGACAGAGAGAAGGAGTAAGGCAGAGAATGAAAGCGTCAGAGGAAGTTATTAATTATTTTAGCTCCTATTAGGGGGAACACGGCGAGTCGATACCCCTGGAGACGTGTCATGAACGCCTCTTATTGTTCTCTAGCTGACATACGCCGCTCTTCTCCTCCCCTCCCACCTCTCCTCCCCCTTCATCTAGCCTTCTATCCCTGTCACATGTACCTCTCCTCTCCTCCCTCTCCGTTCTCCCTCTCGTTCATTCCGGCTGTGACATGCACATTTTTCGTCCTACCTCGCTCATTTTATTCATGTTTTTTTTTGCTTTCCTCCAGCACCACCTGTCCACCATCTCTACTCTAATTTCCCATCTCTGCTGCGCTCCTCACGTCTCCAATTTCCCTCTCTCCTGTCTTGTTCTCATCTCTCATCATTTCTGCCTCCTTATTTTCTCCTGTGATATCGCCATCCTACCTCGAGCTCGTCATCCAAGCTAGCTATTCTGCCTCTCCCTCCATTTCTATTCTACATTTACTTCATCTGTTGTCTTTCCTCCTCTTCACCCACACAGACACAGCTCACTCATCTCTGTTGAACTGTCACGCTGTGTGTGTGTGTGTGTGTGTGTGTGTGTGTGTGTGTGTGTGTGTGTGTGTGTGTGTGTGTGTGCGCGCATTTATGTCTGCCGTCGGGAGATCATCTGGAAACACACAGCCTGCCTCTTCTCAGAAGCCGCCTCGGCTTTTATCCCCTGCTCAGTCGCAATGACTTTAACCCGCCCACAACCCACTAAAGCAGCCAATGAGATGATGGCAGGCCACTTCCTTATTTCAAACGGCATGTGGTTTAAAGAGGCATTGGACAATTACACACAGAGAGAGGAAAACAGACAGACAGAGACGAAAAGAGACAGACAAAGAGAAAGAAATTCCCAGTTTATAGAAACAGCTTTCACTATCAAGCAACAACCAGGTTGCGTTGCTGGGATTACGTCAGCGTGGGTTAATCCTACCTGGCTTTGCAACCCTGCTAATGATGAAGCTTTAGCTCAAGTATAATTCTGAAAAGGTGAACACAGGTTACTACAGAAAACCTATACTAAACTATAAAATATAACTGCGTATAAGGTGTAACTATAGCTGGTCAGAAACGACCCGCCGCCCTTTGCTGCGTGTCGTCCCTCCTCTTTTATTGAAGTTACCCTTCTGAATACTTTAATATGTGTAACGTGAAAGGGGTCACTTGTGGTGATAAACCAACAGAGAATTATCACCCGACTCTGAAGTTCCCCCTGAACTGAGCTGAATGGAGAGCTTAAGCGTCTTTGAAGTCACTGTCTTGGTATTACAGCCCACAACTTCTGTTTAGGTTTAGTCTCATCAGCCCTCCAGTCAAAGCATGCAGCTTATTTCAGGATAGGGAAAGACACTCTGATAAACCCACATTAGCCGTAATCACTTTATAGGGTGACAATATGATAATGTTTTGTTTTTACCTTGATCTGCTGCCCCAAAATGGTCATGTCTACTTTTTACTTGTTAGACAGATTATTAGTATGAAGAGGTAAAGTTTCTGGACACATCTGGTTGGTTGACTATCTGGGTTAATATCCTTGATTGTTGTAGCAATTTCCCTTAATACTTTCTAACTTCCCTGTGCCGTCCCGCAGAAAACCTAAATCGTAAAAAAAAAAAAAAAGCCCAAACTATTTTGTTTCATATTTTAGAAATAATTATACATTTCTTGCAAAGCATTGCAGTTTTTAGCAATAGTTACTTAAACTAAATAGTGCTTTTTGGGGGACTATTTTCTGCAGTGGATTAATATACGTTTGGTGCTCTAGTGTTTATTAATTCCGGCAGGGAGGGATTGATTTTCAAAAAACTATAGTGGCCGTGTTAATGGTAAGTAAGGGGCATGTCACCCAGGGAACAATGTTTTTGGACAACAGTGGAGGCCAATGAATACACTAGACTAGATCAGGCTGTGGACACAGACAATACGTTTCATTGTTGGTTTTGGTGTTCTCATGGTTTTGCTGGAATATAGGAAAATTAGGGCTGCCACTAACTATTACGACTATCATCTATTTATATGTACATTACAATTTTGATGAATCGATTAATCAACTCATCATTACAGCTCTAAGACTAATACATAATATTACCAGCCTTATACTTACTTACTTACATTGTCTTGATAATTGTAATATAGTACATTCAGGTTGGTAAGAGTCACATCTTTGGTAATTCAATATGTTAAAAACAGCCCTAATCTTCAGTTTCAGTGCCATTTTTTTGCTTTAGAGACTAGAATTACATAAGATCTGTTAGCATCTAGCTAGCAAATAAGCTATTCTCTAATAAGCAATCAACAGGACTCAAGTCAAGAAAGGAAGATCTTTGACCTTGAAATCTGGTAGGGGTCAACAGTCTAATGCACAAACGAGACACTAATTATCTTTGTGCACACACAAATACACACACACACGCACACATCTGTAAATACAAACACACACACCCACAAGCTTAAGCACGCGAGCAGAGATCAAAACAACAATTGCATAGATGTCTACGAACATACACGTACACCCAGAGCTCTCTACTGTCCCCCAGACAAAGAAGGGAGTGCATCCTTGTGCAAGTGCCCCAGGGGGAGACCTGATTCTGCACCCACCCCTTAACCCCCACATGAATGCTCACAAACACACAGATATAAACCCACCCCCATGCTTGACGGCGTACTTTGAAGAGTAACAAACAGGCTAGCAGACAGAAGTGGGGGTGGGGCAGAAGGGTCCCTCTGTGGTAACAAGGGCATTATAAGCCAATTAGGAGTGCCGCCTGATTGACTGACAGACAGGGTGGAGAGCGCGACACGGCTCGCTGTCTGATGTGAAGAAGGTGTGTGCCAGCGTGCGTGCGTGTGTCTTTGTATCAAATTGCATTCCCCCTCTCTTATAACTAAAGCTTTGGGCTAAAGGGCTCTAATATGCGCACACAAACAGAGTCTAACACGCACACACACAGGGCAAACATCCACACGATCCCCTCCCTTGAGGTTCACCTCCTACACGCGAAGGCATTCAAAAGATCTTTTTGTCTCCGTTTCGTGCCAGAGAAAAAGAGGAGAAGGACGAGAGAAAGGGAGAAGGAAAGCGAGGGAGACTGAGAGAGAGAGAAAAAAAGAGCGAGCAAAGAGGAGAAAGAGAGCAGCAAAAGGGTTTGCAGGAAAGCAAGGAGGGTAAAGGGATAGAGGGACACCTGGGGTGGGGACAGAGAGAAAACATGGAGCAGGACAGAGGAATGGGAGGGGGAGCACAGAGGAAGACGAGGAGAGAGCAGGCGAAAAGATGGAAGCTGGGAGAGAGCTACAGACAGCCGGGCTCCAGTGCTGCTCTGAACTCGTTTGATCCAGTTTGTCTCGCCAGGCGTTCCTCGAGATACATTCCTGTGGCTGGCTGGGCGCAGAGTGAGAGAGAGAGACTGAGAGAGATAGTGAGAGAGAGAGACAGAGAGAGAGAAAGAGAGAGAGGGCGAGAGAGATACTGAGGGAGAGATCAGCAGAGATTGAGAGAGAGAGAGAAGCAGGGAGAAGCTTGTAGGTAATTTGTGAAAAGAGTGGAGAGACGCATATCAACTTGAGGAAATTAAAAGACAAGGAGAGCAAAAGATCAACCGGCAGCACGGAGAGAGGAACCAAGCGAGGAAATCTACTCAAGAGAGAGAAGCCACAGCAAAAGTTCTCTAACGTTACCTGCTACAAAAGGTTCAAACCCTCTAACCAACTCTATTTCTCTTTTATTTTTTGTCTTGTCACTGCCGGAAGCCAAGAAATAGAAACAAAACAAAACCCTGAAAAGGGAGAGGAGAGGACACACAGAGAAAAGTTTTGTCACATTTTAAGTCACTGAAATAAATCCATGATGCAAGCAACCGTGTGTGTGTGTGTGTGTGTGTGTGTGTGTGTGTGTGTGTGTGTGTGTAAAACATACTTGAACAGACTCACAGTCCAAAGATTGAAGACTGAAAAAGGGACACTATGAGACGAAATGGAAACCCAGAGAGAAAAGATGAGTGAATTAACTTTCCTGAAAGAGGACATTAATGCTTGTGATTCGTTCCAAACTGAACCAAAAGGAAACACAGTAATTAAAAATCATGTTTATGTTGTTTATATTTTTTTAAATATAAATTCTTGGTCAATATTGTCACCAAAGCCAATTAAGAGGAGAAGAAGAAATTGAAGGCTATTTTCTTCTCTCTCTTTTTGTTCCTTATATCAAACTATGGACAGTCATAGACGAGTTGAGAGCAGGAACATTCTAGTTGGGTGTGTTATTGGGTTTGTATAACATCTCAATATGCAGATCAATTATATTTGTTAATCACTCGGCCACCCAATCACAGAGGTGCTTTCCACCTCAAGGGGGAATATTTAACGCAAAAGTAATCCTTCTAAGGTTGATCCTCATGGCTCTATACATATGTATAATGTCACTGGTTTAGTTTTTAAAGTGGAATGGTGTTTCTAGATATGTGTTGCTTGGGCGAAACAATTTTGGTGGTTTGACCAAAAGAATGTCAATCAGGCCATGAAATCCTATTGCTGCAGATTCACAAGTCTTCACAACATGTAAAGTAAAAGTGGAATATTTTTGCACCAAAAAATATGCAGTTATATTTGTATGAGAATCAAGTGTGGTGTTTCATCTGTGAGAATTTGCTTCCCAAACCAGATATATTCAAATTCCTTTTTCAAAAGATTTCTTAAAGTCCCCTGACTGTTTCAACTATATTCACAGCAGCATTTCCTTTGTACCAAACCAACTGTCAAAGCAAACCACCTTGAGTAAGGGTGCCACTGGTTGTCATAGAGTGTTTGTGGCTGACTAATGCTCATAGTTTTCTGCAATGTGTCCCACAATGTTCCGTCTATCCTTTACCTTCATTTGTCTAGCTTTGTTGTCCCCGTTGCCAACTGTTATTTCTGTTTAAAGAGAGAGAGAGAGAGAGAGAGAGAGAGAGAGAGAGAGAGAGAGAGAGAGAGAGAGAGAGAGATGTGAAAACAATGTGAAATGACTTGTATGTGCGCGCAATACTTGGCCAATAAAGGTGATTCTGATGTTGGCTTTAGTTGGTCTGAGCTGAAACAGTTCAGATGATTCAGTGTGTTGCCACGCTGCACACACAAGCGCAAATATATTAGCAATCGACAGTTGTTGCTGACGTTTGGAACATTTTAACATATTGCCCAACCCTATTCTAAACAAGGCCGGATGTTAGCCAGATCATCAAAACCACTTTATTTGGAGATGAAACCCCAAAAATGAGTGTGCCTAAACCCTCAGTGCAGAGGAAAACTGTGTGCTTTGAAGAGAAGTAGTGAGGCAAGGTGAGGTGACTGGGAGCTTTGATCAGACAGCCTGGCGTGCCAGTGCCCAAAGAGAGCTGCAGCTCTCAGCTCACCAAGAACTGTTTTTATCGTACACTTCAACAGTTCAGATGCGAGAGATGAGGCAATCACGAATACATTAAGGTATGATTCTTATGAAATAAAACGTTCACATATGAATGTGTTGGTTGTTATTTGACCACACACTGACAAAAAGTGATTAACCACAGAACTTGAATAGTAATAAATAATGTAATTGCTCTAAAAAAAACAAAAACAAAGCCATAATAATAATAGAAAGGGCAGGGGGTATCATTGGTCATAGTTTGCTGTGTTCATCATTGATTCAAGTTACTAAAAGGAACTTTCTTTTTGTGTTGATTTTGGTGGCTCCTGCCGAAAAAGCGATATGAGCAAGTGAGGCGAAGGCAAACATCAGTTTGATCATGGCCTTAGTGAGATATGTAAAATATGTGACTAACCTGTGAACACATGAACAAAGTCCAAATCAAAAAGGTACAAATTATGTTTCCTGTAATGACTGCTCCAGGTCTTTTGAATCTTGTTGTGTGTGTCACTTTTTCAATAATTAGCCGACCCTTGCATGCTCGAGCCCCCGCAGACTCACCTCAGCTTCAGATTTTACACATTAAGGCTCCGTCCACACTACTGCGTTTCCCTTTTGAAACGCACTACTCCAGAAAACTAAGAAGTTTAGAAACGCTATTGAAAGCCGGGTAAGTCTGAAAACTCCGGGGTTATTTTTCGTAATGTGTACCGGCGGAACTGCATAAGTTTGAAAACAATGACGTAGACACCAGCATTCGCTCTTTGATTGTGTCTTTCCCTGTTTCTTAAACTGTAAACGAACAAAAGCATAAATTGCTCTCCAGTACGACAAATACTTCAGACACCCGGCTGAGCTACGAGTGTAAAAACAGACAACAACAAAAGCGAGGAAACGAGTGAGAGACGTGTGTTGACCAAATTTATTGACCCATAATCTCGTAAACTATGTGTTAATTTTTAAGTATATTAGTTGTGTGTGTGTGAGATAGATAAAGCAAGACCTGCAGCCTTGTAATCAAGTTTGAAAAAGTAAAACTTCTAAAACTTTCCAAGAAATGTGTCTGTTTTAGTATATAGAGGAAGATCTTGAGTATCAAGCACAACCTATTATTAAAGAGTACAAAATTACCACGTTGTATTTTCTGTGAATAAGCAACCAATCAACTTCCTGTTCACACCGGCCCAGTGTACGTGAACAAAAATGTATTAGTGTGGATGTCCCGAATGTCACTGCTCCCCTCCCTCCTTAAAACACACCTCTCCTCCCTCTCACTTCTACCCATTCCCCTACACACTCACCACCCCTCACTTTCCACTCACAATCTCTGACTCTCTTGTTCACATGTGACAAAATATAGTAAATCATTGTATCTGTGTGTGAGACTGCATGTGTGAGGGACTGGGTAAAAACGGTCTAATTGAGGGGATAAAGGAGTAGAGAAAGAGGGGTCAATTACTGCAGGAAATGGAGAGGGTGTGTGTGTGTGTGTGTGTGTGTGTGTGTGTGTGTGTGTGTGTGTGTGTGTGTGTGTGTGTGTGCAGAAGGTTGGGGGAGGGTTTGGTCTGTCATTACTTCCTTCCTTCCGGGTCCATTTTTACGCATCAATAAAACGCCTGAACTGCTGAGCCAACCCCAGGCTACCTTTTCTCATGTTTAAGCTCTGTGTGTGTGGCTATTAGTGTGGTTCATGCACTCGTACTAACCTCTCACCCACTAACCACTTACACACGCAATAGAGAGGTAAATTCACATCCACATACTGTAGTCCATTCAACAAGTGGATTTAAAGTATAACAATTAACAAAAGCTGTAAATCAAACCTTCACATACACACATAAACCGTCTGTGACGACATTACTTTCAGTTCCTCATTAAAATGCCTGAAAAATTGGAGTGCATGCTTGGAAAAGTAACACACAAGTACAACATATCATATCAACTATAGCAGTGATTGTCAACCACTGTGCCGCGGCACACCAGTGTGCCGTGAGAGATCGTCAGGTGTGCTGTGGGAAAATGTCCAATTTCACTTAATTGGTCCAAAAAAATATTATTTAGTTGCCGCAAATGATTTTCCATTGTTGAGCGTCTGAGCTGCAATATAGTGGCTGGCAGAGTAATATAGAACAGGTCTGCACCTTGTTCTGCTATTAAACAAACTAAACGGCCGTATGTTATTGATCTTATCTACACAGCATGTCATTTCTGGGTCGCGTCTATAAAACTCTGCTCTGCTCTGTGTCGCGCACGCGGAGTTCCGCCTGATGCGCTGCACAGGTGAGACACAGCGGAGAGAGAGACAGAGAGCGGCGAAAAATAAGTTGCGTGCTTTTCACAATGGGATTTTCTGCTGAAGCTATCAGTATTTTAAGATATGAGCTCTCACTGTTAAAGCCTAACAGTTCATGTGTTTGCAGGTCAAGACAAACAGCCTGGAGCTCATCAATGACGTTTCTGACTCAGAGAGGCTCTGGAAATATTCTTCCAAAAGCCTGAAAAACACACTGCAGTGATAAAGTCTGCTCACTTTGTGGTCGTCATTAAAATAAATGAACACCATGTTTCCTTTAAGTCAGTATTTATCAAACTGGGAGGTATTTATTACAGGTGTAATATCTTTATTACAGGTATTTATTACAGGTGTGGCGCAAGAGGAAATGCTGATTTTAAATGTTCACAATCCGCCGTTAACAGGTTATGCTTGCGCATGCGCCGATTCTTGGCATTTCGCCAAAAGCCGATCTTTATGATCTTTATGAGAGCCGTATCAAATCTACAACCCCGTTTTAAAAAGATGTGTAGAGGAAAGCAGCTCACTGCAGCCACTAATACTGATACAACCTGATGCTCACTCATCTGCACTCATTCCGTTTTGTTTTGCAATAGCTTATTGTTTTCCACAATAAGATATTTAGTAGTAACTAAATATTAGTTATTTTTGCATGACTTTATTTTCATTTTTCTAACAAAGTGATAACACTTTTGTTTTGTCTGATGGAGCGATCTGGTTTACTTGAAACACTGAATACTCTTCCATGCCAGTAGGTAGCGCAATATTGAGCTACCATATATGCTGTGTTATGCTACAATGTGACATTTTGTAACTTTTTAGGTTGTTGGTGTGCCGCGGGATTTTTTTATTGTAGAAAATGTGCCGCGGCTCAAAAAAGGTTGAAAAACACTGAACTATAGAACGTGAAATATACACAGACTTCTTCACAATTTACTTAATGGAATAGTCTTTGGGGAAATACGCTCAATTGCTTACTTGCCAAGTTAAATGTAATAATTAATGCTACTCTCATGTCTTTAGCTACAAACAATAGCAAGTTAGCTTAGCTTAGCATAGGAGTCCTGTCGTCAAATTAAGGGTCGGGTTATGCTTACTACTATGCTTAACTATAAACACTTATGATCGGAAATCAAAAGTGTTTATAGTTGATTTGAAGGGCCACACTTGATGGATGGAGTGAAAAGCTGGCCAGCTCTCTCTCCTGGAAGACATTCGTAGTGTTGCACTCGGCTGTTCACGGACAGAAATAGTTGTGTAAAGATTCTTTTAAACGCAAGCGAGAGAGAACTTTGAACACTGCTTACTTTCTCACCTCCACACTGCTGGCCAATCATAGTGTGATTGGTGTATTTTGTTACCTTTGGAAAGAGCCACGCAAGTTGTTTCTCCCTGCTTTTAGTCTTTATGCTAAGCTAAGCTGCTTTTATATGTATTGTTGAAGGTGAAGTGGATCGAACTTCTCATACAACAATGCAAAAACGTGTATTTTCCTATATCTTAACCTATTCCTTTAATATATTTAAAAAAAAAGTTAAAGTAATAATGGCTCAGTAAAAGTGGATGCCAACTAACACACACTCATGTCTACTAACAACAAGATTAGACACTAGTCCTGTTGGCAAAGGTGCAATGCTCACCCACCCACCCACCCACACCCACACCCACACCCACACACACACACCTGTTACCCAAAGGCCAGGGTAAGAGGGAGGAGGATGACTACACCTGTAGTTGTGCGTGTAAATGTGCAAACATGCACAACTGCGTCAATATGTGCAAAAAAAATATCTGATCCACTTAGTATAAGAGATCGAAGAAAACGTAGTGAAGGTAAAAGTATGGTTCCTTGTTCAAATGTGACCACTAGTGATGTTGTATAGCAGGGTTTCTCAATCTTTTTTCAGACCCACTCTTTGTACTTTGTGACCCTTGTACTGTATTACAAATATTTGTTGATCCTAGTTATAGATGTGCTAGATTAGAACATAATCACTGGACTATTATAATGCAGGTTCTCATATTGTTTGTATCTTGTATTCTACTGGCATCCAGTCCAGCAGGATGAGGTCAGGCTGAATATTTCTCCAGCGATATCAGTAACACAATATGCCAATATTAAAGGGGAACACCACTTGTGTTTGTAATGAAAAACACACAAAGTTACTTTTATATGTAGCACTAGCCACATGCTAGTCAGCTTTAATTGGGGCTGGTTAGTTTCTTTTTTTGATAACCAACCATTATTTCACTGTACCTCGTTCAGCGTAAACTATCTCAGAAGTAGATGCCAAAATTGTGGGTTTAGTTTCGAGCGATTTCTGAAAAATCATCAGTTGTTGTGGCTGGTGGATACAAACAAAGTTTGATGCCCTCTGATGAACAGATGAACAAGATGAGAAGCCCACTGTTACATAACACCATCGGAGGTGCTCTGTGTCTGCGTGTGTCACTATTTGTATCTGTATAGTTGGTCTTTGTGCGCCCGAACAAATGACTCAATGTTGTGTACATGCAGATGGACACTATAATGCAGTGGAACTGTGTGTCTGTGTGTGTGGACCAGTGTCTCTAGTAGACTTGTGTTAATCCTCTTAGCGTATGCTGCTTGAAGCTCAGAGCACATTATGTAACCACTCTAATCCGGCATCGCACCAAGACAGACAGCAAAAGATCACAAACCATGCTTCTTTAAGCGCACACACACACACACACACACACACACACACACACACACACACACACACACACACACACACACACACACACACACACACACACACACACACACACACACACACACACACACACACACAATGCCACTGGACATTGAATCTCAGGGTCCGTGTCAAACCGCTAATTAACAACACTATAAAACACCCAGAATTGAAAGGTCCGATGTACAGGAAGATATTGATAATCAGCACTATTTTGATCTTTTATTGCTGATGTCCAGAGTGAAGCTGCAGAGAAACTGAAACACTGACAGTCTCTCTTTGAGTGTCTCCGCTGCCCTCTTCACATATTCTCTGTAACTCCCTGATAACCTGCACTTCCAACCAAAAACTTTCACTCTTCTCCTGCTCTCCATACTGTTGCCAGGGCAACAGCGGCCATCTTGCCGTGCCCCATCTGTCTTGGGTACACATCACCGGCCGGTCATAAATGTGAAATGACAGTCAGAGAGGAAAAGCAGAGAAGGTAAGACAGAGAATGAGCTAGAGAGCGTCAAAGGACGAGAGAGAGGCAGACCGAGACAGAAAGAGCCACATATCGTCTTTGCAGGTTAAATTACAATTATTTTTTTTAAAAGCAGGATTGCCGATCTCGTCTTTACCCAGTATGACCTTTCTGGTTTGTTTGTACAACACAAATCAGCCTGAGTATCATACAAACATGTCCTATATATCTATACAATGTCAAGCAATACTTCTTCAACTTAATTTGATCAATATAAACATGTTTTTATGCTATAAAATTCATTTAATTCACTTAATTAATTAAAGTTCAAGTTCTCAGACGCAAACTGTCGTCTAAACACAAGAACTTTGCCAGAATAGAATTCCAAAATTGGCCAAATCTTGATTTAAATCAAGAACTGTCTGATCAAAATAACAAATAACAAATCTGACCAGACATTCGATGCCATCTTTTGGTACTTTGGTACTTGCTTTTGATCAAATGTTAGGCGCGCACACACACGTAGGTCGGGACCATAAAAGTGTTGAGATTCAATGCCAAAATCTTTGTTCAAATATCATGCAATTATACATTATGTGATCACCTGAGGCATAAAAAGTCTCAGCCAACAAGCTCTTATTAATATATTACACTTCGGGGCGATACATTAATTTACAGGAGGTAAGGGGAGAGAGTTGGGAAATTACATTCAACAAAACGTTTCTCCTTTCCCTTCTGGTCCTTTGCTTATTTTAGAACAAATACAGTTAATGAGTCAATTAATAATCAATCAAACGCTTGTGTTAAACCTTCTTCTTACGCACAAATAACACTTGGGGAGGGCATATGATCGGATCTCACTTCTCCTTGCTTATCAGACCCGAGGAGCTCTTTTTGTCTGGTGCCAATGCTCTGGTGACGTTATTATAGAAATAACAGAAATATAACGTATAACAGAAATCCAAAATGTGTAAAAATCAAGCCCACAAGGTCAATGACTTCCCATGTAGTTACCTAAAGAGTGCAGCCAGTGGCAGATTGCATCCTCACATTCAGTGCAACTGAACATCGTATTGGAGTCACAATGGAGGCTGAGGTGACCTCACATGAACCTGGAGCTCAGGGGGAAGTGACAAAGTGGTTTCACTGAGACACACGATCCTTTTGGGTTTGAGAGCACATGACACACGACTGCAACAGAGGCTGCATGGAGAGAGGTAAGTAAAAACAAGTAAGTATGAAAGACATTTTAGAGAGGTGAAAGAGAACAACATGAGGCAGACCGCTCAAAAGGAAAAAAGTTGATAAAGACACACAAAAAAGGGACAGAAATAACATTTCTAAGTGAAAATGAACGAAGGCCGGCCCAGTGAGAGGTGGAGAGAATAATGAGTGTTGCTCCGGTCCTTTGCTGGGTTGGGTAGGGTGTTGGGTTACTGTAAGTGCACAAATACAAATGATGAGTCACTTTCTAAAACACACAGGCACAAGCTTGCACACACAGCTTTAAATATAGACTCAGTCTACTCAAATCCAAAGCCGGTCCCCCACCCTCTCTGTAACCAGCCAGCCATTCCCTTTAAAGTCCTGACCTACACTAGACATCAACTAATTTGTCGCAAATTATTACCTTTTTAATCCACTGCAACATTTTCATGACCTTTCTCCCAAAGCTCTGAGAGCAAAGAAGAAGATAATTTTTAAAGAGACCCAACACACACACACACACACACACACACACACACACACACACACACACACACACACACACACACACACACACACACACACACACACACACACACACACACACACACACACACGAACACACACACACCTTTTCACTTCTCTCTGTGGCCCAGTTTGCACATCCATGCACACGCCTAGGCCTGCTCTTTTAAACATTTTCTCTGAATTTTGTGTCATCTTAAAGAGCACTAATTACAGGCTTAAACATGCGGGCAACTGTAGAGTACACAGACGCACACACATACACACTCCCACCCTCCCAACTCACTCACATAATTAGAGACTTGAGAAAGCTCTGAACGAGTGGGGCGAAGAGGAGGTTGGAGGAGAGGAGATTAGAAGACATGAAAAAGTTTATCTTGGGAGTTCACGATCAGGGAGGAACTTCACACTGAGTTCTTGCAGTTTTCACTTTACGTGCACGTACGTACACAACACAACGTTCTAGTCATGGACAGTGACAGAAGAAGACATGGAGAAAAGGTGGAGCTGAGCGCATTAAAAGGAGAGATACGGAGTTCATACACATTTTTACCAATACATATCCATTACTTTGGGTACATTTTCATGACCATACATGTTCTAAAACTCTGTGTATACATGAAAAAATAAGAATAAAAATCAATGTCAAAATTCACCACAGTATATCTGCACTAAAATGAATGACGACCTATGGCTGTCATGGAATAGCTCGTTTCATCACATGACGTTGACTTTTTTGTTGGTAACACATTTGTCACTGGGGTGAAAAAATGTTTTTTACCAGATTTACCAAGTGAATGCTTCATTAATCTGCATTTTCCTTGCATTGCATGAATTTACATGTTGTCAAAAAAGTGCGAGCTGAGGTCGGAGTCTATTGTTCATAACTGTACGAACCCTGAGGTATGTGCATGAAGGGACATGGTGAAAAAAACCTGCTAGCAAGGCCGCCCTGAACGGATCATACTTTCCTAACTACTCTTCCCAAGTTAGCTCCAAGTTTTAAAACACCAATAAATGGCATCAACACAATAATGCCCTGTCAGAAAGTAGGAGATGCACTATGAAAGAAAATAATAATGGAAATGAAGAGGAAGAAGAATGTTACCCGTCTACTCTGGTACAAGTCTGTTCCGAAAATAAAGCAAACTTTCAGGACTTAAGAAATAAATGGCCCTGGTATTTTCTTAATTAGCCTCTTATGAGCGACATTAGGGTATATGAATACAACAATGGTTTTGGTCGTTTCATATGAAATATGTGTTTGTTTGTCTGAATCTGAATCAAAACGTGATGACAGTTGTTGGGTTGTTTGTTCGTTGTGCCGCCAGAACTGTCAATAAGTGTTATGGAAACAGACGGCTAACAAATCATGACGTACAAACGATAACATGAGATCTGTGTGGAGCAATGAGGAGACTGTAACCCAAAAAACCCACAGATGCCATAGTTCCATCATATTTTCCACATGTTAAATAAATCTCAGCTATGTCTTGAATGCCCAAGGTCTTTAGTCATACATTTTTAATGTATTAGAAAAACTTCTTGAAACCAGTTTTCAAAGCCCTAAAAGCCCTACATGTAATTGTCTTAATTTTTTAAGGGCCTAACAGAAGTCAATAATGTATCCAATAAGTAACATCTAATACAACTAAGCAGCTTTAATTGACTGGTGCCTCAGAAAACTTATTAGTTACTCGTTTTAAGTTGCTTGATATAATTTGTAGAGATGTAATCTTTTCGCTTAATCTAAATCAAAATGAATATTTGTTAGAATTAATTGCGACACTCGATTAATTCAAATGCACAATTCAAATGCAAGACTTTTCAGCAGCTGACTCAGCGCTTATACACCATCTCTGCAACTGCATCATCACACAAATAAAAGGAAACTAAAAAGTCACATGATGGATTTAGTGTTAATTGTCACTGAACTGGTCTTCTCAAAGTTAACCAATTTATTTTGAACACTTCTGGGATGTTTAAAAAAAAATGGCCGGTAGTACAGTATTCATTAGTTTAAAGCAAATAAGTTAAACCTTGTATGGTCCCTTAAAGTGACAAAATGAGTATAAACTGGATCAGGACTGAACAACTCTTGATGCAGTTCTCATTTCCAGATCTTGAATATGATTATATATATTTTTTTTTCACATTTTGCTTGACTTTTCAAAACTTTTTTTCTCTGTTTACAACTCTGCCATCTACACCAAACTGTTCATCGTTACCTCTCTTGATCTCCCTCTCTCTCCGTCTCTTTGCATCGCGCTCTCTCTCTCTCTCTCTCTATTTTTAGCTTTCTCTTTTGCAGATTAGGGGCCTATTTATAGACCCCCTTATGTTGTCCAATAAGAGGGCTCTCTGCGGGAGAATGGCAGCGTCAGGATTCACACACCTCCCACTTGGCACCAACCAAACCCAACATCCCTCCCTCTCGCTCTCTAGCTCTCCCTCTCTCCCCCCCATCAAGTTCATACCACCCTCTCACTCTTGCCCCCCCCCCCCCCCCCCTTATCTATATAGGGTGTCTCCTCCTGGCACAGAGCCCACAGCTTCAATGGAAACTTTACACACAGGAAAGAGCCTCACGTCAACCCCCATAGCCCGACACTGTGTGCTTAAAGGCAGTATCCCACTTACAAAAAGAACCTGGAAAGACAAAACATCTACAATAACTATTAAAGTAGCCATGCTCTTAACGGCATGGTATCCATAAACACTACACTCCCTTGGTATACAAAGTAATATGCAGACAGAGAGACATACAGATGGACGGATAGGAGTTTTTTTCTTCTTCTTTCCAACTTTTTTCCCCTAAAAAAAAAAAAAGAGGACATTACATAATTCTCCAAACACTTCCTCTCTAAGCCGAGAGCACTCTGGCGTTTTAACACACACACACACACACACACACACACACGCACACACACACACACACACACACACACACACACACACACACACACACACACACACACACACACACACACACACTTGACATATCCAAGCAGACAGGCAGCCTGTTTGGGCGGTCTGCATCACTGTCGCTATGACAACGGCAGGAGAACAATCCACAAAAACAGCCACTCGTGAGGAGGGGGGAGAGAGAGATAGACGGACAGACAGACAAAGAGAGGGAGAGAGAGAGGGAGACACAGAGAGACAGACAGAGAGAGACGGACACACAGACAAAGAGGGAGTGAGAGAGAGACAAAGGGAGAGAAAAGAGGAGGGGGGCTAATGGGAAGCTCATGTGTACGTGCAGCTGTACCAACTCGGGCTCCGTGCCATTTCTTTGCCGGATTCCCTCGTCTGTTTCCTTTACCTGCCCTCTGCAGGAAAGAAAAACCTCAGAAACACATTTCATTTCATTTTCCAGCACATCTCCATTTTCTTTGTGGTTTTCCAATGTCTTTGACTCAGAAATAAACATGAAATCTAAATGCTGCCATTGCCTCTTAAATTCCTACTGATCAAACACACTGGAAGATAGAAGATTAGGTCACATTCTGTACATGTTTTCTACAGTGCAAACCTCAACTGGATCCTTTTGATGACAGGGGCATTCAAGTCTGATAACCAGTGCAGATTATGCTGCAGAATGAAAAGATTCCAGATCAGACTGTAGCCGTCTTGACCACTCAGGTCCAAAGCAGTCAAAGCCGGTGAGACTTTTTCAAATGGACACATTTCGTCTGACCTTAAAGCTGAAGAGATAAGGCTGGACAAAGTGTCATGGCGCCTATGCGCTTACACATGGGATCTGTGGTGTTTCTGTAGGTACATAAAAGGGCACAATGTAGAACATCTTCCAACTCATCTACGTATGTTCTCCAGCATCATCATCTCTAATGCTAGATGCATTGGCTTTTCTTTTTCGAGCAAAGCCACTTAGGTTGCAACCCCCAAAACCATCAGTTTATCTCCCCATCACAATGTGAAGGTAAATATGATTACTCATGGGATGAATGTATAAAACAGGTAATCTAGTTTTGCAGTGATGCTATGACAGACAACAGGTAACTTCTAGGTAAGTATAAATCAGCTACAGCAACACCTCAACAGTGATGTATAATTCAGGCAAACTGAAACATGATCACGATGCTGGCAAGAGTCAAAAGGAACACGATGAGAAAGAACCGGAGGTGACTCTCAACTTCACCTTGCAAGGACATTTGATCACAGTTAGGAGTGGGCGCAATGGATAAGTCTCTATCATAGTATGTGTATTAAAAATATTGCAATACTAATACAGTATCTATTGTGAAATTGCACATGTTCTGAAACCTCAATTGGGAACCTGTTGGGTGAAGCAAGAGTAAAGGCCACAACAGACCAGATATACAGTCTGCCAATGCCGGTGAGCGTCTGTCGCCCTACAGTTCTTGCGATGTGTCCCGCACAGTTGGCACTAGTCTTCCCGCGTCAGAGGATTTTCGGCAAATTTAGCATGTTGAATCAGCAGCGACGCCCGTGGGTGAGAGAAATCAGTGTGAGCAGCCGCTATAGTTATTTGATGACAGTTTGGTGCGTCTGGGAATGAAGACTCTACAGCCACGTTAGCGTCACTGTAAAGCTGCACTTCGGTAAAGCGATGCTTAAGCACAATGGCAGTGCTAACATGCTAATGTTTAGTAGCTATAACGCCTACAATATTCAAACTAAGGATAAACGGTTGGAGTCTGACGTTATCCCACACAGAGAACCATGTCAAGTGATGTAACTGATCTGCCTGAACATTAAAGTATTGTTTAACCAATATAGATTTCCGAGACACCATTATACTGGTATTTGTGTCAGACTTTCTGGGTTTATTTATTTTTCCCAAACTTCTCAAGGCCTGGAAAATTGCTATGACTTTTCATTGCCATACAACCTCTGTAATTAGCACTACACACATTGTGCAGCTGCGGCTCATGGGAATGCCATTAGTTTTGCAGGTATTTGATTATAAACATACACAAAATGCTGTGCCAATCCATCTGGTCGATGCTGATGTATTCCCTGGATCAGTGAAAACATTGACCTGTACAATACAATCAGTACGATACATCTTTTGAATGTCTGTACCAATTAATCAAAAAATTATTTCTGTCCGGACCAAAGTAGTGGACTGACTGACCACCGTTGCAAAGGTAGTTTAATAATAATAATACATTTCATTTTTAAAACGCACTTTTCGTTCAGAAGAAACTCAGAGTGCCAAGTTTAGCCTGTCAACAAACGTTTACATGCGGAAATATTTTAGTCAGGTGAGATTAGCATTAGTAACTTTAAGACATTCAGCACACAAATCAAATCAGCTCTTTGTCAGCTGTGATCCAAAAGTATACATAGTGTGTTTCTGAACGCAGCTTTACGTTTAAATTATACGTTAAAAACACAAAAATCAAGTATTTAGTGTGAACGGCCCTTGCTGAGTAGGCGGTGAACAGCCCTGTCACCTAAACAAAAGGGTCTATTCCTAGAGCCTGATACCAGCACAGATTTAGACATTTAAAGTAAGAGCATATCTCTTTGTCTGTCTGTCTGCATACTGAAAGCAGCTTACATCTGCAAAGACCATATTGTTTTTCGCAAACCCGTTTGCTTGGCACACAGGTGTAATGAACTGGAAAAGCAATGGTGTGGAAAAATACACTCTTAATGTTCCAAAATATTTAGTGTATGTGCATAACAAAGATTAGGACTTTTCCGTCTCTCCAGGGACTTCCGTTGGCTGACAGTAAGGATCCTCGAGGGGCTTTCTTTGTTATGTTTTGTGCAGCAGTCATTAAGTATCCATTAAAAAAAACTCAATGGCTCCTTAACTGTCAACAAGCCAAAAATATAACAAGAATCCCACTCTTGCCATTTTCATGAAGAGGGAAAAGGGACACTTAATCACTGCTCTTTCCTGCAGTCAGTGGAAATGCTGCATTTTCAAACTGTAACAACTTCTCACAAACAAAAGACTTTTGGAACATTATCACTAGAGGGTTTCAGCTGAGCTTTAAGCTGCTAACTTCACAAAGGTCACTTTACAAAAAACACACCACGGCTGCTCAAATTCGACAGGGAAATGTAGTTTTTCACGGCTATATTTTTGTTCTTCCCACTCCTCTTGGGACTTCTAGTGCTTTGCGTGACACACTGAAGGGAACAGTTTGTGACAGCAGAAAGCAGGGTGGACATCTGCAGATCTTGTCTCCTCTGCTAGAGAGGTGAAGGCAAAGAGAGAGGGGAAAGGATGAGAAGTGGTATAGAGAGCAGAGGTTGAGAAGACATTGTGATATGCAAAGGCTGGCTGGCAGAAGACTGAGCCGAGGAGATGGAATGAAAAAATGAGACTGAAAGGTGAAGGGAAAAGGGGCACAGAGTGTCAAGAAGAAAGAACAAGAGCAGAGAAGCAGATGAAAGTCAGGGCACAGAAAGTGATAACAAAGACGGAACAAGAAATGTTCTGAGGGACACAGATACAGATTTTTAACTGGTCCAAACTAAAGTAAAAATATTCAGAATAAATCATACAACTACCAGGTCATAAGTGTCATATAAATTATTATTAAACCACACAATGACATGTTAGGCGTCTCCACTAAAGTCATGGTAACTATTTCTAGAAGGAATGCAGCAACATAACAGTCATCCATCTGAAGCCACACAATCACATATCGTCGCTATCATGACAAAGCAGTTTAAGAATTCAAAGATATTTATTAAAACCAATGAATAAAGAACAGACAAATTAGATTTTTGTTAAAATGTGTTTGGGAAAACAACCTTAAGATACACAACTTTAGCTGCACATGAGCTTTCTATTAAATATGAACCGTTAAAGCAACCGTGTCTCCTAAAAAATTATGTTTCCATACAACTTAACTGCCCTCTCAATTATGTTTGGAGGGGAACATAATTTCATCCGAACAAAACGGTCGCAGTTCTAAATGTTAAAAAAACAAAACTACTTTGTGAGATTAAGGCGAAACAATTATTAAGTTAGGTTGCATTAAACACCTGATGGTTTGGCCTCATGGAATGCACTCATTACCTTTCTTTCCGAGAGTTAGATGAGAAGGTTGATACCACTCTCGTATCTGTTCTTTGATTGAAATATGAAGCTACAGCCAGCAGCCGGTTAGCTTAGCTTGGCATAGGAACTGGAAACAAGGTAAACATCTAGTTTGTAAAAAATTAGATTTTTAAAACACACCTCTTTACTTACTTAGACTAAGAATAATAGTAGAATTGCTACAAATCAACCAAAAAAGGAAACATAGAGGGACTAACGTGTTGCTTAGTGTTTAATACTAGTATAGTTTTTGGAAAAATCTTTATGACCCAAGCCTATGGAGAGAGAGCAGATAAATAGCAGCTGGCGTGTTTCCTTGGTTGTGATCGTTGTTGCTGCTATTTTAGGAACCATTCAGGAAGTGATCTGCAGAAAGGCTGCTAACAGTATTCAGCTCAACCAAACACAACTCAACTCATCATGAACCAAAACAAGCACAACTGAACAGGGAGACAGAGTAACCATCTGTTGTACACCTCCATTTGTTCTAGTCTACTTTTTACTTTTGTGGAATTGGTTAAGCAGTGCAGCAGCGCGAGCTGCGTATCAAAGACACAGACCATGTATCATATTTAAACCAGTTTCAGTGAGTGTGAAATGTTATCCCTTGCTGGTTTTAATTTGCCAGATTTGACTTCCCACGACAACATGGGCCATTTTGTTAGGTGGATAAAGTATGTTTTGCTGCACCCCCCGTCCACAGCAGAAGATTGTTTCCCTCTTGTGAAGGTGCTTCAGTCTGCTACTCCAATCTGGGTGGCGTCCCAACCATCATTTATTGTTGGTACGGATAAGTATTTTAAACAACCCAAATTAAAAAAATCCCAACCACTCCTTCAATTCAGGGTCCACTTCCATTATCAACTACATCCCCGTCCTCTTCATTTTAAGATGAAATCAGAAAGTTGGAGTAAGATTTATTTAACTACTGTTTCAAAGGCCAAGAACTAAGAACCATGCTCAACAACGGCGACAAAACAGTATTTCAAAAGCTGCAATTTAACGATCACCACAAATTGATTCATTGAGGCCTGTGTGAGCTCAAATAAATTAGCTGACACCGACAGCATCCATCTCAGAGCAGTTTTTTCCCCAGCCAGATGTGTTGGCTTCAGGTGTAGATTCAGGCAATCAGACCATCGGTGTCATATTTGTTGGTCCCACTGCTGCAGTACCATAAGACTTCTGAAATTACCCGGTATAAATCAGTTAGCAGACTGTGGCGTAGCTATAACCATCTGACCACACTGTGTATACCCTCCCTCACACCGTCCTGCTCTGCCCTACTGTGTCCTCGCTCCATCTTTTCCTCCGTATTACCCTCTGCAGTATTATCAGATAATGTGGGTTTCTTTTCTTTTTTTTCCTCCTCCTGCACTGCAGCCACCGTGGCACAATTACCCCGGCTGCTGCACTAATGGCTATTGATGCAGCTGAGGGCCCCACACACACACTTGCACACGCAAACATTCATAAAAAATTCATGACACTGGCTCAATAGGAAGGTGCGGGGCGTTTGGCCAGCCCTAGAAAGAACAACAAATGTCATTTAACAAAGGAGGGAAGAGACAGATGATAACGGTCTCGACATTTTGCGCAATGTGAGACCGAAAAACACAGACTTAGGTGAATACAGATAGATGTGTGTGCACTAATTCTGAATAATCATCAGGTTAAGTTCAAACAGACCCGTTACCCGCAGTTGAATAGATAGATAGATAGTGTGTGTGTGTGTGTGTGTGTGTGTGTGTGTGTGTGTGTGTGTGTGTACAGATCGGTGGGTATACAGTAACAGCCTGAGTATATGTGCCTGTGTGAGTTGCTGGAGTCCGTGTGGTAGGTAATTCCCTCTTAGCACTGGATTCCTCTCTGCCACCGACCTGCGCTGAGAGAGCTTTAGAGCACTAAGCCTGCTAGCTGAGACTGAACCAGGGATCACTGGAGACAAGGGGCAAAGAGATGTAGGGAGGGATGAGAGGGAGAGAGACAGAAAAGCACAGGTGGGCTGTGAATGATCAAGGGAAAGTAGGGAGGGATGGTTACAAAGAGGAGGTCAAATGGAGGTAGGTTGCTGTTTGACGGGTGGGTGTACAAATAAAGAGGAAAGGAGGAAGGATGGAGGAGGGTCATATTATCTAATTCAAGAAACTGATTTCTTTGGGGGGGATCCGGATGGACCCAGAGTTTAAACAGACAAACAGGAAGGTAACAGGAAGGTCACCCGGTTGTTGCCTGGCACCAGTAGGAAGCTGTAAACTATCCGTCAAAAAGGAGGTGATATTTCCTCAGTAGTAAACCCTGAATAACTGTATGTGCATAAAGGAGTCATGTTGATGAGGGGCGTATGACTTTTGTTCAAATTCACGCTAAACAAAATCGATATTTCCAAAAAGAGCTTTAATCTTAGCAGAAAGATTAGTCACACAGATCATAACAGCTTACAATGATCGTTTCCCCATTAAAACACAACATGTTACTATGTACATATGCTACTGTACTTATGTATAATATTAATATACTTCAAATGAGTATTTCCCTATTCTGCTACTTTAAGCTTCTACTCCACACATTTCAGAGGGATATATTGTACTTTTTACACTGTAGTTACCAGTGACAGGATGAGCCGGGAAAGAAACCACCAACCTTGTGGTTAAAGGACAACACACTCTTATATATGTCTTTTGTAGCAGTCAGAGGCTCCATGATGTAAAAGTATTCAATAATTCCCAAAGAAGGCAAAGATTAGAGCAAAGTGTCACCCTTTGTAAAATCTTGTTACCCATTGCTGCATCAGTTAAACAATCTAATAATGTAATAATATATCACTGACAGGGGAGTTTGTTGTCTGCAGATGAGTACTTTCAGTACAGTTTGATGATATACTTCTTTAGCTTTAATTTAAGTACAGTATCTGAAAACTTCTTCCACCACTGACTATAACTTGACAGTGAAGAATCAGGGACCAAAAGTCAGATGAGTTTGTATTGATGTGTGTCTTCTAGCATTGTCTGGTGAACAATAAATCACATGCGAGTGAGTGAGAAAAGCAGGGATAGAAGTGTTGGATCCATAGTACATAGTAGTAGCAGGTAAAGAGAATACATCTTATAACATTGGTACAACTGATTGAAAAAGTACTGAACAGGTTATTACAACTAGTTTTAATGTTATAACAATTCCCCTTGTAAGACAACACCACAATTACAATGTGATGTCAGCAAAAAATGATTAAACCAAGACCTTTTTAAAAAGGTTATCACGGTACTGAAAACTGAACATCCTTGGTGGGCGTAATAAATTCCCAAATACACTGGTTCCCTCAATTCTTTTAGTAGCAAAACTGAGTTTTGAAACAGAAGAAAAGTCTCTAAAGGTTGCCTGTTTTTAGGCCAGAGGAAGCTAAACCACCGGAACCAGAACTTGGTTGGCGGCAACGTCCGATGTCCCACAGTGGACAGAGGTCTGAGCTAAGGTTGGCTAACTACTACTTGCTGCCACTTGACTGCAACTTTGAGCAGACATGCATAGACATAAACACATAAACACATTGGGTGGTCACACATCTGCTGTAGAAACACATGTTCCTGCCAAGAACAACGTTTTGCATACTCTTCCTTACTGTATGTTACACGGTGTGTGTGTGTGTGTGTGTGTGTGTGTGTGTGTGTGTGTGTGTGTGTGTGTGTGTGTGTGTGTGTGTGTGTGTGCGTGCGCATGCATGAATCTACTAGGACATACTATTCTCTTTTCTATCCTTCATACAAAAGGTCATGCAGGGAAAGAAGGTGGGTGGTCAACTCTGGACCTGGGTCATTAGTTCAGAAAGCCTGCTTGGTTGTAGAACAGTTTCCTAATCGGTGATCACTTACCTCACAAAGTGCCAATAGACAAGAAAACAAACAAACAACCACAGCCACTTGGCTATTTCTGATGAGCTCTGTGGTGGTGTGTGTGTGGTGTATACAGATGAAATGAACATGTCATATGCTACATGTTAGAAGATGAAACAGAACTGTTCACAACATTCAGTCATGACTGTGGGAGCAAAGAAAACGTTGCCATCGCACATACACTCAAATATCTACATGCACAAAACATTTACTCCACTCTCACATTTATGAGGAACGCAACACACATATATGCACATTAGCTCTCACAGGACCCAGGCATCTCTGATAACAACCTCATCTATATTTTACTGTGTGTGTGTGTGTGTGTGTGTGTGTGTGTGTGTGTGTGTGTGTGTGTGTGTGTGTGTGTGTGTGTGTGTGTGTGTGTGTGTGTGTGTGTGTGTGTGTGTGTGTGTGTGTATGAGGGGGGAATAGAACAAAGATGGGTTCTCATCATTCACATTTAAGAGATCTGTTGTTCAACATGTCTGTTCATGTTCCGTGTTTAAGTAAATAAAAAAGTGCATTGTCCAATATACCATACTCAGAAGAGAACTTTCAAATACTGATATTAGCCTCAGAAATCTAGTATTGATCGTGTGTTGCTGCACAAGCATGCTGCATCGTAAGAAGGGCGGGAACTAAGGATTATTTTCATTATTTATTACTCTGCAGATTACTTCGATTAATGAATTCATTGTTGTTCTAAGGAATGTCAAAAAAATAGAAAGTCAACATCGTTTTGTTGAAACAAAGTTCAAAAATATATATATTTTTCAGCTTACTATTATTATATATGACGAAGAGAAGCAAAACATTTAATTGCACAAACCGAAGAGAAGCAAAACATTTAATTGCACAAACTAGATTGAAAACTAGATTTTTTTTCTATATTTCTGCTTGAAAAAGACTGAAACAATTTTGATCATCAAAATGGTTTGTGACGGGGGTTTTGACCTGGCAGCCATGTTGAAAACAGTCAACCGACTGCAGCAAACCTTTTAATTCCAATGCTAAACAGTACACTAAAAACAAAAACATTTGAGGCGAGAAATAGGCCATACAGTAACAGAATCTTGATTCATATTTGATCAACGCCGCCTAGTTGGACAGTTTGATCCGAGTTCACAAGCTTCGCGGGAAGTTTAGTTACCAAATGTAGCTTTAGGGAGGAAAATACAACACAAAGTGGTCAGGAGGTGAGACGCCTAAACAAGTCCATGGAACTAGTTGAGCAAATATTTGAGGACTGAAACATGAAGCAGGCCTTCTGCCATACCCTGTTGAACCATTACTGATTACAACCTTGATAACAGGTATAATTGTAAGTATGTGAGAGCATGACATTAGATTATGTATTAATAGTGTGATTAGCTTCAAGCTTTATCTAAAAGATATTTACTTCACTTTGAGTGATTAAAACTTTCTGGACAGGAGCTTGTTGTTGCGTCAGCCGCCTATACGGAGGGAATACTGCTCCCTCGCTTCTTCAAGGGTCTGTGCCGAACGTGTGTGTGTTCCTGTAGAACATGTGAACAAGCGTGGGTGGAAGGGAATGTGGTCGCAGCCGCCGCAAATCCAAAACATCCAGAGTTTGTGGCATGTGTGTAGGGACTGAGGATTAAGAGCGAGAAGAAGCACAAATAAGTAAGAAGTGACAAAAAACTTGAATAAAGTACGCATGAACACAGAAAAGATAAAAGGAAGAGTTTGAAAGACAGTCCAAAAAGCGAGCCAGTGACAATAAGCACGTAATGAGTTAAAAACAGCATGCCTGTGATGTCACGGGTGCCTGTCGACGTCACACTCTGCGTGTGTGCGTGTACGTACTTGTGAGTGTCAGCTCCATGCCAGCTCAGTGGTTTAAATATAGCACTTGGGCAACAGTCCCAGTTGATATTAACAATGCTATAGCCACCAAGACCCATCTACACTATATTAGCGCTGAAACCAGAGAAGTGGTGAACAGAGGGAGGGAGGAGAGGAAGGGAGACGGAAGGCCTCGGATTCATGAAAACTCAGCCGCCCACACTCCGGCCTCAGCTGCCAAGAGTTGAGCAGGACAACAGTGTGTGTGTGTGTGTGTGTGTGTGTGTGTGTGTGTGTGTGTGTGTGTGTGTGTGTGTGTGTGTGTGTGTGTGTGTGTGTGTGTGTGTGTGTGTGTGTGTGTGTGTGTGTGTGTGTGTGTGTGTGTGTGTGTGTGTGTGTGTGTGTGTGTGTGTGTGTGTGTGTGTGTGTGTGTGTGTGTGTGTGTGTGTGTGTGTGTGTGTGTGTGTGTGTGTGTGTGTGTGTGTGTGTGTGTGTGTGTGTGTGTGTGTGTGTGTGTGTGTGTGTGTGTGTGTGTGTGTGTGTGTGTGTGTGTGTGTGTGTGTGTGTGTGTGTGTGTGTGTGTGTGTGTGTGTGTGTGTGTGTGTGTGTGTGTGTGTGTGTGTGTGTGTGTGTGTGTGTGTGTGTGTGTGTGTGTGTGTGTGTGTGTGTGTGTGTGTGTCATTCCTCTGTGAGGTGGATGCCAAGGAGCGAGCAGAGCTGAAGACAGACTGTCCTGAGCTACTGTGTTTTAGTGGAACTAACGAGCCCCTCACTGTGCACCTCGGCCTCGCAGCTGTAAACTTGTTAGTGATTAGGTAATCAGAGCCGACTGGATGTTTTGTCAGAAAGTACAGGTCACAATTCTGTTTTTAAGAACCATCGTGGCTCGTTGGTTCAGAGACACGTGCCTGTAACTGAACTGTCACGAGTTTGATCTTCACAACAGTCAACAAAAAAAAAAACTGACTGCTTCCAAAGCCACAGTGAAAACATGACAGCTTACTGGTGAACATGTTGTGTAATTTGTCTGTTCCCTTAGATAACTAGCCAAAAGTAGACAACTTCATATCATGTTAAGATATTGAATACAGACACAATTAAGTTTGACAGCGGACCATTTTTCAGTGATAGAAAACGTCGACAAATGTCAGATTTTGGTGTCACTCTCTCAGTATCAACATGCAATTTCCATTTTTAGACTCAAAATTCTGTACCGCATTTATCCATCAAATAAAAGAAGAAGAAAAAAGACGAGAATACAGACAAATCTCTCCAACAACAGTGATCTCAACAAGCTTGAATGCTCATTTACATTTACCTCTAAAGCTGGTGCACTGCTCTTTCTTGTGCCGAAAGAAAACAATACATTTAAGGAATTTATGGAAAGGACAATGTGATGTCCCCCACTCAAATGTGGCCCAACAGTGCACAAATACTGCAGCGTCTGATTTCACCTGTTGATTGCACCACTGCAACACCTGAAGAATGAATTAAATCTTACTGAAAAGGAAGAAATTACTGAGCCTTTCTTCGACTTGCCTCGTGTTTTTTTCACTATCAACAATGTCCAACAAAATCTGAGACTTACAGAAGACGACACATGCAACCCAAGTTGACCAATCACAAATGCCTGCGTGACGCACATTTTGCTATCAACGCATGTTCGCAAGGGTCTGAGTGGACCCGTGGGCATACATGCATGTGCAGTTTAAGCATGTACGCGCTGGCTGCACAGGCACACACACCTGTTTACAGAGACACCAAATGGAGTAAAAGCAGACATGTGCACATGCACGTCCGCCCTGCTGTATATTCGGTCATTAAAGGGGACTTATCATGTTCATATTTGTATTTTGGGTTTCTAGTAGAAACAAAACAAAATGTATCTGTCT
Organism: Myoxocephalus aenaeus; assembly: GCA_038501785.1. Taxonomy (NCBI): domain Eukaryota; kingdom Metazoa; phylum Chordata; class Actinopteri; order Perciformes; family Cottidae; genus Myoxocephalus; species Myoxocephalus aenaeus. Next base: position 27,617 of record JBAMJR010000089.1, read on the forward strand.
ATCTGAATGAATACAGGGATGTATTCATCCTCTGTCTGAAACGCACTGATTTATTGCCTGTCTCTTTCAGCCCCCCTCCCAAAAAAGCCCAGTCTGCTCTGATTAACTTGCAAAAAGAATATAATACACTATTGCAACGGTAGTTCTCAAGCCATGGGTGGAGGTAATCGAAATGGGGGCAGTATATTCCAATGAGTCCGCTAGTGACATAGGAAAGGGAGTTTGTGGGTTGGTAGGCACTCCAGATACCTAAATGTATGTGCACAAGCACTGAAAAAGTGAGACATTTCATGATGTGTCCCCTTTAAAAAGGTGTTTTAGATTTTAGATTCATAACCAGTGACAGTGAAAACTGACACTTGATTTGTTGAACGGTTTTGTTGTAGGCCCAAAGAGGAGTTAATAATGATGTAGTAAACTACATAATTAGTAAGGTTAAATCAGTTCGGTGACTATAAATCTAGTGTTGATGTGGAAGCCACAGTTGAGGTCCACTTTATAGGTATGAGGTTTATGTGTGAGCGCACGTGCGATGAACATAGAGCTAATAACACGTCTTCAATACCCCCGAGGAACTGTAATTATCGGCTTTTACAATGTGCCTGCAAGTTGGACACCGTCTGCTTGCTTCTAAACCTTTATATCACACATTTTGGCCATCACCATAACTGACAGCATTTGTCAAACAACTCATCCGGAGTATAGACAGTAGTGAAGAAGTTCTTAATATGCAAATTAATCATTGACTATCCCAGTGCAATATTGTGATACATGCTGCTTACTGGCAGAAAGCAGAGACGTGGCCTGTTGTTTCGCAAGCATCCCTCTCATTATCAGATAATTACAAGTTTGTGAGTGTCCATCTTGTGAAAGTGAATATCAGCAATGATTGAGTACGACCTCTCTATCTGGCTGTATGTGGTTGAACTGGGATTATCCCACCCAGGCAGAGACCCTTTATCTGTACTGCTTTGACTGGTTTGTAGTTGCTAAAATGCTGCTTAAATGACGTCAAGGAAATAGTGGGAAAGCCAGAACAGGCTCCCAGTGTCTTCTTTTCCTTTCTCAATAATAGTTAGCCTATAAACACAAACACACGCTTTCCATAATTATAGGATTGCCCCTGCCACGATGTGGGTGTGTCTGAGAACCATTAGACCAAAGCGCAGTGCATATGACAATACCGAATGCTGAAGAATATCACACTAAGACCATGTGTGGACCATGGGAGGTACACCTCTATTAATTCCAGTGAATAATACAATCTGCCATAGCTGATTAACCAATTTGTCAAACACGGTCATGCTGCTTTTATCTTTTATTTATTGATTTTCTTCTATTTACATTGTGTACATTCCTGACATTCTTCAAACTGATAATTACCACATTAACACTGCCAACTAACCAGTACAACGGCACACACAGTTCACAAGCAGGGAGGCATTTTTGTCACTTTAGCCTAATTTTGTGAGGTTTTCATGTACAACTATATCCTGATATTTGAGCATATTTGCTATCTTTTTGGTGTCGGTGAAACTACCTTTAAACACACCTTCCAGTATACTTCTAAAAACAGTCCGTAACATTACCCCTGCAGATTGTGGGGTGCATTGTGGTTGTGAAGTGTAGTCACATTAACAGCATACTTGGCTTTCCTAGAATGCCTGCTTCTGTAGTGACTACATACAGCCATCTAGCTGCAGCTCTGTTCCTCAGAGGAAAAACGGGAAAGGGAAAGCAGACTTTTCTCTCACCTCCTTTTATCTTCTTAGCAATTCATGCCGCAACAAGAAGGACTTAAAATGTAGCATAAAAAAAGGGTACTAACATGGAGATCTCTGTAATTCAGCCATTGAATGCTGTGTGTATGCATTTGAGGTGTCACCCTCAGTGACTGGGAGAGGAGCAGAGAGAGACAGCGCAGAGGGATGCCACTGTGTCTTTAAGCAGTAATCCCTCCATTCTCTGAGCATTTGTTGCCGGCCATCTAATGGGCGGTTCAGTTTAATGTCCACAAGGACCGCTGGGAGGTCCTGCACTATTAAAACCACTGCTGCTCTCTCAAGCCGTAGCTGTTCAGGCTTGCGTGGCTCCTAAATAACGACTGGGGCCGTCTCAGAAATCAAAGAGGTTCTGACTTTGCATTTCAAAAAGAAGAGGAACTGGGCTCATTGCAGCAACAAAAGGGGCAACAATGTTGACATTCCCGATATACCCTTTGGTCTTTTCTAAAGAAAACTGGGTCTTGCTCACAAGAGATGCTTCGTGGCAAACTGCACAGTTTGGCGGTGTCTTTATGCAACTACAGCTAAACATCAGGACGTTTTCTTTGTAAATTCAATCATTTAAACATCTGATCTGCAGACCTGTTCAGAGACTAACCACAGTCCTCAAAAGACAGCCATGAGAAACGGAACAATCCTCCATATGTACACTGCCCCCTACCAACAGGAAATCACTGTAGCATTCGTATAAAATCTACTGTGAGTTTTTAGACTCTATCGGACTTGCAATATTTATATTTACTAGAGCATCGCTGCATTATTATACAAGCACATGCAGTTTTGTGTTTGAAGTAGAGTAAAATGTGTCAAGCGATCACTGTGATATTAAAAGGTGAAGCTCTACAGTCAATTATGAATGAATATCCAAAAGTTACTTACAGTGTGAAAATGTTCAGTAACTATGTGGCAGCCATCTGAAGTATATATTTTTGTAAAGTCTGATGACAGGGTACTTTCAGTGAGTGGGTGGCTGTGATAAGGTGTTTGAAACACTGTGTGGAGTGGCTGTTGATTTTGAGAGTGTGTTACAAAGGTTACAAAACAGGCTGGAGCATAAGCTGCTACTGCTGAGCGCAGGGAAGCAATGTTGCAACGTCAACGCTGCCTTTTCTTGCGGAACAATTTGCACCCAATAGCAAAGAACAAGAAAGGAGAAGTTGCTTTCTTGTATACAACACACACATGCTGCCATCCTCCAGAAGTTAGTTAGAAGTTTCAGAGGTGAAAATCTAAACTTGACAATTAGCAGTGCCTTCCAAATGTGCAGCCTTCCTTTGAGCAAAAGCAGCACTGATCTTGCTAAAGATCAAATATCAGCTGTCAGGCTTGTCACTTCCAAAATCCTGCAGCATTCAAGCCCTAGCAGCCTTTTTGTTTTCCTTCAGCAAGAGCTGGATTTCTTTGTCAACAAAGGCAATAGTTGGCACTCTGGTTTGAAAAAGTGAAGCGTGTGTTTCCAAAGCAATTGCCAAGCGCTCAGCAACGTGTTTTCAACAAGTTTTCACAGTGGTGAACAAGTAGTAGGATAGGAGTGCAGCTCGCAGCTGGATGGGGGTCCAATTTGTGGACAGAGATGGAGGGGAAATGAAAGACAGAGTGTATGCTGAAGTGTGTGCCGTGTTTATTAGTGAGTGGAGGGTGTCTCGGGGCAGTCTCGGCCAGGGTCCTTACCGCTATCAGCGTGTTATTCCTCTGTTCGGTGGAGGAGGCAGAGTCCAGGTCCTGCTGCTTGCTCTGCGGCTGCTTGCTGCTGCCGCCGGCCGACTTCTTGGCCCTCTGCTCCAGACTCCGCTGGTACAGGCTGACCGTCTCCCTCCGCTCGATCTCCAGCTGCTCGGCGTGCGCTTGCTGGTACCTGTTCTCGCAGTTGACGTGGTGTCTCCGGCAGCCTTCTATCCGCTGCCTCAGCCGCTCCACCACCGTGCTGTGCTTAGGTATGCCCACCGCCCCGGCGGGCACCACGCTCCCGGCGGCCGGGTTCATGCTGTTGTTGATGCAGATACTGCCGTTGGGTCCGGCAGCGGGGGAGGCGAAGTCCCCCATCACTAGGCCGAGTGGCTGCTATTTTGGAAGAACTTTTCTTCCCCCGTCAAAGCTCACCGCCACCACGGCCACCTTCTCCTCCTGCGGCCACCTCCTCCTCCACCTCCAGCGCCTAGCGTCCTCTCACTCTCTGTTCTCCCCCCGGCGAAGGGTCCCGAGCAGCCGGACAGAGGACGGGGAGGTACGACCGGCAACAACCGCCGAAGCGAGCAACTAATCGGGACGGTTTAAAGGGCTTGGAGCCCGGTAGTCATCTGGTTAGGGGCTCGCGAGTGGCCGTTTCTTTCCCCCCCTCCTCGGCACTGTTTCACCAAGAACACCCAGCCAGGGTGAGACGAGAGCCAGCCCCGAAGCGTAGTATTCAACAGTAAAGCCGCTGCCACGCCGCTAACAACAACTCCACGAGAAAAAAAAGAAGAAAAAAAAACAATACCGTGAAGGTTTGAACGTTAGCAGGCACTCAACGGTCGCATACACACAACCCGTCCCGCGGTGGAGCGGCGGCGGCGGCAGCAGCAACAGTCCACTCGCCGTTTCACGGTGTTGTCCTTTGAGAAAAAGTTTTGCTGCCTGAACCGAACGGGCTCCGGAGTTTCCCAGTGAACTTGCATCTCATATGGTTTTGGTTTGAAAGAAATCCCGGGGAAGATGTTGTTGAGTTGGTGTGGGGGGTGGTGGGGGTGTGTGTGGGGGCACAAGCGCCCTCGGTAGTCCGGTTGTGAGGCAACGAGAGTAGCCCAGATGGCGCAAAACGCGGATATGGGAAGCAGTGGCGGAAGTCTGTAGTCACTGGCTGCCGCTTGCCACCATCACAATAATCAGGTCCGCTTCTCCACCATGCCAGCGGAGTGATATCAGGACAGGAGTTGAGTAAAAACCAGCTAGAGGCTGTGAGGAGCCCGCTGATGGTACTCGGAAAACCCGGACTGGAGTACGGAGTGTGTCCCGTAATGGACCGGACTGATCTCACCGAGAATCAGTGTTGTAATGTAGAAGGCTGAATAAAAGGTCACACCCCTATCTATGCCATTGATGTAAATACATTTAAACTAGCAAGTTAGTAAATAAGCTCATTTCTTCATTACCACGTTTCATACATGGTTATGACTTCAACGGACTAACCTCCCTCTTTAACATAAATGCATACAGAGGTGCATGAAGAGGCTCAATTAGTCAAATGCTAATTATAGTAAATAATTATAGTAAATAAAATAATGGACATCATAACATCCCCACCAGAGTGGTCATGCCAGGAAATAGGGCCTGACCACAGTGATGTAGAGTAGGATGAACCTCTTACAGTGGTAATTAACCAAAGGATACAAATTGTTCTGCTCAATTTCATACTATATTAATGAAGTTATTCAAGAGAAAACATCATGATACTGAGGCACAATTAAACTTCTTTAATATTTTGAATTAGAAAGTTTTAGACAGTTTAAAATGATGGAAGCAAATTTAAACTATCCATCGTCCATGATATTATTACTATCATATTACATTTATTTACAGGTTGCTGTGATACTATTACACATTTGGGGTTTAGTAGTGAGGTGTGAAACTGGTTATAGAAATTATACCAGCTACTTGGCCTTGATATACTAATGAACCCGTCACACACACACTCTATATAGAAAATACATTACAATTCTGACATGGATTGAGTGGAGTGGAGTTTGGGAGGTTCATTGTCAAAATGTATTATTATTATTATTATTATTATTATTATTATTATTATTATTGTTATTATTGTTATTAATGTTATTCTTATTGCTATCAACCCTATAATGCTATTGAAATCCAGTGCAGAGTGCATGTTACATGCACCACTACAATCACCTGAGGTCATACTTATTCAGATCCTTTCTCAGAATTGAGATAACATTCGCCGAAAAAAGTTACAGTGAGGATTTTCCGATGAAACATTTCAGAATCGAAACGTTCTCTGATTTTGGCGAACCACTACAAAATGTATTTAAGCCAGATCAAATGCATTAAGTGCTGATAGCCTTCCTATGATGTGAGCTATTGGTTGGCCTACTCATGTGATGCATTGTTTGTATTGCATGGTTTGTGGAAATACACTGTATAATATGCTATACGTAGCAGGTTAGTAACACATGGATAAAAAGCTGGGGGCTCGAGCTTCCCTAGTAGAACGTTTCAGTTCCTTTTAAAGACAGTAATAAGGAAAAGTATAGACCAGTGTGCTTGAATAATACTCCTGCTATAATGAGGCACAATACAAAATAAACAGAATTTGGTTTTGATTTCAAATAATAATAAGTCCAATGTACTAATATTTTAATAATTCAACTTTGATCTCCAATGCAGTGAAAACACATGACATGATGATTCATTGTAATATAAAGTAATGTTGTGAATCACACCCTTTCACAGTGTATGGTCACTCCTCTTCCCAGTCACCAAGTCACCACCAAAGAATGATCACAGGCATACACACACACACACACACACACACACGCACTCATGTGCACACAAACAGACAACATTGGGGATCTTAACCTCACAAACATAATTTTTATTTCTCTCTCATTTTTATTTTTATCTGCCATGTCATAGGATTGAGTTCTATCCCCGACTGTACAAGCCATATGTGCTCTCTTGTCGCTTTCTGAGCATCCCACCAATACACTCATGTACTCAAATGCCGTTTCAGTGTTGAAATAATAACAACGAGGTAATTCTTGCATGAGCACCAGTGATCAAAATGATATGTCAAGCACAAATATGTGGGTGGGATAACTAGGATTTTTTCTAGCTTCACTACAAAATGTTATCTGTTTGTCTGAGCACTTAATCTTATACTTAATTTAATACCCATTGAACTGTTGTTGTCGTTGATTGTTGATTGTTGTTTGTCTCGTCTAACATCTCATGTCTAATGTATGCACCTTCCGCCTAGAAAAATTCCTCGTTTGTGTAAACATTCCTGGCAAATAAACGGTTTCTGATTCTGATTCTGAAATATAAAACTTTTAATTTTTTGGTATTTTAGAACAATCCATTTGGATGATCGTGTGTCTGCAATCAAAGACATTGTGATATCCCTCTTAGTGTTTTGAAGGTCTTTATGTCGAGATTCTTCCACTTTGATATTATAGGCTACACCAGTGGTTCCCACTCGTCTAGCTTGGGACCCCTTAATATGAAGCAATACCTCCTTGTGAACCCTATAATAAGAGGTTCCATGTAAATACACATTTGGAGATGTGATTTTCCTCAGCTGTCACTTTAATAACTTTTAGAAGCCTGAAAAGGTAAAACAATATAATTACTCGAGAAAGAAGCTACGATTGGAGATGAGTCTGAAAAATTAACATAATTTTGTGTTTCAGAAATTAGTTTGATCTTATTTTTTACCTAGGCCAATTAATTAGAAGAATATCTTGATCCTAAATTGGGCACCATTGACTCAATCAAAATTGAAATCAAAATTCAGCACAAATCTGAAAAAGAATCAATAAAATCAGTGAAATAAAATACATAAATACATACATTGATACATACACTTTTCCAAAATCTTTTGGAGCGCAGGAATGGCGCAGCAGCATCGGCTGTTTGTTTGGAGCAAACAGAAGAACTAAGAAGTTACTTGGAGCAGTTGAATGGACGGAAAAATAATTGTACAGAAAAGCAAACTTAATTATCTTCTCCCAGGAAATATTATTCATAGTAGACTAATGTAGACACTGTTTGATCAAGCAAACTGGGATCATTACTAAACCACCAAACAGCAAAAATATTAGCTCCAAAATGTAAAAACAGGGAACTCTCATTCCATCGTGACACGACAATGGCATGGAAAGAATAATAGTGGCAGAAGAAAATGATTATTACCACACTCTTTCCGACTGTTTCATCATGCCCTATCTGCCAGACCTGAAGCCAAGAGGATTTTCTTGGAACATTTTGGCTTTCTCTTTTCTTTGTAGACGGCGGAAAGGCTTTGGTTTGCTTGTTGTTGTTCTGGGTTGAGCGAGGAGATGTCTCCACTGGCCCTGGGCGAAATTTTGGCTCAAATAACTCTTGCTGGTTCTTCTTTTTACGTGCTTAGAGTGCATCCCTTGACTGAGGGAGCACCTTACCGATTTCAGCCAGTGACTTAGGAATTGAAATTCAACAATAGATTCTTCCACCAATTATTTATATTTTTGTGTCAGAACAAACACACCGTAGCCTATGCATTTCCTCCATCATCATGATCATACACAGGGTTTATAGACATGATCACAGGGTTACTACGCCAATTTATTTGACATCTCATAAGATGTCAAATAAATTGGTGTGGTAACCCTGTACATTCTTGTTAACAGCTACATAGTCCTAATACTGACAGACAGACTACTGGTGAGTTACCTCCGACAACGTAGATAAAAGCTTTCTGGCTTGCAACCCCTTATCTGCTCAGTAGCATCTGAAGCTAATGCTAGCAGCACAAGCTGCTTCACAGCCCTGAATCCTGGAGCAACAGATTTAATTTTAATTTTAATTCAGTATGCTAAAAAACTGTCTTATTATGATAAACATTTATTATCTAATTATAACTATCAGTCATTATCTGCCAGCTGTCAGTCAATCGATTACCAATGAGCTAAGTGGTAGCTAGTGGTAGTCCACACTTTATCTTTTACAATTTAAATAGCTGGTGTTTTGAGTTCAATGCTAATTTTAGTATGCTAGTATGTTTTCAGTGTCAGTACAGCTGTGGCTGATCAGAATATCATTAGTAATTTGGTCATAAGCCAAAGTATTGGACAAAGATTAAAAGTCACGACATGAGCAGTCAGTAAGATTCATCCTTAGGGACATTGAATATATGTAGCTAAATTCATGACAATCCATTGAATAGTTGTTGAGAAATTTCAGCCTGGACCGAACTGATGGACCAAGCAACAGTCCAACAGACTGACTTTACCATCCCTACAACCACATTGTTACAAAATTGAACATTGCATCCTGTATTTTCATCTGTTGACCATTGCTGTGCACCATTACTGTGATTTCCACCTCTGATCAAATCAACTTCAAGCAGTTCCTTAAAACTTAAAAGAGATACCATGATTCCTCTTTCCTGCTGCAAACACCATGTTTTCCAACGTAGTTCCCAGTCTTATTAAATAAACAGGATTTGATTCCCACAATGACCATCATGACAATTAGTGTTGCCAATGAAACCAAAATGAGTGAGTCATGTTCCATTGGGCTGGACAATGACAGAAAAGTTATTTAAAGTAAATGTTCTAAACGTCTGGACACTATTAAATGCCCTTATTTGCTTTCTATTAAGTTTAGATTTAAGACAAAAGGAAAACATGATTTGTGAACATTTGTCCTTGGTCTTAGCTTCACATCGCCAGAAGAAGAAATCTCAAATGTGAGTCAATGTGGAACCTCAATTTTCAAGTTGGTTTATCAAAGAGAGTGGACCAAAATGCCTCTGGACACAATTGGACAGACCCAAAGCCAACTAAACATCTGACGTGGTGGCAGTTGTGATTGGCCCGTCAGACCTCAAGTTGCTGGAAATCTGTCCAAAGCAGAGGGCGACCAGAAACATTGTCCAAGTAGCTCTACAAGCACATTTTGATTAAGAGACTCAGCTGTGTGTCCATGGATGTGTTTGTGCGTGTGGCTGTAACTGGTGCTTCAGTGCTGCTGCCCAGCCTGGCCGGCTCAGCTCGTCAGGAATGAATGGAATGTTGTTTTACACGAACACACACACACACACACACACACACACACACACACACACGGCACAAATGAACCACTTTCTTAATGACTTGCTTTGACCCAACTTTACTCAGTCGTCTATGTTTCTTCTCCCTCCCTGCTGTCATAATACTAACAGATTTTCTTCTTCTAAAACTTTTTCTTTTAATGTGTTTTATTTTCTATGCGTTCTGGTAAAAAAGCGTTGCAGATTACTTTTAACACTTGTAGTTAGCCAGTCATTAAAGTTGTTTTTGAGAGGTTAAAGTGATTATGAAGAGATGTTAATAGCTGTTTTCATTGTATCTGCCTCTGCGGTGTGCACTTAAACAAAGGCACAAAATATAATTTGTCGTTCGCTCTCGAACAAGGGAGAGACGTATTTCTTTTCCTTTCTCACCGTCATGCCGGTTTGTCTGCTCACGACTTCAAGTGTGGGAGGTAAAGAATGAGTTTACACAAAAGGCACACACAGAAACATGCTCAGAATGGAGAACTGAAAGCTGGAAGGAAGTGTTTAACAGGGCAACCATGTCTGTTTCTGCTGTGTGTTGCTCTATTTGTTTCATAATAAACCAATCAAACACTTTCAGACCAAACATAAACATCCACAAATAAAAACAAAAAAATGCGATTAACCTAATTTGAAGATGTCTTCCCACACTTACACCACATATCTCCTACTCCTGTTCTTTTTCCATGTGGCCTTCTCTGTCTTCCTCTGCGCTCACCACATTGACTTCCACAGTGTTTTGACATTCAGACTGCGTTGCTCACCCTGTGATGACCCCCGACACACGCTCAGTGATACCCAGGGGGAGAAAGGGGCTCTCCCACTCTTTGGGCTCTTCCGGAGACTCCCCTCCCTGGAGTGGCAGAGAGAGAGAGAGAGAGAGAGAGAGAGAGAGAGAGAGAGAGAGAGAGAGAGAGAGAGAGAGAGGACAGGAGAAGTTGCTGGGCTGTTGCACTAGACTGTCTGTCTCTAAATATTTAATGTACACGGCACTGCCTCCGAGAGTGAGATAAAGAGAGAATCAGGGTGGTTGATATATTGATGAGCCACAGGGAGGGAACAGGATTGGATGGTAGGAAGGAGGAAAGGTGAGAAATAGATGAAATTTGATTTGAATTTGAATTAAAAATGCTGGTAAAATATTAAATCCAAACTGTGTTTCCACATTGTTTTCTCAAAGCTGACACATCTTAACATGTGGCTGGCGCTAGTGTAAGTGGTAGATCAACATCGCCATCACCATCCATAAAGCCACGCCGCTATGTGGCTAGTCTGAGAGACACACATTAAGTTGATCCTATATAAACATATATACAAATATATATATATATATATATATATATATATATATATATATATATATATATATATATATATATATACTTTTATATCCTCCTAAAGCAGTCTGTCTCGTATGAATTTCGTCGTTGTGTTTCCAGACACTGGTTCCTTGCTGAGCTGCCATAGGGGTCACACAAAGAGGCAATTCTTTGCTAAACAGACTGCGACTTTGGAAGGGACCCTCTTAATTGGTCTAACTGTAGAAGCCTCATGTTACAGCTTGTTGCGTCTGACTGAACAGATAATCTTCTATTTTAATCAATACAGCAACACAGGCCGAGTAATGGCTACATGCATGTAATTGCTGAAGCATATTTCTACCGAGACGTTTTTACTCCGTTTTATGTGCACAGCTACAGTGATTGTGAGTGAGCTCTGTGAATACTGTGCCTACTGTATTTATCAGAAAATGTTAACAAATAGGACTTGAAAAGTATAACAATTTTTACTTTTCTATTGCTGGATTGGTTGTATAACATGAAATGCTTTACTTGGTAAGCGAGGTAACTTCATTAGTTATTGTACTAAAATTACTTGACCGGAGTGAACGCTTAAATATTACCATCCTGAATATACTGTATGAAGACAGTCTGCTGTATATTAGACGGCTTCTCTGTCTTTACCCTCAACAGCAAGGAAGCTGTCGAAATTGAAGATGAAGCATACACTCCATCCTCCAGACTAGACTCCTCTTTGTCTGTATGCACCATTATAGAAAGCTAGCAGGTCTAATTTTAAGTTTGATGTCCCACTTCATGTTGCACATGGTCTCATGGGAAATGGAGAAAAAGGTTTTTTAGGAGAAAGAAAACGAAATCGCTCAGAAATCAATGCGGCTACAATTGTGTGAGTTTCACTCACAAAAAACTGTTGCAAGGAAGTATCATATTGGCAAATATGATCAGCGCACATTAAATGAGCATACTGTCTCTGCAGTGTGTCCCTGGCCTGGCATTTGACTGTGTTGTGCTGCAGTAACTGCTGCTTTTCATACAGGAATGCTATTGTTACCGACACACATGCACACATTACCACAGTGTTTACTCCCAGTGCACAGTGCGCGACGTTCTCAAAACTCTGGCCGGCAGACAAGAGGTGATGACCGCACTCGCCCTGAAGGCTGGAGAGGAGAATCATATTGTGTTCTGCCTGATCAGCTGTTTCAGAAGAGTATGAGGCAAAACAGAAAAACAATTTGAAAGTAGACTTCCACTGAATAAGCCTGATCTGAGAATGAAGGGGCACATTTATTTCCTACTTGTTACTGTTGGTTATTTTACAGTAAAAGAGGCTGACAACATTTTCAGATGGTGGAAAGAAAAGAAAAGAGGTATGAATCAAGAAAAAATGTGTGTGAGAAAAGAACACACACAGAGAACATGGGGTGGACTCCACTGAAAACAATACAAACACACACACACACACATACGCACACTTATATGCATATCTACATGTGCATGTCATGATCACAAAGGATGCTGGGTAATTATGCTAATGATCACATAATGAGATGCATATGCCCTCTCTCATTAAGGAACAACATCTTTTCTTTCTTTTCACAATATGTTAATTTCTTAAGAACCATGCACATGCTACTGAGGCTGACACACACACACACACACACACACACACACACACACACACACACACACACCACACACACACACACACACACACACACACCACACACACACACACACACACACAGGCCTACACTTTGGCAAACACAAATGCTCACAAGCACACACACACAGATATAAACAGGAGGCACTATATGAGACTGATATACTGATGGACCTGTGAAAATGATGGGGATTACATGGCTGCCATAAACAATACTGTGACATCAAATTTATAGAAAACAAACACACACACTCACACAAACACACGCACACACACACACACGCACACACACGCACACACACGCACACACACACACACACACCGCTCTACGGGCCCTTCTAGAGTCAGTTTTGGACGGGAAATGTGGGTCAGTTTCCACTCGTTACAGGCAAAACAAGTCAAAATAAACCTCTGTCTTCACTTCTACTGTTAGTTTTAGGAAAATATTGTGGTTGACTTAAATTTGACTGACAAACAACTTTTGTGACTACAGTGACAAACGACTGTCATGACAAAATGCCAACGTCTACTTTTCATGGAGCGTGAGCAGTGTCGTCGTCGTTTATATTACGTCAGTTGCTCTGACCTTCTAATAATGACGCGGGTGGGTTTACATGGAGTGGCACTGACAAACTGTCGGTATCTGACAAGATGGGAGTGAGGTCGGGTTGAAAAGATTGTATTTGGGGTTAAAATATGTATGTTTGAACTACTTGGTCAAGTTTAGACAACCAAACTACTTGGTTAGGTTTAGGGAAAGATCAAATTTTGGGGTAAAATAACTACGTTTGTTACATAACTTTCATAGGTGGCGCTAGTTCAAGTCACCTATTGATCCCTTCATCCACCCCGAACCTCCTGCCTATGCAGACTTGGTCTATTTCGTCTCTTTATACTTCATCACCTGACTTCCTGAATGACAGCGCTGCACGTCCTGGCTCACGATTATCGAGTTACATGCGAATTACAGTGTATTCTTTTTTGTAGTTGTATTTAACCATCAGTGAATGAGAGCCTCTGTACAAGTCCAACAACACACACAACAGGGTCAGACCTTAAAAATGAATGGATGAAGTTGAGTTGATGATATAATTTAATGATTGCTGTTTGATCCAAATCTGTTACAATACAATCATTCATGTCAGTATCAAAACAACTCAAATGTAAGGTGTACACACACACACACACACACACACACACACACACACACACACACACACACACACACACACACATTCAACACAATGACACATAACGATGTGACAGTCTGACTTCTAAATTTAAATCATAATGTGTTCATGACTTCATGGGTGCGTTTATGACTTCATGACACCATCGAGACATTCCGTGTCCACACAGGTCAGCTGGAGAAGCACCACAACTGACTGATGTCAATAACTCGACCACAGACACACACACACCCACAAACACACTGACGCATACCCCTTAATGAATGTTATTTGACACTTTCTTGCCATGTCATGATGACGCAAGGCAAAAAAGAACAATTAAATAGGACTGTTTTGTCTCTGCAAAAACAGAAAAACAAGGTGTCCACAGCTCTGCAGCACTGAAGCCAAAATCATTTATCAATGTTTTTTTTTGTTAATTTTATTTTGAAAGGCAGTTCTTCGTAGTTTTTTTTCTCTCACATTTAACTGGTGTTCACAGGGTACTGCAAAATGCTTACGAACGTGTCACAAAGAGGAGATCTTTTAGCCATTCACTCAATGGTAGCATTGGTAGCATGCAGCAAAGCCAGTAAATTGACAATCCCTTCTGCTTAGGAAGAACTAAAAGCAGCTATAATCAATATATTCAAATGACTGAAGGGATTCTGTGAAGGGTCCTATAGGACGACCCTTCACAGAGTATACTCTGCAGTTCCATTCAGCTCTACGGAGCGTCTTTCAGCTTGATGTTTTGGTTCATTTTTACAGCTTCCATCAGCATCATTATCAGCTGCAGCATGCCACACGCGCTAGATGAGTTGTTACACAGAACCATCTGAGAAGCTGTCACTGGAAACTGTTTGGAAAAGGGCAGGCACTTTCAAAAGAATATCTAGCAGGTGATTGGATTAACCATCTGCCAATCAAACTCTTACCAAAGCCAGACAAGAGAAGAGCAAAAATAACTGTAAAAACACACTGCACACTCAGACAGAGTTTGCACTGGCTATTGAACAGAGTAGATCATTTAGTAGCTTAAGTGTCAGATAATTCTGTGATGGAGACCAAAAACTGAGCTAAAAGAGGGAATATTGGACTCACATTCCTTATACAACTCCTTATGAATGCTGATGTTGTTCTGTATTAGCTGGAATACGCAAATAAGCAACTGTTTGCTAACAAGTTTGCCACATCACCTAAGTCCTAAGGTGATGATCTGATGATACGTCAATTTTGTGTTTACAGCTAGTTTCCGTTGCCGCCAAGTGGCCAACATGATCAATAAATGCAGGTTTTAAGCTTCTGGGTGAATCATTTTGATGTGATTAGCATTGTTCAATATGGCATAGGTTTTATGATCAAAGTCCATGAGTGAGTCAGGCATACTTAGCCGGGGCTTTAGCCAGTAAGAGATATTTCAACTTGCTTCAACGTGCATCTGAATGATGAAGGAAATGTCACTTAAGGATGCTTTTGGCGTGTGCATGTGTATTTCTGTACATATCATAATTGTATATGCATTTGCGTGTTTGTGCACGTGTATGCATGTTGGTATGTCTGTCAGTCTGATTACATATTTTAACAGAATCCCTGAAAGTCAAAATACTTTTACATAGGTTTATAGACAACTCTGTATGGGCTTAGACAGGCCAGGAGGTAGTTGGCTGAAGTCAGTCTCCATCATGGAGCTAATGGTGGAGTGTGGATTAAGCCCTGGGGCCCTAAATGCTTCTGTTGTCATGTTGTGCATACTTTGTTACATAAAAAGGAAACAAAAGCAACTTTATTTATGGGAAAGGACACAAACAGCATAAAAATGTCCTTATTTTGAGACAAATTATCTTTGGATTTGTCGGAGTAATAGTTTGTGTTAAACTATTCAATGAACTAATATGTAATCGTCTTGTACAGCTAGCTAGCTATGTGACTTAGCTATAGTCCATGTACAAACGTAACGAGAGAGACGTCACTTACGCGACTTTTGGCTGTGCAGACTTTCTAGTTACGTATTTTCTTAAAGTTTACTTCAACCGTTTTCCGACAAACTGCGACGCTCTTGACTTGAAAAAAATATCCTTTAACTTGACTGACTATTTTGACACAATTCAAACAGGATCTAGAAAGTAGTTGTCTCTCACTCTTTACTACTTTACTCCGACACAGTTATTCGTAAATACGGTATCGTTGTTAACTGATGAGCATGAACACAACCTTTGGAGTAGAGTTTGTAAGTATTCAGTTCCTGCGAACTTCAAGTTGTGTTTACCATATGCTCTATGCGTTTTCCAATGTACAAAAATAAAACGTATAGGCCATAGGTTTTTAAGGCTTGAGTGTGCGCGTGTTACTCTGGCAGACAGTGGAGCAGGTGAGGGAGACGACTGCTGCTACAATCCTCCACTGCTGATGCATCTGCAGCTCTTTTCCGTCCTGTGGTTTCTGGCAGACAGAGAGTCAAAAGAAATGGCAGTTAAGAGTGCAGGCGACTCTACTCACTCAAGTATTCTTGCAGGGGTGTGTGCGTGTTTGTGTGCACGCGCTCCCCCCGCAGAGTATGTGTGAGTGGGATGAGGTTGAGGCAGGAAGAATAGAGTGAGGGAGAAAGGGGGAGAGGCGAGGGGAGGTGAAAGGGGGGAAACATGTTGGAGAAGATCGTAAACTAACACTGTAGCCTTTCATGGCTGCCTGCAAATCCCGGAATAGACTTTTAAAGGAACAGGACGGAAGGATTGATGGATGGATAGATAGATATATGCATTGTTTACCTGCAAGCTGCTGCATATTTGAGTGCAATTCAATTAGTCAAATGGATAAAGCTACAAGGCGGGACAAGCACACACATTTAGCATCTCAAGTGTTTCTTTAGCACAGACACACAGTATAATTTCATGAGTGTGCATATGCAACTTTGCTTTTTTTAAACTGTTTTTAACCTCGTCTTTTTCACACTATCCTTGATTAAAGACATACACAGCTTGACAAGTTAAAGTCCACTCACAGATTATTACTCCATTGTGCCTTTCTTTGTCTCTCACTTTACTCTCAATAAGAAACAGAAGAGAAAGGAATGAAAACAGTGACACATAGCAGTTTTTTCATGGCTTGTAATCCCTCCCCATACAAAATGGGAAACAACTGTTTCAAAACATCAGCATGGAACAAAAAAAAAAAGTGGGTAGTGTGCTCCGACCATCCTGCTATGTTGATTTAAAGGGAATTTATGTACTTTCTTTCTATTTCTAAGGTCAGAAACGATGGAACAACATGTTCGAAAGCATTACAAAATGAATCAGTGTAGGAACAAATAACATGTATTAACCATTCTTTCAAGACCCCTGAGGAAACATGTTCATAGAGGTCAGAGATTACGGCATGTTGACTCATTTTCTGACACTGTGTACCAACGTATTATAATGTAATTACAAGAGGTTTTTTACTGTGTAGTCATTCACATTGAGAAAATGAAAGAAAATATAATGTCACCATTTGATACATGTATATGTAGTTTAGATTTGGGACCCCGCTTGAGTGTTTGGGCCCTCCTCAAATTATACATCTGAAAATGTTGTAATTTTGTAATTTGAATTCCATAATCACTGAATTATAGAAAACTCAAGGAAACTCTTTTTTCTTTTACCACAAGACAACATGTAGGCAGAGATTCACAGTTGGACTCATTCATAGACATGCTCACACACACACACACGCACACGCACACACACACACACACACACACACACACACACACACACACACACACACACACACATTGAGGATACTGTAGGGAGACACAAACATGCTGATGTGCTCAGTACCAGTTTAGCTGGGAGATGGGCAGATGGACGAGTGCTCTTTTTACAGCCTCTTTTCCTTCCTGTGTGTGTGTGTGTGTGTGTGTGTGCGTGTGTGTGTGTGTGTGTGTGTGTGTGTGTGTGTGTGTGTGTGTGTGTGTGTGTGTGTGTGTGTGTGTGTGTGTGTGTGTGTGTGCGTGTGTGTGTGCGTGCGTGCGTGCCCAATGCCTAGCATAACACTGGCAGAGCGTTGGTGCCAAAGTGGGCATCTGGTCTGTGGACTATCACAGGGGAGAGAGAGAGAGGCTAGAGAACAGTAACACCAATATAAACCCTCCTCTCTCTTGCTCTCTCTAAAGTTGTGGATGCAGCTAATCCTGCTTCAGATCTTGTTCTGGTTTCCTGGATGTTGCTGCTTAGCAATAATTAACTACACACAGTATACACAAAGAAAAGAAGAGAAAGCCACTGGTTTCAGATTTCGACAACAAACAGTTGTGCATTTAACATACAAAAACAGAGAAACCTGTACTCACACATTCTACAGAAATAAATACACACCTATCTCTTTCACTCAAAACGTCTAAAGGGTGAAACATCATCCTCCACCAGCCTGTACGTTTTGACTTTGTTCTCCACTTGCCTTTGAATGTTTTCGAGTATTTTGGGTGGAACCGCTGCTTTAGTGTCACCAGCCAAGTTTAGTTGGCAGTGTCGTTCTTTATGCCGTGTGAGTGATAATGCTCAGGGAGAGCCGATCAGGCTGCAGTTTGAATGTACGGTTTGGATTATCAGCGAACTGTTGCGTGTTAACGGCGACCCCTTCCCCGTGAAATTGTTCTCATAAATGTCACTGTCTTTCTGGCTTTATGGGGCGGGTGAATCCTCTGCAAACACACACGTGTGACACACACAACAAGACATAAAACAAGTAGTGACACTGAGCATCATGGTCATGCAAACAGAACAGAGTGTAGATGCACTAAAGCGACATCAACTGGGATCATGGGCAGATCTACACACAAATACGTAATACAAATATAACACAAACACAGAAAAAGCAAATGCAAACAAATTATCTGTCATACAACAAACCACCTGCTGCTGTAATTCATACTATCTGTAATGTATGTAAGTGGTTATTTTCAGCTGGCTAGACTTCAATACCCGATCTGACTTGCCTGCTAGAGCGTCCTTCTCTTGTTTGTATGATTATGTTATATTACATAGTATTCCAGTCCAGTCTGATACTTGTCACTGATCTGCAGTGTTCAGCATTAACCACCAGAGTGCAGGCAGCTCCCACAGATCTATAGAAACTGGTTTTCCATTCATATCGCCCTCCTGTCATTGTATGTCAACACTGCTCTGAGGTGTTGTCTAATTAGGTGACAATACCAGATAATCGTAAGAAATAACTAATTTATACTACTGTCATGAAGATGATGCTTTACAGCACTGCAGATTTGTGATGTTCTGGCTTTTGAGCAAAAGGGAAGAAGAAAAAAAAACAGACCAAACAAAAAGCAGGAACATCGGACTGTATTTACGGGAACAGCACACACTCTTATTGTTCAGGTTAATGTGTGACCAAGTGTGTGCCTCCACTCCGCCTCCATGGCTCCCTTTCACGTGAGCAGACTGGGACTTGAACTTTCACCCCTGATGTCTGTCTATGATTTTGTCCAGTGGTCACCATGCCGACCCACTCTCGTGACAGCCCTGTAACCCGAGCCACCAGTCAGGTAGGGCAGGTGACAGTGACGATGTGAATGATTCAGGTGGAGGTGTGTGT
Source organism: Myoxocephalus aenaeus (assembly GCA_038501785.1). NCBI lineage: Eukaryota > Metazoa > Chordata > Actinopteri > Perciformes > Cottidae > Myoxocephalus > Myoxocephalus aenaeus. The sequence goes on from JBAMJR010000089.1 coordinate 46,912, forward strand.
GGAGGCGGGGCTTAAAGAAAAGAGGAAGAGAGAAGAGACGAGAGCAAAGTTTAAACAGAGAGAAAGCTCTGACACTAATGAATGAGTCTGTGAGTTAAAAACAAAAAGTAAACATGCTGGAGGAAGGAGAGGAGACTCACGCCATTGATGCCGAGGAAGACGAGGATGATGGAACGTTCACTAATGTCTCTCTGGCAGACGACACAGGTAAAGCCTCAGGGAACTATTCTGCAATTGTTTTGGTCTTATTTTCTTCAAAGTAAGCCTTTTTCTGCCCTTCGTTTCTTATAAGCACAAAATCAACAGCAGTACCAATACGTTCCTTATTATCTGCAGCTGAGGAACCAACAAACTGTCATTTCTAAATCCTTCTTATTAAATTGTATTAAATTGTGAACTTCTATGGTAAACGTGTTTTCTCCAGAGACATTGTCATAGACAGCATTACTCTCTCAAAGATATACTGTAAAGATAGAACATGCTCTTCAGGTGTGAAGGGACTATTTGTCACCTGTCAAAATATCGACCCATTTAATCAAACGTATAATTTAATTTGTACAATTTCTAAGTTGTGAACGACGGTACACATGACAGACAGTTACAGCGGTTGTTAAAGGTATGTGACTGAACAAATGAGGCCTGTAAAACCAGAGTAGTTATGTTGGTGCGTTGTTCTGTGACAGGACAGAGGTGTGGCTCCTACACAAGCCTGTCAGTTTGGTATTCACTGCAGATAATAGGCATGTTTTTTCCTTTAACTAAATTGAAAAAATAAACATTTAGTTAAATATTAAGAAGTCCCAATTTACCATGTGGCATAAACACGTCCAATCTAAATCCTATTTGAAGTAACAGTAAGGTGCATACTGTTTATCTGTTACCATAACATCAGTATTACATACTAGTTTGCATTCTCAAGCGTTTGTAATTTAGGTTAGGGTTAGACAATACTGGGCTTTCTTATATGTTTACTCATAGCTATACGTTATAGATAAATTGTCATAAAAAAGAGCTGGAAAGTACATATTTGTAAATTATAGTAGTTGGGGGTGTGGCAGTGATATCTTAGAGATTGGGCAATACTCACACTCACAAGGTAGGTAGGCAAAAGAGAGGGTGAGAAAAAGATGGAGAGAGAGCAAACTGGTCATAGATGGCTTCTGGCTGAAGCAGCAGCCTCCCCAGGGTTTGGTTTGGCTAACAAGCAGCAGCATATGGACTCCTCAGGTCGAGCAGAGACACAGCACAGAGGCTGCAAGAATACTACACCCAGACATGTATTAATGTTCACGACGGCTGACAACCACTCCATGCATGCACACAGACAGACAGACAGATAGACAGATGGGAAGAGAGCGAGACAGTGGGACGGAAATAAATCTAGATGCACAAAAGTAAAAACATGCAACGGTCTAGTGGGAACAACATGGCTGGTCAGGTTGTCTTTGCCACTGTCTCGTATGTGATGTTATACCGGTGGGAATGACTGAAGTATGTGGGGACTGCAGCAAGTGTGTGGGTGTGCGCGCGCAGAGTTGCCCCCCCTGTCGGTCGGTGTGGCCACGCACACACGGTGACGTCACAATCATCATCATCATCCTCCTCCTCCTCATCATCACCACCACATAGTCTGTTTACAGGGTCACTCCGCTAAACGGAGAACACATTTCTCGCTGTAGGTGAGTCTAAACGCCGACATGTGCCAGTTGGTTAGTTACGTTAGTTGGTTAGGGGTTTTGTGTCAAATAAAATGGAAGCAGCTAAATCACAGGTCGCCTTTCCATATCCGTTTGAAGCTAGCTAGCTAGCGGCAGCAGCTAGCTTGTAACATTAACAGTTATCGTTAGCTTAACGGAACTCTGGGTGATGTCCGTTTGTGAAATAGATGTATCAAAGAGTCACTTCTAAATATCAGACGATTTCATTTTGGTTGGTTCTGGTGAGTAACCGACGTTGTATCTAGTGTTGAAGTAGCAGCTCCGTTTGTGTAGCTAGCCACACCGCTGACACCAGTTAGCGTAGCTACATAGCTAGTAAACGCCCGCGCTTCCATTATCGGACACGTCCGTTTTATTCCGTGACTAAATGTCACAACGTGTTCGGATATTCTCGTGATGATGTCCGCGCGTTTTCGGGCTGTGCCGAGCTAATGAAGGATCAGCAATAGATCTATTGACGTGGAGGACGAAATGATGAACGAAGGCAAGGCCAGAATAAAGTAGTTGGACTTAACCAGACCGCTCAGCTAGCCGTACGAGCTGTCCGTTAACGGGAGATGCGATGTGCTGTGTAACGTTGTTTTTTTCACGAACGAACCACTGTAAATTCGGCGTTATTAATGGCTGTAGTAGCCAATACCAGGCTGTAGCCAGCAGCATCATCATCATCATCATCTCACACACCCCTGGGTGCGGTGTCAGCTCCCATCTCCCTCAGCAGGCAGGGATAGCGTGCCTATACTTAATTTCTTAGCTTCTACAGCCATCATAGTACAACAATAAACCTTTATGAAATCACAAATTGAAAATAGAAAAGGGTGCTATTTCACACAACAAAATAAACTTTTCGATTTATACTATGAATGTGAGCACACTTAGTTCCTCTTACCGCCTTGATGAAACCGTTTCCCACCCCGTTTGTTGTTATTTATATGAACAGAGTAGTAGATAATGTCAGGAATCTCGACCAGCATTTGAAATATTTGTCTTGCTAGAACATCCTATTATAAGGTGTCTGGCTGCTTTATGGAGCTTACAGTGTCTGTTCTTGTTCTTTTACAGTGGACAGTGGATCTGCAGCCCTGTATACTAAACAGGAGAACGATCTTTTCATCATGAACTGCGATATAGATGGTATGTCTGCAACTTTGTGAAACACTATTATGTCTGATCATGTAAAAATAATATTTCAAGTGCATGTTAATAGCATCAGCTTTTGTATCTATTGCAGGAGACATGGAGAACCAGGTGGAGATGGAGGAGAAGACAAGGTTAATAAATCAAGTTTTGGAACTTCAGCACACGCTAGAAGGTAACACACAACTTTATCTGAGCAAGTCCTTGTCGAGCTATCTAATTCAAACCAGATCAAATAAGACCCCAAACATTTTCTTGGCATTCTTCTTGCCCTCTCTCTTCACCAGCAAAACATATGTCTCTTTAATGCTCTTTTTTTAAGCACGGAGTTGGATGCTTCTCGCTGCGCTGCTGCTCTTTTCTTGCTGTTGTTCCTCATCTCAGTGGTTGTGCTGTCTTGATATAATCCTGTGCTAATGCACTCGATCTACCTCTCCTACACTCTGCCTCCATATTTTTTCCACATTCACTAACAGCATGCAAATTGATGGCAGATAAGGTGATTGTAGGAAAAAAAAATTCAGTTGTTGAATCTGATAACTCTGAGTTACATACAGTAACTTGATGGCCAAAACGCTTTCATTAGGCTAAATGGCAGTGTTGTTATGCATGTTTTAAAAAATACATGTTATCCCGTACAGCTGTGACCAGTAAGAACTTAATACTTAAGCTGAGTAGACCATGGACTTTGTCTTTGTTCCAGACCTGTCAGCGCGGGTTGACGCAGTCAAGGAGGAGAACCTGAAGTTAAAATCTGAGAACCAAGTCCTCGGGCAGTACATTGAAAACCTCATGTCGGCCTCGAGCGTCTTCCAGACCACCGACACCAAGAGCAAACGGAAGTGAGGTACCCTCTGGAAAAAAACAAAGTCCCAGGCCAGCAGCCGGGAGAAGGAACCCACCACTGAGACGTGGAGAGGGGTTTGTTTTCTCAGCAGACCTGGGTTTCTGTAACCCTTCTAGCTCACTTACTTGAGTCGAAACTAACTATTTAATTATCAAAAATATAAACTGACTTTGTCACATGTCCCGCTGACTCAGAAATAGATACATTTAATGTTAGTTTGACCCAGGTCTGTTTTGCAGCAGCTCCCTCTCCACACTAAAAACATAACCAGACTATGTATATGAAGTGGTTAAGGGTCATTTGTACCTTGAGTTTCTTAATGCTCTCTGTCAAAGTAGTATTTGTAAAATAATTCTTAGTTCTGCTTTACCTGCTTGTTTGAGGACAATTCAGATTTTCTGTGATCCCCCTCCCTCCCCCAACTTTCTGATGGTGTTCTTGTCTCAAACTGATCTTTAAGTGGGTGAAAACAAACCAAACATATTACAAATACTGGTTGACCATGACGCTAATTTCAACACTGGTTTATGTTATCATTTCTTTTTGTAAAATATTTTCTACATCAGCTGGATCTGAGTTTTTCGGTAGGTCTTGGATGTCATGTCAATCGGAAACATGACTGTATTCTGCCATTTAAAGCAGGCAAACTGAACAGTATTACTGAGAATAAAATGTATTTGGATGCATGTATGAGTTTTTTTTATTTTAAAGTGTAGTATATCTGACATGTCATTAAATCAATAATCCCTAAATTACAGGCTGTATAAAGCTTCTGAGAACTTTTTAACAATAGGCGGTGGATACTAGATAAATTATAGGTACCACTGAGAGCTCAGCAACAATGTAAGTAAAAGCACAGAGAAACTAAAAGTCATGTAGACTTCATAAAAGTGTAAATCTTAACTTAACATCAATGACGTTTTATTGCAAGTGGCTCCATTTCTAAATGACAATTACACACCTTTTGTTTTGCACTTAAAATAATTTGTAACCCTTTCAGTTTATCATGTTGTGAATGAGTGTTGTGGCCCAGATTGAAATGTAAGAGAGACAAAGGAAATGGTCATAAATGCAGCCGGGCTGATTCAGAGACAAACCCTGCATTATTACATTTTGGGTGGGGGGGGGAGTGGACTAGATGAGCCAGATGAACAAGGAGGAAAGAAAGGGATGCTTTCCCCTTAACTGCAAGCAGTAAAGAGGCCTTGAGTGCTATTGATCCATTCAGCCAGGCCTGGAGTACACCACCTGCTCAAGGAGGTTTGACTGTAAAATGTGCTGATGTCCTTAGTGCACAGCAGAGTGGAGGGTGTGTCCTCCAAGACTACTGCTGCGTCAGATCAAAAAGACAAAGACTTTGGGTGGAAAGAGATGAAAAGTCATGTAATCTGAACACATCTGCATTTCCTTTTACATTTAAAGGACCGGTATCCAGTTAAATAATATCGTGAAAGAAGTAATGTGTAAACATCAAGTGAGTGGGGTGCTGTTCGAAAGGGGTGGACTTACTAATATTATGGGAGGCTATAAACACTGTATATGCTGTAATTTATTGAGGTTATTTAGATATTTTTAACAGTTGTACAGTATGTCTTTAATTTCTGTCTGGAATGCTGAATATGCCCAACCTACACACCCTGGTACCAACTGTCTTATGTGTATACACCCTGCACCTTTGCATTTAAACTTTTTTTTTTTTGTTTTAATAAAAACCTAAGAGCACTCCTCTCTGGTTCTTTTGTCAACTCACCAATCCTACATTAACTTGCAAGAGATCATTTTAGATTTTGTTGTATTAAATAGTTTTATTTTCAAGAGCAATGTACAATTTGCAAACAAATGTAAACGGATTTCTGCCAGAATCTGGCAAGAACATGAACTACAAAAGCTTGAGACAATAATATAAAACAAATAAGTTATCAATGTTTTCCCCAGTCAATCTTGGATCTGAACTCCAGCTAGTCTAGATATTCTGGGAAAGCGCTTCTGTGTACGGACTGAATGAGACATGTTTTCGCAGGTTTAATATCTAGCGGTTTGCTGCAGAAACCCACTAATCTTGTCTTATTGACAACGGATGGCCAAGGCATTCAGTGACCTAGACCTAGACCTTTGAAAGAGACCTAGATTCAGAATAAGCACATCAGTGGCATTTCATATTTAAGAAAACTGCCTCAAGTCATTCCAAACACTGTAATATTAAATCTTTATTCTTACCAGCATAACACAAATCTTTAACAAAATCAATAAATAGGGTCGTCTGTGATAATCCTCTTTTTTTTTATTGCAATAAAAAATAAAAGTAACTGATGCTCCTTACAAACAAACTATCTAAACAGAACCTTTTTCATAGAAGTAAACCGTTAAACCTAAGCTGAGGCGATTCATCAGCTGAAATGTCCCGACTCTGCAATGACATCTCAAACAGCCTTTCCTAGCAGCCTGGCGTCCTCTCCTCCCAGCCTGTTTTTCAAACAAGGAAGGAAGTTTGCCAAACTGTCCTCGAACATGTTCATTAAAACAAAAAGGACACAATGATGAAGTCTAACTTCTGAGATGTAGCCCCTATGATATGCTGTGAAATGGTTTGAACAACTGGAGCCGACAGCAGCAGCAGCGCAGACCGCCTGCTGCCATCATTCTCAGAGGAGACGGACTACGATGGCATATATTCAGAGCGAAGAGTGACAGCAGAGACAGGGTGAACGGGAACAGTGTTGGAAGGGGGGTGGGCCTTTTTTTTCCTTTTCTTTTTTTTTTTAGGCAGACAGGCATTTTTGACAGCAACGGCTTAGAGAAGAGAAGAACGATGAAGAAGGCGTAGAAGCTCAGGATGGAGGAAAAAACATCTAAATGCACAGAATCTCCAGAGGATTGATTCATCTGATCGTTCAATGAGCAGGCAGGAGCAAGAGACTACACAAGGTGAGGGATGCAGGATGTGGTTTGGGAGACTGCGGCCCTGTGATGGGTGTAGCCGAGGGATGGGGCAGCCGGGGTGACGGCAGGCTACCAGGTGGTTTGGAGGAAATATATGCTGCTCAGCTCAGAGAGGGTGGAGCAGCAGCTTGAGGTGGCCCTTCCACCTCCTCCGCATTGGGGAGAAAGGAGACAGGAGGCGTGGGGTTCACCTCTTCAGTCTTTCCGTACCCTCCTCTTTCTCACAGCTTGTTTGTGGCTCTCTTCAGCGACGTCTCCTCCCTTCTTCGGCTGCGGTGCCACAATTGGAGTAAAAGAAAAAGAAAGAAAGAAAAAAAAGGCAAATTTAATGGACGAGATATAAAACATCCCTCTTGCATTTGTCGCTTTACTGAAAATATTAACAAATCAAGTGTGGAGTTAGCCCCACGTTACAGGGTGTCTAGACTTTGCATCAAGTCAAATTAAATTGATTAGATTCAATTAAGACCTTTTAAATGCCAAGTGGAATGATCACTCTCGAAAATGAAATCACTGAGAATGAAAACAAGAGCAGCCAGACAGCACATTTCACACAAGGGCAAGGACACAGTGTCTGACATATGAGCTAGTCTAAACAGGAGGGAGGTGAGCGAGTGATCCCGTTCAGTGTGTTGTCTGCAGGCCACAAGAGACCATGCATGTGAGCATGTGATAAAACAAAGTGTGGCATTTATAGGTCCACGAGGTGGTTTGTAACGGGCATCATTACACCAAACAGCAACATGTATTCAAGGTCATGCGTCGGGTTAATGTGAATTATAAGAAGATATCCATCAGATACCTAGAAAATCTAAATGAAAGAGAAAGTATGGTGGTCAAATCTAAGGCTCTTTTTCCAAGTATTAATTCCAAGAGTGTGCAAGAATCTCCAGATCTTTACCAACATCATCAGTTCATGGTTCTCACAATGACACTAACCTCCTCTTCTAATGTTCTCTCAGGAACTTTGCTCTCCTCTTCTCCCTCCTCCTCCTCCTCTTCTTCCTCCTCCTCCTCCTCCTCCTCTTCATCATCATCATCGTCGTCGTCGTCTTCTTCCTCTTCCTCCTCCTCCTCCTCATCGTCATCATCCCCCTCAAGATTGTCACCTCCCGCATCGACATGACCCTCCTCAGCCCCTTCTGTTGCTTTTGAAAGAGAGAGTAACGGTGATGACTCTAGAACAATGTAGCAGCAAAAGACCAATACTCTGATCAATACAGCAACAACAGAAGAGAGAGTGTGTGTGTGTGTGTGTGTGTGTGTGTGTGTGTGTGTGTGTGTGTGTGTGTGTGTGTGTGTGTGTGTGTGTGTGTGTGTGTGTGTGTGTGTGTGTCCTGTGCTTGACCCTCGAACCTGCAGCTGCAGCTGGAGCACCTTCTGCAGCCTTAGCTGCCTTGTCATCTCCTGCTGCCTCCTCATCCTCTTCATCCTCCTCCTCTTCATCAGCCTGGGGAGGATCCACCTTCTTGTAGACGTAGTCGTCATCTGATTTCTGTGACACAAACAGGAGATGGGATCACACTCTGGTTTAGAGGAGTTTGCTGGAGTGCTTCGCATTAAATTGAGGATCAGAAACATTCAATAAATAAATGACTCATGAGGTTCACAGTACCTTTGGCCAGCAGAAGAGCACACCCAGTCCAACAGGCAGGCCAACTGTCAGTATGTAAATCACCCAGAGCCACGGTCGTTCCTCTGCTGCAATCGTCAGCTGAGCAAAGATCCCCGGCTGGTGGGATTGAGGAGCGAAAGACAAGGGACCAGAGAGCAAGAGCAAATAGTGAGTCTTTGTGAACCGCTCCTTTCATAAATGATATGCACAAAGTGACAATGCAAGTGTCTGTGAGGGTGCCGCTCTATGTTCCTTTTGCCCTTACAAAACGCCACTGACCTCGTTAGCGCTGGCCACCAGCTTCTTCAGCCCCCAGCTGTCGGCGGCCCAGCGGTCGGCCACCTCCTTGTGAGAGGTGATAATGAAGTTGTCAAAGTAGATATCTGAGGTCATGGACCACAGCTCCAAGCCCACAGCCTTGAAAGGCACCATCCTGAACGGCTGCAGGTCCTCAAAATGATCCGGGTTATTGATTTTACGCGGCTTCCAGACTCCCTGGGGACAAGAATGTAGAGGAAAACAATTATGATGGCTTCAGCTGGTGCACAAACAGAGAGCATCTCCGACAGGACAGGTCAGAGGTGTTACAAGTAATACAGAGAGTGAGCTGGCAGAGTGCCGTTGTGGGCACTTCATTATTTGTGCTTGAATAAAAAAAAGTTAGGAACAGTTAATAAAAGAGAAATAAAATACGACTCCAATAAGCCTGGTTTAGATATAGTTACCTGATAGTTGGGATTGTCCACCAGAGGGGCTTTCCACTTGCCCTTGTACTGAGGGTTGTTGATCTGGGGACGCTTCCACACCCCACAGCCGGGGGCCGTCTCACAGGCTGGGTTAGGAATCTGCGGTGCTTCCCACTCTCCATCCATCTCCTCGTCCCTGCACACAGAGAAGAGCCATCAGGCTTGATCGTTTCCTTCCTGTTTCCTTCCCGTAACATCATTCTGGTTATGGCTTTGCTTGGTGAACATGTTCATTTACCAGTCTTCAGGTTTCTCAGCGCTCGGGTCGGAGACAAACTCTAATTCATCGTCCAACCAGCCCTCTGGCTTTAAAGCGTCGGGGTCTTCAATCTTTGCTGGAGCCTCTTCATCCCTGAGACACACACGGCCATGTTTGTTATTGATCACCAGGTCACTGAGGCCCTACCATTTAAACGTGTCCAATCTGCAACACACTGTCTACTAGTATGTGGGTTGCAGTCACCAGTCATCAGGCTTGGCGGCCTCAGGGTCAGGAATCTTGGCTCTCTCATCCCAGTCCTCTGGCTTAGAGTCATGTGGGTCATCTATCTCTTTGGGTGGGTTGACTGGAGGCACCACGTCATGCAGCAGGTTGCCGCGGCTCACACTGGACTGGTCTATGAACATCTCGTAGCTGTTGTCTGGGTTAAGGACTAACACAGGGGGGAAAACATGCTGAATGAACATCTGAGCAAAATGAGAAATGTACATTTTATAAAAAGCACAGATAGATATGAAGAAGTAATTGTGGCATGTAAGCTATTACATATAAAGACACATTTCAGACAGATATAAAAACATATATTCTCCATTTGAATTGTCTCTGTACCCAGAGTGTAGAGGTGAGTCTTCTTGTCGGTGTAGAACTTCTTGAGGTCGACATCTGCCCTCTTGGCATGCTTCTCCTCCGTGTCTTTGTTCAGAGGATTCTGGTGGCGGAAGATAAAGTGCAGCTTGTAGTCCTCGCCACACTTGTCTGGTCCAAACATGAGGGTGTACGGTGTACGGTCATGGAATTGCTCCTAAAGTGAAAAAAAGTTAAAAGTTTTAAAAAGAGTAAGTTGGTTTACATCTGGACAACCTTTACCTGGTTCTACCACATGTACACAAGACAGAGGAAGGTTTTGGATTTCCACCAATATTAACACAAGGTATCTTAAGTATTTGATTCAGTGTAAGATGCTTAGGATAGACATGCCCATCAAATGGCCTGTGTACATTAAAACATTACACATAAATAGAGCAAGGTAGAATGACAACATGTATACCAACCAGATTGTGATTGCCAGTGTCTGAAAGCAGTTTGATGTATGCTCCACCACAGTCAATACCGTCCTGGAAATTCACCTCATACCTGCAACCAGAACACAACTTAACAAGTCCGGTCACATTATTGTTTTCACGTGCGAGTGTGTGTGTGTGTGTGTGTGAGTGCTTGAACTCACTGTACGACCAGAGTTTCATCCTGGAAGACAAAGGGTTTGTTCAGCATTGCGGAGATAGCGTGGTGTTTGGCCCGGGACTTGAGCACCAAACCCAGGTCTCCTGGAACTTTGTTCTCCTTCAGCTGCTCCACAGCCCACTTCCCTGCAGCCAAAGAGACAGTCAACATTTATCGTCATGGCGCGGTCGCAGAGTCTCTGCTCGAGACAGCTTTAGTGCTGTCGACGTAAAAGTGCAGTTAAGTGTCACTAACTGAGGCGTTGGACCCCATATCACAGCAATGACATTGCAAAGTGTTAACCAGTAGTGATGGTGGCCCAAAGAAAAATATGTGAAAAGTGAGTGCGTGCGAGGTAAAGATAAAAACAGCAAGTTGTGCCTCTGTACAAGCTCTCATACGCACACATCTAGATAAGCAAAGAGGGCGGAAAAAAGAAGAAGGAACAAACCGTCATATTTGGCGATGTCCTCATCTGCATCCCCCTTGACTGTCTTTGACAGCTGCCAACTATGGAGATCAACATCACAAAACCCTCAGCTTCCACAAGAAAATGTGAACACACTACAACCACTGATTGTGTAAGTTTATCCATGGTCAGAGGCTCATTTATCCTAGCATGAATTAAACATTTACGCTGTATTTTAAGCAGCAACCCTTGGAGGTAAATTTGTAAGGCTATACCTTTCCAGTGAGCCATCATCAAACGTCTCTGCAAAGTAGACGTCTCCGGTAGGGACAGGAGTCTTGTATGTTACCTGGGGAACCAAAAACATAAATTAGAAGTTAATCTCCAGAGATGCTGTATATATATATATATATATATATATATATATATATATATATATATATATATATATATATATATATATATATATATATATATATATATATTACCCATCCTTTGTAATTAAGGAGCAGTGTGGTGCTGTGAAGCACTGGCTTCAGTGTCTTGCCTAGGGACACTTCAACATGCAAACTATGGGGAGACCAGGGATCGAACCGGCTACCTTGTGGTTTCAGGACGACCACTCTCTCCATGAGCTACATGAGAACTTCACAACTTCACATAGTACAAAGTACACAGACATAAAGCGTCATTACGCCGTTAACAGGTTCTCTCACCGATTCTTGCCATTTTGCCAAAAGCCGAACTCACGGAGATCGGCTTTTCTGCTGTTGAGTCTTTCAAAACAGAATACTGATGTAAGCTCAACATTGAGCATGAATTGAGGGTGGCCGTATCAAATCTACAACCCCGTTTTTGTTGAGAAAAGCAGCTCATTGCAGCCACTAATACTGATGATACGTGATGGCTCACATATCTGCACTCATTTTGTTTTGTTTTGCACAGGTTGCAGGTTATTGTTATCTTGAAAAGATATTCAGTGCTAAACAGGTTAATTGCCACAATAGGCAATTTTTTTTGTGGTGGGACATCAAAAATGGGGCGTGACAAAAAGTCTGAGAACCACCGACTTAACCTAGGACCCATTTCTGACCTGGAAGGAGACATTTGCATCCGTTCCAGCCTTCTCGCTTGCTGTGCTGTCTGTCTCATCCGAGTGGTCTTCGTCCATCACTGTCGCCTCCTCCTCCTCCTCTTCTTCTTCCTCATCTGCCATCAGAACCTGTAATTCCTCCTCGTCCAATCCCATATCTTCATCGATGTCTGAAATATCAACCTCAAACTGCTTCTCCTGGGTCGCCACAGCTGCCACAGCCAGCAAGGACAGGAGCAGCGCACGGCACATCCAACCCCTTTCCAACTTCATCTGTGGGGGGAGGGGAGTGATAAACAGGAGGGGGAGCAGAGTGTGCGATAAGGGCGTCAGAGATGAGCAGGGTGAGGAGGGCATGGGGAGGGAGGATGAGGGATGGGAAGAAGGGGCAGGTGTGAGATGTTATTTATGGAGGTGGACATCAATGATATAAATAGAGATCACAAGAGGATCAAATAAAAAATAAAAAGAGATTGCGATTACATGAGAACAGTGCTACTTGATGTTGGGCCCGTGTCCTCAAATAGCATCCTTATCTCACATTTTCCCCCCACAAAATCTTTAAGACTTCTCAATCTCTGCTGCAACGCATTCCTACCAGATAAATCATGAAGACGGACTCCTAAGCAGATGCCACTAATATCTGTACCATACAAGCCTCTTTGGATTTATAATAGGTCCTCTTTCCCAAATACCCTTACTAGTCCTAATTTGTGACAGTAAATGCATCAAATTAGAATCTTTCTGTGTGTCCTAAAATGCATTTTAAAGCCTACCTGCTGAATACTGGTACAATTCAGATATTTGTTACACCAAACAGCAGCTTTAATGACCTATTGATCAGGACCCACCTGCTCACTCTTCTTGAGAGCAGCATGAATTGAAAAGCATCACTGCAGACAGCACAGCAGCACGCTTCCCTTGATTCCTAATCAACTTTAATTCCCATGCTGCTGTTGTTCTATTAGGTAACAGGGTGCAGGGAGATCAAAAGGATAAACACAAGGGAGAGATGATAAACCCAGAGCGGTTTCAAATATCTCATCTTGAAAAGCATTCAAATGTTGCTCATTTATTTGCTTCTTTGGTCTTTATGCAAGCATTGCAACAGTTTTTAAGAAATCTTGGCCACATCCCATGTTTCTGATATGAAAATATGCAAAACATGTAGAGGTTATAAAAAACAATTCAAATGTTGTTGTTGAAATCAACACAGAGTGCCCTTGAACAGAAGTAGAAACACTTCATGCACCAAATCTTTTGAGCTGTACTTGATGCACAGAATCCTAATATTGAACATATGAGGCGATCATCATTTGGCAGCGGATCACTGAGAGCCTTCAATGAACTGGCTTCTTGACTTCAACGAGAATGAGTCAAAGGTGGTTCTCAACCAGTGACATTTAGAGTCAAAATGGAGTAGTGAGTCAGATCTTGGTCTTTCTATTACATTACATTACATTTAGCTGACGCTTTTTATCCAAAGCGACTTACATTTATACACCGTAGACACAGCAACGGGGAGCAATTTGGGGTTAAGTGTCTTGCTCAAGGACACGTCGACATAGACTAACAGAGCCAGGGCTCGAACCACCGATCCTTTGATCGTTAACCACTGTGCCACAGTCGTCTATTCTAACTAATGACAATAAAAGAACTAACTGCTGAAGAGGCACACTACTTTGATGAAGGTTCAGTTGCTTTACAATGAAAGGGGTAATTTACCTATACTGTAACTTCACAGATGTGGCCTTGGCTTTTACAGAGTGCACATTATTTCCACCTGAACGGTACAATTAACTGTTTGAGGCGAAGCCTTGACTGGTTCTGGTTACTACATGCATCATACATGCTTTCTGTTCTACATGACGCATCTATAAAATGTCAGGAATAGTGAACTAAGCCAATGGTGACAACTCAATGGAGGCATAAAAGGTTAGGTTAATGAATCAGTTTAGATTAAATATTCCTCTCAGAAATAATAATTCTAATTTTGTCCTTTCTGTGAATTTTGACCTGATGAAATATATCACAGCTTGGCCTTGCTTGACGACTAAGCAGACAGGAATACACAGTGAATGCTGTAGAAATCCCAAACAAGCCATTCCCCAACTTCATTTAATTGCATTCATGTATAAAAAGGACAATACACACCACTCAACATTTCTATAAATACACCAGTGTGAGCCAGCTGGCTGTTTTTCAGCTGTCCTTTGGCGTGTATGAAACCAATCAAGTGATGGTTCAAATTTCCAGACAGAAGTCAACAAGCCATGCAGAGGGACAGGAAACAGAAAACAATACAGTAATACAAGGCACAAGCCAAACCATACAGAGTGTAACCATTTTGGGGAGCAATGTTGATCTTAATAAAATGTTAAAAAGATCCTGTTCCAAATGAGTAAAATGGTAATATGACACATCTAACAAAGCTATAGAACAAAACCAACTATCTGCCTCCGGGTCACGGTTAACAGCACCAGAAAGGTCCCGTTTGATTTGAGCATCACGAACCAAGAAAAGCTTTCGACTGAATAGATGTAGGAAGAGCACAGAAAAGGTCACGAGGAGCCAACATGGCTGCCGCCGATCACCGCAATATATATCCAAACTCTTTTAGATAAACGGCTGTGGCTGCAACACCTGCTCCGCTAGCTCGCGATGCTACGCGGAGCTCGCGGACGTCACGAACAGCGAACGTTAGCACAACACGAGCTTAGCTGGTAAACCAAATGGGCTTATGCCCATGAAACAGGCACTGGAGGTAAAAACGCGAACAGAAAATATGCATTTAAAAGTCGTGGGAGACTGAGGGAGTGGACAGCGACGGTTAGCTTTCTGAATCAGTAGTAATGTCGCACAGGGAGCGATGGAGAGAATGAATGAGCGCACACAAACAAACCTTGCGCCTTCTTGTCAATTGCAGAGATGTTTCGATGAAAGCTTTTTCTCCGCTTTGGGGAAACAAACACACGGGGGGACGTTTCTTATACCGAGAGGATCACCGAGGCCCCGCAGTGAACCGCTATAAAATACACGGTCCTCGGCTGGGCAAGGATGGGACGTAGATGACAGCTCGGCCCCGGATAACGGTGCGCGGTTGACGAGTGCGAGCGAGTCCCAGCTAATGGGCATGACGCATGCGCACATCGCGCAGGTTAGAGAGCGCGAATGCTGCCTTCACGTGCACAAAGATATTATCCGGGATGAGAGTGTTACCGCGGCTGCTGATAATTTCTCTCCAGTATTGCTATTCTTTTGCATGAGATACTTTTCGAATACATTATATTTGCAACTGAAACGGCTAGTATAGTTTCCGCACCATTTAAAAAAAGACATTTATTTACGTTTTATGGAGCATGATTTAGTTGTAGAGTGGTTTTGAAATGTAGTTTTTCTCCTTTATCAACAAGATCCATTATGTAAATATCTAACAAGAGCGAGCAAACATAATACTCAGTCACATATCCAATTCAACCTCACATTCGACCAAGGTACTTGCTGTAAATATTTATACTTTAAACAAGTCCCAAAAGAACGAGTTCACACTAGGAGCAGTTTCGCGTCGCAGCTGCCTTTCAAAGTAAAAGCTACTAAAAAAAAAAACTAAAGTACTAAAAACTGTCCTTGGGCACATAATGCCAACGAAGATCTGGATAATAATAATAATACAAGTACAATTACGCAAACGTAATAGCAATTTCACAATCATTGCGAATTAGTCAAATAAATAAAATGCATTTCCACAACCTTTACTATGGCATGCAGTATCCACTTCCGGGGTAGAGTTCAGAACATTTCTATGGTAGCCACATGCGTGTTGGATCAGTGGCAGTGCAGTTGTGAACAACATTATTGAAATCTGTCTGCAGTAGCCCAAAAACCGCGAGGATGAAGGACACGCCGCTGTCTAACTGTGAGCGGGATTTCCTGCTCAAAGCGATCGAAGAGAAAAAGGTGAGCTGGTTTCTGAATTTCATGAGTTTGGTACTTTTGGGGGCTTTGTTGTCCATGTCCAATATCTCAAAAGTCCTTAAGAGTTTCACCTGTTGTCTCTCTGCAGCGTCTGGATGGACGACAGACCTACGACTACAGAAAGATGAAGATCACATTTGGGACCGACTATGGGTGCTGCTTTGTGGATCTGGGAAAAACCAGGTGAAGCTTAGGCCAGATATGTCAAGTTTTTGCTTGTTCTACTTGTTTGTCCTCCTCTTAAATCTTCCCCTGTTTACGGGTTGACTGCTTCATGTACAGTGTTCTGTTTCTGATATTTGTATTTTTGCACCATTCTATCAGATTGGTAATTCAAGATGACACATTTTCAATTTTTAAACTCGTTAAAATAATGTGATGGACAAAGCTTGTCTGCAAGGCACTGATGTTGTGCCAAATTGAAGCGATGCACCCACATGCACCCACATTCATATGCATTTAGTTTAGTTTGTGATAATTGAGCATCAATGTGGTGCACTCTTCAGGGTCATGGCCCAGGTGTCATGTGAGCTGGTGGCTCCTAAAGAAAGTCGACCAAACGAGGGAATCATGTTCTTCAACATCGAGCTGTCACCCATGGCCTCGCCAGCATTTGAACAAGGCAGGTGAGAAATAAAGGAGATTATGTTCATATACTTTTCTACATAAACATCTGAAGACATCACATACTCCTCTTGTTCACTTGTCCCATTTTGTAACGCATAGCATTATTTTAGTTTTTCCTCTTTGATGGAGTCGGCGTATTAAACTAGAACTTTGTCTGAGACATGGTTAATTTGTTCCACCTGTTTGTGCAGAGACTGTAAATCATCTGTGGGTTTTTTCCTCTCTCCAGACAGTCTGAGTTGTCAGTGAAATTAAACAGACAGCTGGAGAGATGCTTGAGGAACTCCAAGTGCATTGATACTGAGTCCCTGTGTGTGGTGTCTGGAGAAAAGGTGAAACAAACACACACACACACACACACATACACACACACACACACACACACACACATACATGTAAAAGAAGAGAGAAGAAGCAGTGTGTGTTTGTGTTTAGGTGTGGCAGATCAGAGTGGACGTTCACATGTTGAATCACGATGGGAACCTGATGGATGCTGCCAGCATCGCTGCCATCACCGCTTTGTGCCACTTCAGACGCCCCGATGTCGGCATCCAGGGCGATGAAGTCACAGTGGTGAGTCGGCAACAAACACAGTAGGTGGTGTCACTACATCACTGAATCTACTGGGGGAAAGCCTGACGCTCCAAACACCAAACTGCTCTGTTATTTAAATTTCTTCGATGATATAATGTGCCAACTTTACGGCTTTACTTCAAGTGACCACTCTTTTATGTCAGTGTCAATACATCTTTTTATTGTCAAAACAAAAAATGCCTCACAGTTAATACTTTGTGGTTGTAATTGAGTTTTTATTCCTGTGCTCCCTTAGTACAGTCCAGAGGAGAGAGACCCCATTCCTCTGAGTATCTACCACATGCCCATTAGTGTCAGCTTCTCCTTCTTCCAACAAGGGTAAGACATCACGTTTGACTACAAGACAGAATCTTTTTCTGTGCAAAGTACTGAGTTAAGATTTTTATTTGAGGGGCGCTTGTGTACAATATTCAACCCAAACTCCCTCCTCTAAAATAATCATACAGTTGAATTGACACCTCTCTAAAACAGTTTAAATGAATAGTCGAAGCTTCATTAGAGTAAAGTTACTGCAGGACTGTAGTATTATACGGCAATAGTTTACCTAATAAACTGCCATTCAAGTGTATAAAACAATGATTATTGTAATAAAAGTACCACGTAGACTAAAGTTTGCCAGTCATTGGATGAACATCATCAAGTTTCTTCCGTGCCTCCTTCTCGCTCTGCAGAACCTATCTGCTGGTCGACCCCTGTGAACGGGAGGAGCGGGTGATGGACGGCTTGCTGATGATCGCCATGAACAAACACAGAGAAATCTGCTCCATTCAGTCGAGCGGGGGCATCATGTTGCTTAAAGAGCAGGTAAAGTGAGTCTTGATAATACTGCACTTTTGGTTTTGCAGTCATGAAGTCAATTGTTCTCTAAAAAATAATGTCACAGCTTCACAAACGTTCATGCTTGCTGGGGGAGCTGCTCTCTAAAATGAACATGAGTGAATTTAAAAAGAAAACAACCTATTCACATGGAAAATCACATTTCGGAAAAATCCGAAAATGTTAACGGCAATATATTTTGTGTGTGTGCTGTTGAAGGTTATGAGATGCAGTAAAATAGCCAGCGTTAAAGTGTCTGAAATCACGGAGCTCCTCAACAAAGCCCTGGAGAACGACAAGAAAGCAAGGTGAGCTGTGACATCACACAGCCACACGTCCGTATCATGGAAGTGGAATTTTTGACCGCTGTTTTAACTGTTACCTTTTTAGAAGATTTACAAGAACGCTGTATTTTTACATTTTCCAGGAAGGAGGGTGGTAGGTGTGGTTTTGCAGAGTCTCTGCCACAGGAGCGAATCACAGCACTGAAAATGGATGAGAACTCAGTGGAGATGACGGATGTGAGGGAGAGGGCCAATGACATCGTCCAGAAAGCCGATGCTCCACCTCAGAAGTATCCTGAACTCGGCCTGAATAACAACAGCACCGACCAGAATGTCTACCCTTTGTATCTGTCACTTTGCCATGTTATTCCCACGTAGGCTCCTTAACCATACTTACAAGGGTGCCTTCCCCCATGGTGCTCGTCCCAGGTGTGGGTCAGATAGGGCAGGGGCTGCAGAATACCTGGGGACTGGAGGATGATGAGTATGATGACGAGGAAGCAGAAGAATGTGACAGTGGTGAAGAACAGGAGGAAACGGTTACAAAGATGGAAGAGGAACAGCATCAAAAGGAGGCGAGCGGAGAAGGTCTGTTAACTAAAAAACAATCTTAATGCCATGTAAAAGTTAAATGGGTAAACAGGATTTTTGTTTCCAAAGAGAAGGACAGGAAAAGATTAAAATTAGTTTGTTAAATTAACAAACATAAAATTAGTTTGATAGAGAAAGTGATGCAACAGGATGGAATTGGATGTCAAACCAGCACGCAGACGGGCCAAAAGATATTTAAGTTGAAGTAATACAAATGATTATCCTGTGAGTGTTTAATTTTTAACATTTGTTTTGACTTGCAGGAGATGTAGTTAATATATCTGACAGTGAAGAGGACGAGGTGGTTATACTTCTTCCAGAGACGCAAGACAAAACTCTTAAGTGAGTGCACCTTTTTTTTCTTCTTCTTCTATGCATAGCAACTGAGGAGGTATGCATGTATGTATTTGTTATTTACATCCTTTTTCTTGCGCCTAGAAAAACAGGGACCAGTTCCCACCAGAAGGGGGCAGCAGCATCAAAGAAAAGACAGAAAAAATGAGCGAAGGATCCAATGGAGCTCCCTGCAGCCAGAGATCTTCACATCTACAGCAGTGCCATACACTCATAACAAAGAACCCCATTCTGGCTAAAATGTTTCCAACCTGTCATCTGTATTTGGAGAACATGAAGTCTACATCATGTTTTTAGCAGTTTGAATCGATTTAGAAACAGACTGCGCTTACAAATATATAGATTTTTTTTTTTTTACAATGAAAGGATTTTGGTAAGTAGAATTAAATAATTATCTTCAACCACCCTTGGAGGTTAAGCAGGCTTTCAGTTTCGTTTGCAAAGTGCTGTTCTGTGGTGTTGATTGTATATCAAAATAAAAAGAGCAATATAAACCTTTGTTTTGTGGATTTTAAGCCTTTTGCTATATAGTTTTTGTTGTTATTGAAATAATTTCTCTCAGACAGGGAATATTGTAAGAAATTGTGGTGGAAAAGTCAGGTCCCACCGAGATTTGAACTCGGATCGCTGGATTCAGAGTCCAGAGTGCTAACCATTACACCATGGCACCAGATTTCAAGAATTATCTAAAAATATACCACTAACGACTACATAACTACTATAATTGTCAATTCTATCGTAATTAAGAGAAATGCAAGCGTATCACTCGGTATAATGGAATTATAATTCCAATCAAAACTCTCATGGCCAGTACGGGGGTCGAACCCGCGACCTTGGCGTTATTAGCACCACGCTCTAACCAACTGAGCTAACCGGCCGTGCGTCACCAAATAAAAAAAAAAAAATAGAAACGAGGAGCCAATCACTGAACACTGGTTGTTGGAGAGAACATAATGTCCTCATGCAAAGGTCCGCAACATCACAATAATGTCAAACTTGGTACCAGCGATCTTGAGTAACCACAACTGGAGGATATGAATATAGAAACAAACACCCAACTTTGCTTTGTGGCCAGTTGTATCCCAATGTAAACCAGAGAGGTAGTGGAGTGGGTATTTTATTGGAGAGGAGTGGATGTGATTTTGTATTGATAGTTTTTGTTTAAATGTTTAAATACACCATACAATAGCGTACAATTATATAACAATACGATAAAATAAGACACGTCGACCAAAACGTTACAGTAAATATGTTTTTATTAACTGAATGCACACAGGGTTAAATCAAAAATAGAACTAACTGAACACAAAAAGACTACCGTCACTCCGGCATCATGGCTTCACGTCCAAAAATTAAAAATCCGGAGGTTGCAGCCTGGTAGAAAGACAAAAAAAAAAACTGTAGTGAGATCTCACAATTTCTAAAACATAAATGGTAAATCTATCAATAGTATTGCAAACCGTTCTCACTCATGTATTGGATATCGTGTCTGTATATAATGTAATAATATCTGACACCGTCCACGTCTGCTATCGTAACAATACATTTTGATTTCAGGAGATAAAACATTGCTATACAATTTCGCCACGTGTCCATTACATTAACGTTAAAGTTACTCCAACCCTGCTCGCCTCTGTAAACCAGCTGGCTCGGTTAAAACAGTTATACATGCAGTGGAGGCGTTGTTATACATGTCTGTGCTCAAACATCATGGCTTGATAAATACAAAAGTGTTCTTTCATTACAGACTAGTGAGCTAACAGCATTATTCGGGTCCTCAGGAGTCAGGACACGTTTTCTAGCTAACGTGCTCAACTTTCCTGACATGGTTAGCTAGCTTAAGCGCGGTTAGCATTGAATATACACGGGCCATGTGGAGGAATTGAGCTTCTCTCAAAAACGAGTAATGTATATAACTGTTAAATAGACATCTCCCACCATATTTGAACAATTTAATAATGCGGGTACTTACCAAGAGCAGTTGTCGGTGGAGAAAGAAAAGTAAGAGCGACTGCATGAGGTAGGGTGACCAGACGTCCTCTTTTTCCCGGACATGTCCTCTTTTCGAGACCTAAAAAAGCGTCCGGCAGGGATTCCAAAAACGTCCGGGATTTTGCTACGTGCGGGAAAATAGTTATTACCCCCTTACAAGTTTTGGAAATGGTATCTCCCTCACGTTCCACCTTCTTGCGCAAGCTCTGACTGTAGAGAGAACTGTCATTGGTCGACCGATCTCAACGTAAATGTAAGTTCACGGCATGCTACACACTACTGCTACTACTGTAGCAGATGTGCGATTTGTTAAGCATCAACGTCGCATTTCTGACTCTGCTCCTTCCTTCCAACGCATAAATGTCCTGATTGAATGATTTTACAACCGGTGTCGAGTAAGATTTTTCTGACACGTTCTAGACTTACCTCCACAGTACTGTGTCAATGTCAAAGAAAAGTCTGGCTCCACACGTCATCATTCTGGTATCTGGGAAACAACTCTTTGCCTGTTGTTTATTTGTTCAAACCAATCACAATCTTTTTAGCTGGTGCTATAAGTCAAGTATGCAGCAACGGTGCCCATGCAAAATTGGTAGCGCAGATAGTGAAGGAGGGGATAATGCTGTGTAGAATACACGTCAATGGCATGCATAAACATGTTCTTGCCTTGGCAACTGATGATGTGAGCAAAGTTCCCTACTCCCAATTATACACATTCACAATGCTTTACCTGTTACTGCTGACACAGGCAGTTGTCCTTCACAATAAGGTAGACTATGTGTACACATTTTATATAAATTAAAGCTGTTATCACCCTTTTTTAGATGGACATTTTATTTATGGCTCCAAGGACAACATATTACATCACAACATTCACACCTCACTCAGTTAAAGCACCCTGTTCTGTCCAAACAATAATAATTTCAACATGTCAGGTACAAGGTTACATGTCAGCCATGATGGTGCTACTGTAGGTGGCAGAAAACAATATTAATATTTGCTAATATTGAGAGTTCAGTCAGATTTGTGAAATTGTGTGCAAGCATACAGTTTGATAAGAAGAAGAGCAAATCTAAGCACAAACAGTGGTTATTTGAATGAGAGGAGAAGGTTTAAGCATTTTGTTTTTGCAATACACATTTATCCAAGGAATTTAACACAAAAAGAACACTTCAGAGTCAATCTGAAAGTTGTGCATTCTTAAGACTTTTACACACCGGGAGGCATAAATAATATGAACAACACCAACATGTGAATATTATATATCTTGTTATATGTATTCTAAAAGATAAGAGCAGAAGGAGTGGTCTCGCTGCCTTTGTCA
This sequence comes from Myoxocephalus aenaeus, assembly GCA_038501785.1. NCBI lineage: Eukaryota > Metazoa > Chordata > Actinopteri > Perciformes > Cottidae > Myoxocephalus > Myoxocephalus aenaeus. The sequence goes on from JBAMJR010000089.1 coordinate 69,415, forward strand.
AGGTTATAAGGAATAATAAAGCTTAACACAGGCCCTTGGAAGACCAACTTCCTAATACCGCCACTTGAATAGCACTTATTTCAATCATTATAATCGTAATTAAATCATTAGATCCTAAAAGTTGTAAATAGTTGAATGACGAATTATTCTCCTTCCTGAGTTTATGTGAACAAGGACCGAGGGCTGCAATGTTGGGTTAAAGAAAATGTTCCTGCACTTGTACTGTGGGCCCATGGATGTGGAAGATTGCTGGAAGATCTGGGTATTTTCATCTGAATCATATTTTAAGTCGATCTTTGTTTGTATCATTTACCATTGAGCAACTTTCATAGAAAGGAACGAGGCCTCGCCTCCCGAGATGTATCCAGTTCTCTTCATACGTTCTTAAATATAGGCCTTTGACACACACACACACACACACACACACACACACACACACACACACACACACACACACACACACACACACAGATGTTCTTGTCCTGATTCTAATCAAACTCGGGTGTGTGTTTGTAGAGGAGTGCCGTCACATTTTTCTGTTGTGTGTACAGTGGTCTATTTTCTTTAGAAACATAGGACTTGCTTACAGGTAGAAAATCAAGTCAAAATGTGTAATTGTAAAATATGTGTGATTGTAAAATCATGCCTCTGAATTGCTGTTTTTTTTTTTGTCTTGTCCTTCTGATTGGCTGATACGGCGAGTGCAGCTGTACCTTTTTCACACAGGCACATAATTCACTTACAGACACACCCACAAACATGCAGCCCAGTAGCTCAGTCAGTGGAAAAGTACTGGACAAAGCCAATCACTGAATACTCTGGTTGTTGCAGAGAACAGAATTTCAGACAGAACAGAATTTCCTCATGCAAAGGTCTGCAACATCACAATAATGTCAAACTTGGTACCACCGATCTTGAGTAACCACAATTGGAGGATATGAATATAGAAACAAACACCCAACCTTGCTTTGTGGCTGGTTGTATCCCAATGTAAACCAGAGAGGTGGTGGAGTGGGGATCTTATTGGAGAGGAGTGGATGTGATTTTGTATTGATAGTTTTTGTTTGAATCTACACTAAACCCCTTAGGAACCGCCATTGTTGTTTAGAACATTCAGTTGTCTCTCTGTGTCGTCTCGCATTCAGTCATGCCTGTATTTGCCAATAGCTCCTCACAGGACCCTGATTGGTCCTGTGAGGAGCTTGTCGGACAATAACTTAAAGACTGACAAGATGTTTTTTTGTGTGATATGTGATCCTGTGTTTCTCACGTGATATCGTGACATCGTGACATCGTGCTCGGAAAGCAGTCTTGCGTTGCTAGACCTATCTCCACAGTACTGTGTCAATGTTAAAGACAAGTCTGGCTCCACACATCACATTTTTCTGTCATGTGCACACTGGTCTATTGTCTTCAGAAACATAGGACTTGCTTACAGGTGGAGCGCAACACTATCACACTAATACAAGTAATAACACACTTTAAACCTTTGAAAACAGGGTGCGAAAATCCCCCTGCTCCTATTATCAGACAAAAAACAACAACATATTATCTCAGGAACCACATTGTTGTTTAACTTCATTTAAATTGCTACAATACCGCAACCCTTGTGAGAAGAGACATCTGGTGTGAAACATAATTCAAGTAACCATTAAGTTTAAGTATTTACGTAAACTAAATTTTTGAACCGAACAACACAGTTTTTTGATTGAAAGTCCTTTTAACACCCAAATGCTGTGTTCTAGTATGAATTGTGGTGCATATTCCGATTCTTTAGGTCCTAATCGTTCCCAAAAGGTGTCTTATTAGTATGTGGGCTGTTGTTAGGGCACCATAATAAAGTTTGAAAAACTCGGTGACCGCTCAAGGAGGCATTTTTGGGAAATCTTGATGGATGTTCATAGTTATGATCAAAATATCTTTTAAAAGTGATTTTTTTGCAGATATACATTTTTTTCCCAAGACGTTGCTGAACAAATACATACAATAAACACAAGTATTGGAATTAATTTGGGGTTCCTACGACGACTCAAACACAGGGAAAAAGAAAAAAAAGCCTAGAGCCGAAATTGGCTCTAACTGGGATAAAGGTAAATCATATCTAGATCTCATTTGTAAACCATGAGTAAACTGTAATTGCCACAGAACTGAAGTTATCTGATACGAAACCTCACAACTGATGTAAAGCCACAGACCAACAACATGTCTGTATGAGTGTGTGTGTCGCTTTAAACAAGAGACGGAAGAGTGCAACCAGGCTGACGCATCATCAGTGGTATGACATGGGAATGCATCCGTTTGAGATGAATCACAACCTTTTTACAAGTTGCACACTGCACAGAGTTATGATATCTCAGTACACCGAGGAAGCCACATACCACTTGCTCAACCACACTTCCTCCTGTGCCAATGTTGGCAAGGCTGTCCTTTCTTAGCAGATAAGCATGTCAAATGTCTATGTAAAATAGCCAAGTCAAAATTTGCTTGTGCTGTGTAAAATCATGCCTCTGAATTGCGGTTTTTATTTGTCTTGTCCTTCTGATTGGCTGATACGGCGAGTGCAGCTGTAGCTTTTTCACACAGGCACATAATTCACTTACAGACACACCCACAAACACGCAGCCCAGTAGCTCAGTCAGTGGAAAAGTACTGGACAAAGCAGAGACTGCACAACAGCCCCCATCACTGCCATCAACAGACAATAGTTGCAGAAGCTTCAGAGATTGTGTTATGATTCACCATTTAAGTATACATTGTCCTCTATGTGCTCTCTTTGTTGGGTAGTCATGCAATCTGATCTGGTTTGTATTTGTTGCTATGGGAAGGAGCAAGAGATATAAGACAAACAGGGACATGTATAGACATGATGTTTACATCTATGCATAGTTCCTCTACAAAATCAGAAGCTGTCTCTTCTTACTTGTAAAGGCATTGAGCAGACTAATCAGTTATACTGAGATAACCTCTGATCTGTATTGTATTATGACCAATACAAGGGGCTGGTTTCTAAAAGGATTTCCTACCCTGAAGACGAGATGGCATTAGTGTGTGGCCCAGTCCCAATGTCCCCCCTAAACCCTCAAACCCTGAACCCTCAGGGACTTACTGACGTCACCTGCTAAGTGTGAGCGGCTGTGAGGGCTTGAACTGGTGTGAATATGAATGGGACAGCACTTTGCTGCAACATATCATGTGACTACATACAACAATATTGTGTGCAATTGTGTATTTATTTTATACTTTTTATTCACTGATTTGAACGTCTTCCTCACGAGATGAGAAGTCATTTTAAATTATGTATTTACTCGTTTTTGTCAAAACAAAATGTTGAATGAATGTAAAAGAAATATTATATACTGTATATAATGTCTGCTTGCATTCCTCTGATTTCATGTGTTTTTATGTTCCATCTTTAATCCGTAATGTTGTAGTGTAAATGTATTTTATCGGGCTAAACGCCCACGTGCCTCTTTGTTTACCTTTTTTTTTTTTACGTCTCGATTCTTCCATTGGTAACTGCGTGTTTAATGTCACATTGCTATGAACTGTGGGTAATTCCCTTGAGCAAAATCGGCATCTAATGCTGACTTACGGAAAGTGTTCATAAAGGGCTCAAAATGTCTGCCAGAGAGCCCTCAAGCACTCGACGATGTGACAGTGGGACAGCCCTAAACCCTCACGGACTTCGTGGGAGCGCGCTTCAAAGTCTGTGTCATTAAGGGTGGAGATTGAGATTGGGCCTCATTCTCTCCTCCAGACCTTGGCCTGAAGACTTGAATGTCAGTTCTCAAATGACCAAGGTGGATGACATGTCAGACCAGCTGTTGAAGACCAGTTTACAGGGACACATGGGCATCGCTGTGATAGGAGACTAATGAAATTAATGTTTTTCAGGTGAGAGGACTAGAGAGGAGAATGGAGTAAAAACCTTAAAAGCTAGAAGAGTAGACTGGTCATGCTATTTTTATCATAGCTCTCTGGCCTATAGAGAGGATGTTTGACCTTTACTAATGGAAAAATAAAAATAGCTGAGTAATAGAAAGTTGAAGCTGAATCAAAACCATGTAGTGTGTCTTAAGGAGGATTGTTAAAGAGGGTAGCATGTTAACATAGTTTTACATATCTAGTTTGCAAAATAACCTTCAGGTAACTTTATATTGAGCTTCTTAACACGCTGCATCACATAGTGCTAATATTTTATGGATTAATAACAACAATAACAATTTATCCTCCTATTTAGCTAACGTTACAATTCCAAAAGAAAACAAAAAAACATCTGGTTATTATCTTTATGGTTCAGAGTTATATTTGAACCCTGACCTTGACTGTTCAGAGAAAGGATTTTTCGTTTCTCGGAAACCATCTGCAATGATATACCAATTAGCTGAGGAGCTGCTATAATTAAGAGCAACAATATCTGCTTTGGAACATGATTGCATGTTGATTGCATCCAACGGTTATAAATAGAAAGAGAATGAAGTGAGAGCACGGCCCCTTTCCCCTACTGAACGGGCAGCTTTAAGACTTTTAGATCACAATTTATTTCATCTAGCAGTATTTCTTTGCTGCCCAGGCGTTTCATGAACCCTATAAGAGCTCACTTTTTAAAGTAAAATCTTTTGCACCAAAATAAAACATGATACCAATCAATCTAAGAGATTGAGGTTATTTTTGTCCTCACTTTACCATTTTATCCTTTGCGGAAAAAAAGCCCAAACAATCCTCAATTAACTTATCTTACATATCTGGAAAACTTAAGCATTGTCATTTGGTCTATATTTAGTTAAACATTGAACAATGGTGGACAAGCCAGATATCAGTGATATCTTTTCAAGCTGAATAAAATTGACACAACAGGGAAGAACCTAATATTCACCCAACAGAGTGAGTACTAGGCTCAGCCTCAGTAGGCAATGTACTGTATGTTGAAGCCATTCAACATAGCTGGTAGTTTATCCCAAAGCTCAGGTGTCGTGCAAGTGTCAAACTGTTGTAACATAAGTGTTAAAACGTAACAGAGAATTAACACTTAAGTAGTTTGTATTAATAGTTCTGTTTGACCTCTGCATTTAACCCCATCCTTCGCATTATGGGCTGCTGTAATCCTCCATCTCATGAAAAATTTAATATTAACTATTTTACAGACAATGCTATTAAATCATGTTGAAACTTTCATTTGCAACAAACCAAAGGGCAGTTTCATTAACAGGAGGATGAAGTGACACACCTTCCATGGTTTATTTAATCAGCAATACAACACATTTAATGTGTATTATGTACTTTGTGTCATTGCTTTTTTGTTCGGCCATTGTGTTCTATTTTACTGCTGGCGTTTTTAGAGAAGCTCGTCCGCCATTAACCAGTTAAGTTATTTGGATGCCTGGGAAAACAATTTATATTTATAACTTAGAACATTTTTGGAAGGCTCACAAGTTGCATGAGCCACTAAGATGATTTAAGACCCCAAAGAAACAGTGAGTGACAGTGGCATCAGCCTTTATTCTGACAGAACATCACCTCATGGAGTTTTACATTAATTGATTACAAAGTAGGACCTTGCCAAGTGGCAAGAGTGAACAGCTTCCACGAAAGTTCAGTATACAAACATCATTGATAATGTAAATCAACATGCATATTAGTATACAAACATGTTAGGGGATGATAGAATATACTCCCAATTGATATTGTAAAACTAACAACTAATCAGTACTTTCATAAATGATACTAGATTTACCCCACATGAAAAACAAAACAATTCTCTTTAAAAAGTGGCGAAATGCACAGATGAAAATAAACATTCCCTCCATTATTAAGGCTTTGCCATCCTCCATTAGATTGTGGACGGCTTGCTTCCATCAAACTATGTCTGGAGACGTTATCAGGCCGGAGTGTTCATCCTAAATGGCCAATATTTCCACTCAGCAATATGTAACATGTATTTCCTGTGATACGTGTTAAACGTACAACTGTTCAGAATGACTGCTGACACAAATAAACTGCCACCCAGTGATTTAAACATGTCTGAAGGTGAAATTGCATTTAATGTTCCGCAAAATGCAGGTGAATTTATTTCACTTTAAAAACAGCGCTAACTTGAAATAAAATACTTTTGTGTTTTTTTTCTAGGACTCACAACGCATAGCGATCAGCTTAGATAGAAAAAAAGTGTTAATATACAAATCATGATGATAAGGACTGTACAGTACACAAGAGTATATACAGGTTAAAATTACAATAACGCTTAAAAAAAGATGGATGCATTGTGCCCTAAATGCATCCTGTTTTGAGAACAGTTTGTTCTGTGCAATCAGAAAACGTCATTCATACATTTTTCTTTGGATAGAAGTTAGAATCTTAGGTTAACGTTGTGTGTACTTAGAGTCACCATTACCACTCCATGAGGTATTTGAACAATGTCAAGAGTATGCACCCTTTTTACAATGTCCCGAACATAACCACTGATCGCGGAGTGAGACCAGATTCCAGTGATATTGAGCAACAGTATAGTAGAGAAAGGCTTTGTGACTATCACTTGTTTGCAGGAATATCTTTGCACAACCAAACTACAATAAGGCTCAGTACAACAACACTTAGCTTCGTTGAACAGTCTGTTCTCTAATAAAATCCAATTATAGGAAGGGAGTCAAATTTGCACGATTGTGAAACTATATGTGAATTCTCAAGAATTTAGCTGCACACTTTCACCACCACAGAGGAAATAATGTTCCCACTGTACACTACAGCTTTGCATAAAGTATATAATAAAAAACAAATAGAATACAAAGTCACTGAAAACCGAAAGGCACATCTTTCACACGTACGGAGAGGGAAATGGAGAAGGAAATTGAACCATATGTCTGGCGTCCTTTATCTCCATGCAGTTGTAGAACAACTGCTACATTTAATTGTTCATCATGTGAGTACATTACAGGTGAAGGGAATGGGCTAATCAAAATTGTAGCATGCTGGGAGAGCAAGTTTTGTTTCTCCCTGCTGCTAGTCACGACAAAACAGTCAATTTTAAATTTCTTCTGTTCAAGTGTTCTTGGTAGCCGTTTGTGATTTTTTATATTTATTGCATAGCAAAGCCACCAGCAATGCACTGCGACACAAATCAGCACCAGTAAGACAGGGTGGGACAATTTAGTCACCAGTACATGGGTGGTTTACAAACAAAAAGTCTAAAACTTGATGGTGTCTACGGAGCAGTTTTTTGAGCAATGGAGGTAATTGTTGCTCTGAAAATGTACATGTATATGAATCTTCACATCTTAGATATGTTCACAAAACTCTGATATTCGCTCTTTGCACAAAAACATTCAAAAACATCTTCACGAGTGTGGACTGCTGCAAAAAAGAAGTGTCTGATATGCAGTTTGTTAATCAGAAAACAGCACAGTCTTTAATTCTAAAACAAAATCAAATTGGTGTATGTGAAGTGAGAATTGTTGATCTAATAAGAACACCTACTCAAAAAAGAATCACAATGAAGTAGAGCTTAATAAGGCAGCAGATCAACTATAGAAAGGAAGAGAACAGATTACATTCAAATTCACAGTTAAATAAAGAATTGTGTTTTTAGGGAGGAGTATCTAATGAAAAGTTAAAGTTGTATTATTGAAAACATATTTTAATCCTTTTTTTTATCAAAATGTAAATCAAATTAAATGGCTTGACGGATGAACTTTCTGTGCATCCATTTCTATATATATATATATATATATATATATATATATATATATATATATATATATATATATATATATATATAATGCAGCATAATCCCTGGCATTTAATGCTGGGCTTTTATGTGTGCAAATATTTTCACTTAATGTTGTGCGGAATAATGGCTGGTTGGCTGAAATAAACCTAGCCTGGGAACCTATTTCCACTGTATCCTCTGTAGAACACAATGAGGCAACTGATAAAGTAGGGTGCGAGTAGCTCAGATCACACTTTGCGCATGTAAATATAATTGCTACAAATTCACTGTGATACTGCTAATTTCCAGCCTTTGCCATTGTTCCCCCTCTGTAAACGCCTGCTTAGCAGACAATCAAACAGGTTCGCCTTCAGACAGGGCCCGTCTTCTCTCCCCTGTCGTAAGCTTCTTCAGAAGCTGGTGGTATCCAGTAGATGCTTGGCCGTTGAGTTTTCTTCGTTGCCAGAGTCGGTCCTCTGGTCGTCCACTACTGTGGCTGTTGGTTTCTCCTTGCGTTTGACCTTGAACACATCCCACTTCTCAGACACCAGACCCTTGTTGAAAACGATGGACATCAGCCAGGAGACGAGCAGGATAGACAAGAGCGAGAGGACCATGATAGTGGTGCGGAAGGGGAAGTACTGAATTAGATCTCCCTCGTCATTCATTCGGCAGCCAGGGAACTGGATAGCAGGCGGGAGGCCAATGAGGGGCTCGCCGCTCAGTAACCTCAGGACGATTCCTATCAGGTAACCCAGGGAAGCTCCATATCCATTGGAAACCTTGAAGAAGAGGACGCAGACCAACTGAGGGAACATGATGGTGTAGGACATGTCCACGCCCACTAGCCAGAAGACCAGGACGCTGTTGTCCAGAAAGGTGAGGCCAGTACCAGCCAGACCCACCACCACCACCGAGATACGGATCACCCACTGCATCTCACAGTCTGACGCCTGGAGGAGCGGAGAGAGAGACAACAAGAAATACAAAGAGCGTTAAGTTGCACATTATAACTTGTTATAATAACGATAATCTGGTCTTGAGACCTCCTGGGTGTGGCTTTGCCTCAGAGATAAGGAGCGGGTTGTCACTTATCAGTAGACCGGTGGTTCGATCCCTGGCTTCTCCAGTCATTGTGTCAATGTGTCCTCCTTGAGCAAGATACTGAACCCTAAATTGCTCCCAAAAACTGTGCCATCAGTGTGTGTGAGTGTGTGAATGGGTATTACAACACTGTTTAATGTTTATTGTTAAATGTTATGCACCTCCCGCCATGACTAATTCCTTGTATGTGAAAACATACATGGCAATAAATGGTTCTGATTAGGATGAATCTTTGAAAGCGTGAAAAGCATGAAAGCGCTTTGAGTGGTCGGAAGACTAGTGTCAAGTTACGGCTTCGGACCTACTGCACTTCCCCACTTGATAGGGATTGACCCATCTACACCGATTCAAACTGGATTCCACTCCAATGAAAACCCAACTTTTCCTTTTTTTTTCTCTCCTTTTATTTTTGAGATTTGGATTGTTGAGTCCTTCACTCCGTATATATTATTGTATGTATACATAATGTATTGCTGCGTTTGATCTAGCCGCCCGGCGTTCATTTAATCCCCACCTTTGACGTGCGCCCGCGGTGCTTCCGGTGCCTACAAGCTCTGCCCCTTTTCCTCCCAAGTCGGATTGCTTGCACTAACATTTAATTAAATGCTTTAAATGTTTATTATTTAATCTGTGACTATTTATATCTTTCTGGGTGCTTTATTAATTTACAATTACTTTTATTTACCTCACATTTTTCCCTTTCTTTTTATCCAAAATAAAAATCATGTTTGACTTCACAACTAGAAAGGCCCTTTCAATATGAAAGTCAATTTACCAAGAGATTTACCAAGAGATCCCCTCACAAAGACACAGTACGCAGAAGTTACAGCACTACAAGAACATTCCTTGGGGGCGTAATAATGAAACCATTGTTGTAATAGAGCAAACATACACAAGACTCTGTGTAAAACAGTGGGCATAGTGTACATACTTTACAGTATGTACAGTACGACAACATACTGTGTCCAGTATTTACAGTATTGTAAAGTCAATGACTACTTTGTTGTTGTGTTGTGAGTCCAATCGTGAAATCCTCTAGTGGAATTCACATGATTTGATGGTTAATCATCAACCTCTAAAAGACATATTCAAATGCATCAAATTAAAGATTTTAAAGTTATGTTCGGTCTGTTGCTATGATAGGATCAAACTACAAGACATGACATCAAGATTTGGTTTCGAGCCTTCAAACTTCAAACCCTCTTTTCTCAATAGTAGCATTCCGTATTTGGTTTTGAATTTGAACAATGCTGATATCTTTCTTCAAGATTTTCACCTGTTTCCTGAAGATGTTCTTGTATATATTTGAGGAAAACAATGAGGCGGAGGACAGAAGAGCTGAGTCCATGGAGGACATGACAGCAGCAGCTACAGCTCCGATGCCGATGATGGAGATGTAGGGCGGTGTGAGGAACTGCAGGGCGATGGGGAGGATGGAGCCTGCCTGGTCGCGCTCATATGGAGTGGGTAGTCCATAACCGGTTGAGTTCCAGTCTGGGAGGAAGGACAGATGATTTTTTTGGATTAATATCAAAGTAACGTGTTGTATCTAATAGACAGAGCTAAATTCAGTGAAATACTGAGAAGAAATGTATAAATTCAGATTAAGTCAAATAATCATCGGCCGGATGACACCCAACGATGAGATTTCATATCTTGCAGAGTGGAGCACAGAGAACAACCTACTGCTCAACGTCAGTAAAAACCAAGGAGCTGATTGTTGATTTCAGAAACAAACCCCTGTCTACATCAATGGAGCTGAGGTGGAGCAAGTGAACAATTTTAAGTTCCTGAGAATCAGCATCACAAACAAACCTGGCATGGTCATTACACATCTCCATCATAAATGGCTGTATTTCTTCAGGAAACCTAAAACGGCAAAGCTCCAGTGCAAAGTCCTTGTAAGCTTTTACACAGAAGCAATAGAAAGCATCCTGATTGGACAAACTGGCATGGGATGTGCACGGCCCAGAACAGGAGGGCTCTAAAGTGGGTGATTAAAACCCCCCAGAACATCATTGGTACCCATCTTCCGAGCATCAGTGATATTGTTGACAAGAGGTGATTGCAAAAAGCCCAAAGGATATTAAAAGACATTACCCACACCAGCCAAAGCCTGTCCACCCTACTGCCATCTGGCAGAAGATACAGAAGTAACAGCTGCTTTACGACCAGACCTCAGAGCAGTTTCTTTCCTCAGGCTGTGGGACTCTTTAACATTCTCCACACTCCAGCATAAACACATTTTTTTACGTAGCAAAACCCAACAACAACAACTGCATTTCGTTATATATATAAATTAACCTTCATCCTTGAAAATGAAAGCTGACTTAAGAATATTCCAGAGCTGTAAATTAATAATGTGTACCTGTAGAGGCAGCCACAGCCCCCACCAGAATGGAGGGGATACCCAGCACCAGGCAGAAGGCTGAAGAGGCAAAGCAGGTCACTTGAGCCTGGGTGTAAGATGAGGCGGACAGGATTCTTTGGTAAAACGCCTGATAGGCTAAACCACCCAGAGCCTGAAACAAACACAAGGTTCAGACATGATGCCATGATTCAGATTGCACCGCAGTGCAGGATAAGAAGGAGCAATCAACTCATGTCCTTGCTGTTGTTATGCTTGACCGTTGGCTTATCAAATCAAATAACAAGGCCACTCACCAACAACATGAAGTCATCAAACCACTTGCCGGCCTCATCGAGCTTCACCGTGCCGACCCAGGGAGCCTGGAAGGTCTCGTTGTAGGCCGTCAGTGAGATGTCCATAGAGTTTGGGTTGGTCAACAGGAAAGGAACACACACCCACTGTATACACAAACACAAGGATACAGCCAATCAGATTTTGGGCTCTCTTAGAGAATATTTCTGTCTGTCACTGAAATCAAGGAATCTGAAACCAGAGATGGAGTTAAAGCTCCAGTTTCTGAGTGCTGCACAATACACGTATGCTACACAATGATTAAGTTTACACAAGATCCCCAAATCCCGCTTTTCCATCACATCACATGCTCTTTATCTGCCGATGAGCAGTTTTCATGGAATTTCATGGAGCTCAATTTTTAAGTGAACACGGACAAGAAGTTTTTAAAGTGCTCAGAAATAATAAATTCAACGTCTACAATTGGGCAAACTGCTGCTGGTAAAGATCATGTTTTTTAGCTCAACAGTATTTAGGCTAATTGACAAAGGAGTTTCTCACCAGTGCTATGCGGAAATGCAGTGCTGGAATGTGAAAAATCTGCATGCAAATTTTTCAGATGACAACTATGCATACTATGATAACTATGCCACATCCATTGAATGAAGGCTACGACATGCTTGAGCTGAGGGGAATGACACATACGGTGTAACTGGAACTGTTATTGAATAAGCTAATGCAATCTGTACATGCTTTAATTTAGCAGGTAATGTATTCAGCTAGCATATAAGCTATCAGGTACCTCTGCAGAAAATGTGATCCATCTGTCTTCTTTCATCGACTTGTTACTACAATGTATTTGAGTGAGTAGTCTGATAGGACACACGAATGATGTTCGTCATTCAATTGAAGAATGAAGCTGGAGCTATGAGGCTCTCCTCCCTGATTGTTCAAGATGCTGTTGTGTGAACTGGTCAATAGCTAGATGTTACGCACCAGACTGATAAAGATGAGGATGAGCTGGATGACGTCTGTGTAGGCCACAGAGTAGAACCCCCCCATCAGTGTGTAGATCATGGCCACCACTGAGGAGATGAGGATGGAGTAGACGTAGGGCAGCTCCAGGATCACACTCATAGTTCCACCTGGAGCAACACAACAGAGCGATGAGCATCGGAGAACCGACGGACAAAAAGTCTTACACCAAGTTGTCTAATGTACAGGCGTTGGTTGCTACAGATACATGCAACTGCTTACTGTGATAGTTAAAGTATGTGTTTTATTAGGTTCTCAGTCTGTTTTGGGCTTTTTAAAATAGTTTCCCTCTCACACAGACACAAATTATACATGCATCCACTTGTATGTATTATACTGAAGACTTACTAAAGCTAGGCAATGCCATTGTCTTGTTTTAGTTAATGCAGTTTTTTTTCTCCAAAAAACACAAATAAATTAAACTTTTACCAACAAGCAAAACATTACATTTGCAGTTATTGAAGTCAATAATAAAGTTTCACCTGGCTTTGGTTAAACTTTTAAAAGCACCCAAGAGCTTAGATAAAGCAACAAGCCAACATGAAAGTGATAGATAGAATTGTAACAAAAACAACTGTACAGAAACACATAACAGAAGCAGCCTATTGATTGTGACTCCAACATATGCATTTTCATCCTCTCAGATGAATTATCACCCTAATACTGATAATTCTTAATTAAGTAAACACAATCAAGCAGAAGGTAAAGAGAAGTGTCTTCAAGTAGTGAAGCAAATGTGTAAAAAAAATATGAGTGAATAGTAAAAAAAGACATCTTGTTACTCAAACAAGGCAAGCAAAACGACACTACCTTCACCAGCTCTTCTCCCACATTGCCAGAGTCTCCCCAGCCGCAGCCTGCAGCCACACACAACAATGCCCTTAAACAGAGAAGTGTCAGATCGGCACCATCGATCACGACTTACCACCCTGCCGACTCCTCACCACCCTAAACCACCCCATCTTGGTTGACACCACTATGACAACGCATATTTCACCAATTTCAAGTTTGTCCTTTCACCCCATGTGTTTGACATTTTTTTAAATAAAATCTATTACCCAAAAAATGTGTCACCCTATTATTTATCGGCTGCTTTATCATGTGAACTAAATTAGTTTGTGGATGTTTCTTTACCCTGCAGACAGACTAACCCATCACTTAATTGCCATTACAACAACATAGTAGATACTACAGTTCTTCACCACCTGTTCACACTTGGCACGGAAATGAATTTTGTTAGGTAAGCGCTAAGTAGAGATAAGTTACAAACCAGTAAACCAATGTAAACATGACCAGAAAGACAAACTGCAAAGTTCTTTGCATAACAAGCCTCAGAACATTTAATGAAAGTTACCTAATGTTTTTCACTCTTCAAGCCATATTTATTACTTATTTTGACCTTGTTCTCATTACAAGTTTTTTTGTGTTGGTTTGCTGTGTTTTGTGTACTTTTGTCATTCACATAAATTTAAATGTTATCATACTCTAACCACAAGCTGTCAGTCGAGATTCTGTGTAAACTGGAATCCATCTCTACAACATCTCGAACTAATCAAATATATATATGTCTGGATATACATCCATATTTAACAGGGTCCTATATTCCATATTTGTTCTGTGCTGAGCTGTGCTGTTCCCATCCATGCTAAATTAGAAATTGGAAAGGTGGAATGAGATTTAGGGGCCTCTAGGACTTAATGGGCAGTAACAGGGAGGGGCAAAGGGAAAGAGCTGCCTAAATACCCCGGTGTTGTTTTTAGATCCAGGTTCCACTTTCACACTACTCATGCATGTGTGTGCGTGCACAACCACACACACACACACACACACACACACACACACACACACACACACACACACACACACACACACACACACACACACACACACACACACACACACACACACAGTTTGCAGCCTTTCTGATCTGTCCATGATTCTTTCCCAGAAGAAATGTTACTGTCTCTGTGTAGTGTTACTGCACACAGCTAAATGACAGCACATGGGAATAGTGTTTTAAAAGTGAAATCTTTCCTGGTACTGAATCAACATGCACACACGCACACACGCACACGCACACACAGCAGACCATGACCGCTCAGTTTATACTATACCTATACACACACACACATAAACAAACAGTCTCCCAGCAACAACTCCTGTGGGTCAAATGCTCAGTGCACTCTCTGGAGTGTCAAGTGTTTATGTGCGTGTGTAGCAAGTGCCTGTGTATGAAAGCATAACTGTCCCAGAAACAACGACAGGAGGTTTTACTGAGGAGTGAGGGGTGCTCTGGTTCTATATTGGTTTAATAGGTTTGGGCCTCCCAACCAGGCCTTTTGTGGAGCGTCATACAGCATACAGTGATACCTGTGACTCAAACACAGTCAATGGATTTCACTGTTTCCCTTAAAAATACTTAAATAATGATCATGTCAATTCAGCATGGAACATGTTCCCTCTGTCAATCAGTTAGAGCCCTGGGACAAACAATGGAAAAGGAATCGGATGACTATGAATCATGAATTGATCACCTTTCACAATCAACAGGCTGCTCGATGTTTAACCACCTTTGTCAAAAAACACTGGAAAAGAAAAAAGTATTAAAACACACACACACAATACAACAGTATGTATTCACACTCACACTGCATAGCACCTGCACTTGGTGTCCAAAAAGCAAAGGAACACAGTTAAATGATCACTTACAGATAAGAGATACAAACAATAGTGCCACTTTAATCTTGTGACCTGAACAATTTTCCACACTTCACAACAATACACCATTTAAATAATATGAATAATTCACGGATGCAGTAAGTAATTTGTTGTCTGTGCTTATATTTCCGTTTTGATTTTATACCACATAAATATTTTTCCATTTGAGGTTTTCGGATGACGCTTAATTAAAATGTCTATCGTCCTATTTTAGGAGTGCAGTTTTTTTACGTCAATGCAAATTCTGTTTTTGAATAGCATAATGTACAAAAATGGTTTGAATTTAGGAAATGATTAGGCTACACTTATCTTTTTTCAAGAAATTTGTTGTTTTTTGGACTGTGTAAGTGTGTGTGTGTGTGTGTGTGTGTGTGTGTGTGTGTGTGTGTGTGTGTGTGTGTGTGTGTGTGTGTGTGTGTGTGAGTGTGTGAGAGAGAGAGAGAGAGAGAGGGAGAGAGAGAGAGAGATTTACGTCAATGACATAAATGTCAATGTTATGAATGCAGTTTTACAACTTGCAAGTATTCAGTAAAGCTCTAATTAACTCTAGGCCTGTTATTATCTATCCATAAAGTGTGTGCCGGTCTGTGTCCGTGAGTGAGTGTGCACCTTTGTGTCTGTCCACAGCTAATCTTGCATCTGCTGCAGCAAACTGCATAATATTTTGGGTGCCCATTTATGACTGCAAAATCAAGGCCCTCTCAGAGTACCTTTTGCTGCCTGTTTGATACTGTCATTGATTGTCTCTTTACTGCTCACTCACTACTCTTAACCGGGACCCGGCCGGTAGTGACAACACAGCTGAGTGCATCGCTGCAACTAAACCACTGCTAACCAGATACAAAGCTCGGTGAGTTTACTTCTTTTTTTTGGGAAAAATTGTATGACGTGTATTATATGATGACTTTGAGACAAAGGCTTTTATGAATTGCCACTTGTTTTTGAGTTTGAATTCAGTATGTTTGAAAACGCTTTCCAGACCAAGGTTATCCCATCAAACAGACACACAAACACGTGGACGTAACAAATATGCTACGAATGATTCAGTCCAGTCATGAATGATGAAAACCAGTGCAATGAAGCTCAGCATTTTCACTCATTGCATAACCTGCTTCTTTGGCACTACTAATAAGAACTGCAACCACATTGTAACATTCTACACAGTCTTGCTCACTAAGACCCCCTCCTATGAAGACAAATTAATGTCAAAATCTACGAGCACAACTGCGATCCACACGCGTGTGCGTGTCTAGAGGGGCCGCCACCTAGCGTCTGTGTCGGGAGTGATATCCGGCCAATCCAAAGAAGAGGATTGTAACCAAGGGGAAAGCTTTGTGAACCGGTGAACAGGGATAGAAGTGGCTCTCCTTGTGCTCAAATCATGGTTTTCTCCTTGTGTGCTTAAATTTTGGTCACGGAGTGATGTGAATGCGCTTGCAAAAGTAATTTGCGTGCGTGCTCTACACATGCGTGCACGTGGATCGCATTTGTGCTCTTGGATTTTTACATTTATTTTCTTTCTTGCAGTAATCCGCAGTGCCAAAAAAGCCCCAGCCATCAACATTCAGTTGTTGTTCTACTTGTGTGTGCACCCAGATCTGTGGTATCCTGCATGATTGCATACATATGTAAATAAGTGTGTGCACATATAACGTTTTACAGATTGAAGTAACTCACCTAGACTGACAAGTGTGCGTGCCACCCACAGGACATCAGCCACCAGCGCGGGTAAGATCAGTAAACTGCTCAGAACGTTCCCATATTTCTGTTGGAAGGGGTCCATCATTGTCACATACCTGTTCTCTCTCATAGGTTTGGCAAAGAAAAAACCACCTGGAGCAGGAGGGAAGGGATTAACATAGAATCATTATCTCTCTCTTGAAATGATGAAGCCATCATATCATTTCAAATCCACATGTGAGAGAAGGGAGGAAGAGGGCCAAGCAAGAGAGTGAATTAACATGTTTGTGTGAACAATAATAATAATGTTCCCACCAAATAACACAATAAACACCTTCAGCTGAAGCAGGGTCTACTTGGCCAACATGAAGAGTGTTATATTTACCAGTGACATAAGAGTTTCCATTTCCTTCTCATACCATGCAGGCCATCGTGACATTGTCACGGTAGCACTGATGATCTCACCTGTTTCAAATGCTCACAGACAGCACACTGAGTTTGTCGATTTGATGAATTCAGGAGTGGGCAATCTAAGACTCTGGGGAAACTCTCCCTTTGCACCTGTTGGCTCAAGTTACAATCCTGAACTGATTTCTCATGGTCCTATTTTTAACGGGAGTGACACATTTATTGGTACATGGAGTCAGATGGGATTGGGGCCATGGCAGCTACCTTACTGGTCAGCAACGCTTCAGCTTGAGACAGAAGTCTGTAAGGTTCAATTTGATATTGTATCTTGTTAACTGTCTGGAGAAACTTATTTTTAGAGTTTCCCCTGAAATGGTTAATGTACTCTTTTGATGAAAACATGAATCCTATACACACACTTGTGCTTGTTGGGGTTCAGGGTTCAAAGCTTGAGGGTCAGAGGTGCTACTCACCTAAGAAGAAGGTCAGGACATATGGCACAGGCATGAGAGCCCACACTGCGCCGAGTGTTGGGTTGTATGTTGCCTCCGCTATGCCGAGGATGAAGCCTCCACCCACCCATGTAGCTGCAGAGAGACAAACGGACACAATGAAATGGTAAACGTGGCCAAGACACCACCCATACACTGTAAAAACTGGGATTTGCATTAATTAATACCTCCTAAATAAATAATAGTAACTTTTACATAATAAAAAAGACTATGTACTGTTTTTAATTACATTGAGCTGAATTCAAGAAATGTTGTTTAATTATTAATTACATATTACTTAATTTTGTGTGAATAAAATCAGCTTTGAATCACTGAGTAGACTTTAATTAAATTTCATCAGTAAAGTCAAAGATGCAGAAAATCAATGAATTTGACTTATTTGGAGGTCTTTGTTTTTAATCAACTTCCACTTCCGCCTCACGCATTCTGCGCCACATGGACATCTTCTGCAACGTGTTGAAGGGGCTGCCATTTTCCCAAAGGTAAGACCTGTTTAATTATTGTTAGTTAACGAACAAATTATAACCAAGTTGTTGCAGCAGTTGAACATTGTTTTGCGCTACTGAAAAGTTAACAAACATGTAAACTTTACTGTGCTGTAACTTTATTTAGCTAACTTAGGTTAAGTCTTAAATAAGCTAACGTTAGTGTTTGTTTTTCGGTCTACGTTGTCTTTGAGCCGTTAAAACATGGCAAGGACTGAAAATGCCAAAATGTCATGGCTTTCCTCATTTATAATGTTATCCCTAATATGTTAACGTTATGCCTTTTTGAGATACCAGCTCAGACCGAGTTTCGTGGTTTCCACCCCTCCCCCACCGTAACAAGCTAACCTAACTAGCTAGCGAAAATGCAGCAGAACTTAGAGTTAGAGCGCATTAAGGTTAATGCAATTGTAGGAACACACATTCTTGCTCCCAAATGTTATTAATAAGGCATACAAGTTATATTAATATCACTGCATTTTGTTTTGTCAAGTAATGTTAACCTAACATGCTGTTAATTAAAAGCAGTCGGGATAGACCATGCAGTTAATGGTAAGGTACGTTTCTGGAGAATAGTCAGTGAAACAAATTAACAAAGAGTGCAGTTTCCTCTTTCTTTCTTTTTTTTTAACCTGACGTTATATTCAGCTCCAGGCTGTTACTGTGTTTTGTGCACGCTCTGACAGGTGTGCTGACTATCCCAAGTTCACCGTTGCAGTCTCCATTCATGGTACTGAGAGGCCGCAGCAGGAGATTCAGATCGCCATGTTTCTGTTTTCTCTATCAGTATAGTTTCAATGAGTGGTCTCCGCTCGTGCTGATAGTTGACGTTACACCGAGCTGCCTTTGTACATATTATGTTACAATGCTAGAGTTGTTATACTTCGTCTGCTTAGTCTCACAATACAGTTAAATATAGAGGCCATTCTGCCAACAGTGTGTATCTGCTGAACAGAGTAAATCACTTTGTATAAAGTATGAATCTAATAGGTATTTTTTCCAACAATCAACAATCTTTAACTGAAATTCATCAACAGGTATGTACCAAACTTCAATACACAATATGCTGTGATACCAAATTCCACACACAGTATATGTTGTCTAAATGTGTGTATACTGTTTGTTACAGATCCAGGATGAGTTTCACACGATCACAACAGTGCACCTCGAGACAAAGTTCATGTCCATGCTGGATGAATACACTCCCAGTCTTCTGAACCTCTTCCACTCCAAGGGCGGAACCATGGGGCTGAGGTTGAAGGCTATCCTTCTCAAGGTGTCATTCATTGAGTATTATGTTTGCAAATATTTCATTTTAGAGATTTTATGATCAAAAAGTTGGAATATCAGTTGATTATTACTTAAATCTACAAGAGGCAATGTTTACCTTTGATTTTCTCTCAAAAAAAGTTTGATCTAACTGCATACATTTGAGTTTCTATACACTCAGTTGCCACTTTATTAAGTACATAATTATTCAAATTTAAAATGTTCAAAGTCATTCATAATAACTAACTACCAAGTGGTGATTACTGATTCTTTTTTATATTGGTGATTGGACACCAAAACCCTCAACTTGCAATTGATATGTGATTATAAGCACATACATTTATTTTATGTTTTACATTGAATGACCTTATCGTAAAACTGGAAATGGAATAACAGCTAGTCTGGCTCTGTCCTAACAAAATATGCCTACAAGATCACCACACAGAGCTCACTGACTAACATGGTATGTCTTGATCATACAAAAAGCAAGTTTTGTGGGAGTTTATGTGATTGACTTCCTGGAGTCACAGCTGGTTCTATCGAATTAATGACAGGAAGTGTTTCATTGTGCTGGACTTGGGTTTTTAACAGTAATAAAAGTCAACTAGTTTTAGATCAGTGGATGATCTTTACTCATAATGTTTATTTTTTTCATTTTAGGCTCCAAGCAACCCAAGCATCCACATCACCAGAGATGCCGTCATTCGGTGTTTGATGGCGTACTTTAGGGAATCCACTGATCACCTGATCACTGAGTATGATGTAAGTTGAAGTACATGTTCAATTATTAAGAAAGTGATCTCTTTCTCATCTCTTCTACCTTATATGTATTTGGATTTTTTTTTTAAATGTACAGATATTATAAATGTGACTCAGTTCAGATCATTATCTCTCGTCCTTGAAATGTTTTGATTTGTTGGTGAACTGATTGTACGCTTTTTAACGAAACCCTTTTGCAAAACATCTCTGAAATTTCATTATGTGCATTATGTGCAACAGTTATTACAGCTACAGGTTTTATTGTCCAAAGGGTTGGAAGCAATTTGGTAGATGTTCAATTAGGACCTTATCTTTTGGCTGTACAATCAGTAATACACAATCTTCTTGCTATTTCAGGATGCTGATGACACAGGACATTGCCATGCAAAAGATGAAAATCTATACGGCGGAGGGTCCAGACGATGTCGGTATCGTTTCAGAAGGAATACAAGTTCTGACTGCTCTGGATAACATTCCGAGGGCTTGCTGCTGGTTGGGTTGGCGTATGCAGTCAACCTTACCTATCCCAAGGAGCTCCGATACACATTCCAGGTATCCAGAAACTCCTTCTGGAGCTGGACTGTGCAAAGCTGTCACCGAAAGTAAACAGCCTCAAGAACAAACTGCTTACTTAATAGAATGGACCCTTGCAAAAACATTGTTATGTCACTGTTCGAACTCTCATCTGTGGTTAAGTTCAACTCGTTCAATGCTTGAGTTTATTATTTTTTGAAGGATCCCAGTGAGAAGTGTAGTTTGCCTCTTCAACTGAGTTTTAGTGCTGCAGGTGGTTGTTCAATATATAAACCATCCTCATTTAAGGAGACTGCCATGGTATCACTGCCATGGCACAAGCAGCTGTTTGTGTATAGTGTTTCAACTGTCTACACTAGGATTGCAAATTGTGTGTTTTTATTGAGGAATTTGCACATGAAGAATTTTAGATAAATGTAACAAATTTGCACAAATAAATGTTTACCTGCAGTACGTTGTATGTATGATGATCTGTTGGCTTAACTTAAGTTTACTGTGACACCAAGATGGCATAGTGAATTAGACATAGACAAATTATGGCAACAAAGTGACAAATAATATTATTGAATAGATTGAATGTAATATATTTAATGTCATTCAGTAAATCCAACTCAATTTCACCCAGATAATTAATATATATGACTCAATTTCACCCAAATATTCAGTAAATGTAGATCAGTTTCACCCAAATATTCAATAAATGTAAATCAATTTTACCCAAATATTCAGTAAATATAAATCAATTTCACCCAAATATTCAATAAATGTAAATTACTTTTGATGATATTCTTAGTAAACATAAATCATTTTCCTTGTAAAATTGATTTGTATTTACTAAATATCTTTGGTCTATATAACTCATAATTTGGCGCTCTATTACTAAATCCAACACATTTGAATAATGTTTAGATTTAATTAATCTATTCAATCATTTTTATTAATTATATTAATTGTCACTTTGTTGCCATAATTTTATTAAGTTACCATTGGTCACATTTTTTAGGGTGTACTTGTGCATCATTCATACCAAGCAACCACATTTCTTTAGACACACCATCACTAGACTTCAGTAACCATTTGCATTTTTCTTCCAAACATAAATCATTTTAATATCTAATGTCATGAACATGAATCAGAACAATCAGACTGAAAATAATCAGTCTGATTGAACTCAGACTGCTTTACCAGTAAGAGTGAAGATGCCGACTAGCAAGTTGATGTTGCGTCCGGCAAGTAGCGTCATCTCCATGCCGTCTCCTGGACATTTCTTTTCCGCCTTCTTGGAACGCATGGACGCCCAGATGCCCGTACCCAAGATCAGCAGGTAAAACCCCGCCATCACCACCAGACCCGCCACATTGAGAGCCATCCTGAACTACTTCTGAGTGTGTTTCCTGTTGAGAGACATAATAAAGAAAAAATACTTAAATTTGCTGGTAAAATAAATTTGCAAATGCTGTTTGCAATGTTTCTTTAACTGACTGTAGTATACACTCAAAATGCACAGACAAAATCACATTACAATACATATTCCATTAACTTTTTTATGAAAAAAGTATTTATAGGACTGCAGGGCAAGGGCGTGGAGGGAGGCAAGTTTGCACAAATTGAAGTGTCATCTAGGATTCTGACAAACAAAAGGTACATTCATCATGAGCAGAAAGATGTAAAGCGCAAATCAAAATAACAATAATGAATAGAAGCCAGGAGCTTATATTTAAACCAATGCACAGAGGAGGTTGAGTGAGGTGGAAAAAAATGGTATGTCTTCTTAAAAAAGAAAGAAAGAAAAGGCTAAAGTGGAGAGAAAAAAGAAAATAGCAATAGTATCACGGATGAGCTCTGCTTGCTTTGCAGATGGGAGAAGGGGTGAAGTTGAGGGAGAAGAAAAAAGAGGGCAAATGTTTGGGTGATGGCAGGATGAAGAGTCAGAGAGGCAAAAATGGGTCTCACCATAATACTTGCGGCACTGACAAAGATGGCGGACAGATGTTGTCCCCGTCTTCAGTGGTGGGGCAGCCCGAGTTTCGAACCCAAACATTGTGAAGTGAACATAACACGTTAGTGTGTACACATGTGTGCCTATGTGTGTGTGGTTACTGAAACTGTTAGACAGATGGTTTCCTTTAAAAAAATTAAAAGATGAGAAGAGCTTTTACATCTGTTAAAGAGCATTCATCTTTAACTAATTGTTTGAACCTACTTGTACCCACTTCTCTGCACATTGACATGGCTTTTGTCGAGTATACTGTATCAACTGTTAATGCTGTCAGGAAAATGTGAGCGATTCAAGACTCTTCAGAGTTTTCAAGAGTTTTCTATCTAAAATATCATAGTAAGGCAGTTTCTTAGAAAATAAAATGATTTATTATGAACAGAAAAGCATAAACACAGCCATCATTTTCATGGTGATAAACAAAGCAGCCATGGCCCCCGCCCAAAGAAGTAAAAACCTTTGTTATACAAAGACCTTTGGCCTGGATCATAAAACTCGAGGAGGAAAGAATGCATTGTAAAACCCCTCGGGGGAATAGAGAGAGGAGAAAAGGAAATGTTTTTGAAAGCATAAAAACCTTACTTTCGTGGGCCACTTGTTTTTGTGTGTGTGTGTGTGTGTGTGTGTGTGTGTGTGTGTGTGTGTGTGTGTGTGTGTGTGTGTGTGTGTGTGTGTGTGTGTGTTCATACACATTGTTGCAGCCTCTCATAACAGAAACTTCAGGGTTCACGATGCATCTTTATGTTAGATCACAGCACGGATATTTTCTGGTGTGAGCCATATAGGTTAAAAAACAAAACAAGATCTGCACTCTGTAACACATTATAGCTAATTGTAAGACACACATTACAGTCCAGTTCTACAGTCTTTGTTTTGAGAACATTTCAGAGTTACTTTATTATTGGGGTTTTACTCCACATTCACATTCATCCGACAGCTGTAGATACAAGCGACTTTGCAGGACAAGATTTGACATGCAATGAAGTATGTTCCAGGGTTGATGTAACAGACATGCATGTCTTAGCATCAAAGCAGTAATTCACAAAACCCCTTTTTCTACAGTATTAAAGTTGTACAAATGTGATTATTTGATTCCCTTTGAAACAAACGGGTTGGGAACATCGAGTAAGCAACACCCAGCAAACACATTATCCTACATTGTGCAATACACAACAGCAGTAGCCTGCAGTTACTTTAGTGGGGGGCGAGCTACTCCTCCAGCAGCCTATACTTCTGAGAATACAATACATGTTTGGAAATACCCCAGGGTACATTGCTATGGGGCTTTATGCAAACACAGGAGTGGCAGAATTTCAAGTGGGTTGCTGGTATTTTTTTCCTCTTGTAAAACAAGAACTTGCTCAGGACACTTTGTCTCAGTCCCATGAATTTCTGAGAAAGTTCCGTCAGAGATATTTTCTCTTTCTTAACCCAACGTTTCTGAATTCATGAACAACAGATGTCACCTTTAATTGTTATGAAATGTTTACTTATTACCTTAAAGCTGCATCAATCAGTTTATTCGCCATTTGGAGCCAGAAAACCTCCAATACATCGTAACAGATAGAAAGCTCTGACATATTACTGTTTAATAAGGTGTTTTGGCTAACGTGCT
The DNA here is from genome assembly GCA_038501785.1 of Myoxocephalus aenaeus. Lineage (NCBI taxonomy): Eukaryota > Metazoa > Chordata > Actinopteri > Perciformes > Cottidae > Myoxocephalus > Myoxocephalus aenaeus. Next base: position 93,873 of record JBAMJR010000089.1, read on the forward strand.
AGCAATAATGTTACTTTCACACATCCAGCAGACATAATTTAGTTATGTTATGTGAGTTATGTTTTTGGCCTACATTCCCTCTCTTTTTAGCTTTCTGTGTTCTTTAACAACTGCAAAGAATAATGAGTTCGCTTGTTAACCATGGGTAATACGACTCCCAGCAAGAGGTTAAAGCAGAGACCGTTCCGAAAGGAATCGTCCCACTGAGAGTCAGTTTCCTGTATCTGTGTCCTGTGGGTTACTCCCCTTTAGGAGACATGGGGCAGGTCCTGAGTCTACTAACACTGGGAGAAGTGAATGTGAATACAGATTATGACCACTTCTTTCGCTCATGTTCGAGATCTTTCTCTTAGCAACACACTCTTGCTAGATCTGCCAACCATGTTAAAAAATGCCAGAGTTTACTAACTTGGTTATGCTAAATCAGGTTGTTATATAATATAATATGGTTGTTAGCTGTGTGAATATCTTATGTAAGCAAAAGAAAATATGAATTTTATCCATCCATACGACAATAACAACACTAATGAAAGCTTCCTGGTGCTGCTGTAAATTTAATTGATGAGTGCAGCAATATTAAACCATAAGGTTAATGTGCTATATAACAAAAACTATGAGCTAAAACAGGCCAAAATGGGTTTTGTTACTGAGAGTGACTCATTTGACATAAACGGTATACGTACTAATTGATTCATTAATAAAGTAAAATAATGATTTGTGAAACTTTACATGAGTGAATGTGTTTGCAATTGGCTTTCTCCTTATACATAACTGTATGCTCAGTTCTTTTTAGCTTGGTAGGATTTTTACAGTCCAGACTACTTTAGTGAGCCCACTGTAACAGCACGCAAGATATTTCACAGAGCAGAGAGAGGCCTGGGATTCCTCAATAGGGATGCATACCTATTGACCTACTATGGAGTAAAAGAAAGTCCCAATACACATCCCCTCCTTCACTAAACACTCACATAAACAAACAAACTTTCCTCGTTGTCGTCGTCTGTCAATGTGATGTCCTTAAGGACACAAGGATCTCATCACACATCAGTCATGTCTTTATATCTCTATTTCAGAGCATGAATCATGTAGACATGGTTGAGAGGTCTGTGTATTGTGAAATGTGATATTTGCCCTCCAAGGTGTCAAGTAACGCAGCTTGGTCAGTACTCCTCGTTGTCTGACACCGACACACATTTATCGCGTGTATACGATGCACCCACCTGCGACATTACTGGCAAAGTAACTGACGCAGTGTAAAGAGCAAGATGGTGGGTGTGGAGGTGGATGGGCCAAACAAACAGAGGACTTTCATCCAGGAGGCCACTGTTTGTTTCCAGTGTGAAACTAAAAGTACACATTGTGTCATTAGTCACGTGACTGATGAGTGGTAGTCAAGTATGAAAGCTGTATACAGCTCTGGTAGCATCAGCAACCAGTCAATCACAGTAAGCCCGCCCTAAAACATACTCTGCTTTATAGTCTATTTTACGCTAAACTGGACGATGTTTTTCTCAATTACCATCATGCTGTATTGAATACTTGAAACTAGCGATTGAGACCATAAACTCATGTTCACAATGTTTACTGAGTTCATTAACCAAGTGAGAAGTAGGGTCATTTTCTCGTATACAATTGGACTTCTTTTTGCAACCGGAGGAGTTGCCCCCTGCTGGCCGGTAGAGAGAATGCAAGTTTTAAAACACTTGGCTTACTTGGAAGAATCGGAGGTTGCAGCCTGGTAAAGACAGAAGTTTATTTTGAAAAGACGCTTTGCATGTAACAAGTGAATATTTACACTCCAGCGTTGAGATGTGCAACACAGGGGCTAAAGGGGTAGGTAGGACACGTAGAATATGTAAAACATGGGTGTAGTCTCCATGACATCACTCATACGTTTCTGAAGAGCCGTTGTGAAGCTCAAAGTGGGTGGCTCCGTACATGCTTTTGTATCTGCTGGGGCGGATGCAACCAAGAAAGATAACAAACAGGCTGGGTGACTGTAGGGGGTGGTCGGGTCTGGTGGGGGGAGATAACACGGTGATTTCTCATCACCAGGTTATTTGGTAAAGCGTTATAGTTTGAAGCTTGATGCCACTGACCAAGCTGCATTATTTGTCACACTGGTGTGAGAATGAGTTGGTCTTGCATAGGTGGCCTGTTATTGAGTGCATTATGTCGTTTCACTGCTTGCTTTTCCTGTTATACCTCTTTAAGTAATGTCTGACGCATGGTCTTCACTGTTCACTGGTGCTACGGCCTGCCAAGGATGCCACAGGATTGATTTCCTCTGTGATGAAAGCCTTAGTCATGAGTGGTTCCTCTATCATCCATGTGGTATTCTCTTTCATACAGGTGCAGGAGCTGCGTTTTGGCACAGGCACAGCTACATTCTTTCACACTCACACAAACACCCACACAAACACACCCACACCTCAAGTCCCTGCCTCTCAGTACTTTTCCGTTCAGACCGACTCTGCTGAGAACTCCACCCCCTGCAATTTGGAGAAGTGAAGAGTATTTTGGGACATTATCATGTGCTATAAGTGGGAAACGCTGAACTGAGTGTTAATGGGGATTTTCACTGCAAGTCAACATGTGTCTAATCACATGCACACGTGCTATGAGGCTACAAAAGTTCAGGTAGATGTAATGCACCAGTGAAATGTGACCTTGGCAGACACAAGCATGTTGTGTTTCAGCAAGCAAGTGAGAGAACGAGAGTGAGAAGACCAACAGAGAGATCATGAAAGAAAACGTGCAGCTACTGCCTTTCATCTCCTTTGTTAAAACCTCTTCCTTATTACGTAACAGTTCCTCGTTCTCTGGAACAGATCCAGCCTTCATTTAACAGTTTCTCCTCTACCGAGACTTAACAAGCAAAACAACAACCCAGAACACTTAAAAGAAGAGTCAGCGGTCACTGTAAACAGCACATTTAATTACTAAACATATTGCTATGTGGGTTTTGAAAGGCACAGCACTATCAAGGATGTTAAATACTGGCTGTAAAAGTTGACTTTGGGGAAAAAAAATAGTGTCTATACCTACATTTACCTACCTAGTGTACATTTAAAACTATGCCAAAATGGTACATGTTGCTGTATAAGGTCAATGGTCATTATTGTGGTTTCTGACCAATTTCTGCTTTGGCTGTCACAAAGAAGAGCACCTTGAAACTAAGATGGACTTTCACCATCTCTGACAAAGTCACTCACAGGACAGAGTCAGGTGGTCAAGGTCTGGCAGGCAACCAGGGGATCTGTTGAAAGTACATGTGTGGGCCATCAAAGGCAAAGGAGGACACATTAATGCTAATCTCTTGGAAGGAGCGGCTCACTTTGTTAATTCACTCGAGGTGCTATTCAGGGTGATCAGGGATGGAAACATCGATGAAGAGTGACACCGATAATTGGAGTGATGAAAGGAGAAAATACGAGATGACAGTGAGTCATCAGTAGTCAGGTGAAGAGTGTTTTTATCTGGAAAACTGCCTGGAAATACAGCAGTTAAAACATAATTTGAGATGTCTCCGACCAAGTGCAGTGGAAAATTACACCGTATCAAAACCAATGATAGAGAGGAAACAAAAAACAAAGAAGACATCTGTAGTCACAGAATAAACACCAGAATAACCTGTATGGCTCGCAGCACCCCTCAGTGCTATTTCTAGGATAGGCATGCATCTCACTTAGTGTGTCCTAATTTGACCAAGTTTAAATAGACCTCTCAAAGAAAAACACACACTCATACCGTACGTGCACACACATAGAATTGCACATAAAGTAAACAACCCAACAGCAAATAAATAAACTGATCACAGGAGACATACATGAGCATATTGAATGACTGGATACATACCTAGGGTTAACTGTACGTATCAGTTCTCAGGGATGATGTGAAGAGGGAACAGAAGCTATTCTCAGAGGACAGAGAATAGGCAAGGTGATAAATTCAGTCCAGGAGTAATACGATTGATGTGACACTCATCCACAATGGTTTCCAAGAGTCGGGTAGCAACACAAAAAAAGCAACAGATGGTCTTCAGTCTTTTACACTTAAGAAGTCAAAGAGTCTATTTTAGTTTTTTTTTCCAAAGAGTTTTTTCCAAGGTGCTCTACAGTGAAGAGGGAGAAGGGTCTGAGTTGATGTTCAAAACTCATGAGATTAGGTCAACAAGAACTCTCTAGAAGGAGCAATCAGCCTTCCCCTGGTTTTAAAGCTCACAGGGTGGGTGGGTGTAGAGGGATACAGAGGCGAAAGCTACCACGACTGCTACCTGATTGGTCACTGCACGAGTGCGCATGCATGCAGCCTATTGGCTGTGTTCAGCATGTGGGGCAGACCAGCCCCTGTTGAACGTGATCGTCTCATTAACAAACCCCTTCCTCCTCTGTTCAACTCTGCCTCTCTGTAAACATCTCTCTTTCTTTTCCTTTTGTCTTCCTCTCTTTAATTTCCCTCCCCATTGTCTTCAAATGGTTGCAGATTCTCTCATCAAAACTCTCTCTTCTAAAACTAAAATCGTAAATGACTGCACCTCTATCTCTGCTGTGTTTCACAGTGACTGTACAGCCAGCATGACAGATTTCACCAAGTTCCTCACACACCCGCAATACATGAGAAAACATCTCCTTCTCCTTCCTGTTTTTTTCTTCAGTTTTAGTTTTAGTGTGTGAGTGTGGGCTCGCACAACCACCTCCTTGCCCAAGAGTTCCACAAAGCTTTGCTTGTTCTGTCCTTATGGTTCAGTGTATCAAGCATTTAGTAAATCACATGGAAATTACCAGACAGAAAGCAAGGGGCAGCAGTGGTTGCAGTTAAGAAATAGGCATGACTTTGGTTATAAATAGACGTCAAAATAAAGTGCTGTGCTCATGTTTATAGAGGAGCTCCTTTCTCAGTCTCAAAGTCAATCACTTTCAGACAGTTTTCACATGGGGAAAGATGAACATATTTCTAGGGCTGCAACAACGAATCGATAAAATCGATAAAAATCGATTATCAAAAGTGTTGGCAACGAATTTCATGATCGATTCGTTGTGTCGCGCGATTATTACGCCGGGCAATAACTCGCGAAAAAGAGCGGAGCAGAGCAACTGGCCGGCAGCGTTTCTGAGATTGGAGTGAGACGCTGAGAAACGCTTAGAAATAGAAGATCTTTGACGTCTCGAGTCTTGGCCAATCAGCGTTAAGATGTCTCCAGTGTCTCATTTCCCTCAAACTTGTTTTTAATGGAAGCTAGTCAGCTTGCTATCACGTTAGCTAACGTGTTTGGGTTGTGTGTTGTCGTTAAAGTTACTTTATGTTCCGTTACAGTTCAGTCTTGCTTGTAAAAAAACGTAACGTGATGAAACATGCCGTAACCCTCCGGTCTGGTTCAGTTCACCAGTCACCCGTTAACGTTAAACCGGAACACCGGCGGATCTGGCTGCAGTTTTTTTTTTTTTTTAACTCAAAGTAGAATGAATCAAATCACGTAGTTTGGCGTCGTGGTCATAAGAGGCCCAGATATTGATCAGATGATGTGAATGAAAGAGTTTAAGGAAGGTGCAGGTGAAAACAGACGTGAGAGGAGCAGTGCAGCTTCCCTCTGTCCAGTGTTTCATACATATTGATAAAGCAGGGCATGCTAAATGCAGCCTCTGCTCCAAGGAGATTAATTACAGTAAAAAGGGCTCACATTTGAGCTAACACAAAAAACATACACATGTATGCTTTACATCTGTAAAGCATACATGTGTATGTTTTTAGTGTTAGTCCATTTGTATTAATCTTTTTTAATTAACAGCTCAGGGATGTTCAAGGAGCAACCTGTTTGTGCTTTCTGAAGAGGTTTTGCACTGCCACTTCTGTTTTTGAATAAAGGGTTGGAAATTAATGTCTTTTTTTTTTTTTATCCGATTCATCGATTAATCGAAAAAATAATCGACCGATTAATCGATTATTAAAATAATCGTTAGTTGCAGCCCTACATATTTCACATTCGACAAACCTGATATGAGAGAAACTTTCTCTCATTCTCAGGGCAACTCTTCATTCAGCTGCCAGCCATCACATTAGCTAAAATGTACAAACCACCATAACATAAATACATAGCTGTTAAATTGTGTCCATCAAACTAACAAAAGCTCATTCATATAGCCATAACTGTCAGTCACTTTGCATATAGATTAAGAGAATAAAAGGTTTAAGGCACTGGAATATATGTGCTTTTCCCCATGCAACAACCTTGAAAGTTCAACTACAGAGCTGACACTGAGCAAATTTGCATACCACATGCCAAGTTTCCTTTGTCGACGTGTTGCCTCACAGCCATGTCACCTGGGTCAAAATAACTTGTCATCTGGGTTAAAATAACTTGTTTTAAAACAAACCCTTCCACTTCACTGCTTCACCTCGTGGACGATACGAGTCGGACCCTCGTTCAAAGAGCTCAGCGGTTACCTGTCAGATCACGGAGGGAGGGGAAATTCTAGGTGACTGCATCTAAAGCTCCTTATCTAACCAGTTAGCATTGGCTGTTTCCTTCTGGTAAAATTCCTCATTTGCAACATTTGATCCTGGCAAAATGACACTGAATGTCCATATCTTCTTATAGAAACAACATTTTACATAATAACACTGATAGGATGGGATTTGCTGGCTTGCAGCCAATACATTGCATTTAATTCGGGCCTGTGCAATAGGATGGCAACAAGGGAGCCTGTGTGTATTTTGTTAATGCAGTCAAGCTTTATTTGGGAAACATCGCGTTTATCTACTTGACACGGAGCTAAATTTAGTACCAAATTATGGTAATTCATAGTTAGTTTCCGTTTTTAGTTTTATTTATTTAAAGTTCTCCCCGTGGCAGCGTGGGTTCCTTCTGGCTTCTCCGGCTTCCTCCCACAGTCCAAAGACATGCAGCTTAGGTTCATTCTAACTCTAAAAATTGCCTGTGAATGTGAATGGTCCTGCAATGAACTTGCGACCTGTCCAGGGAGAACCCTGCCTTCGCCCAATTACAGCTGGGATCGGCTCTAGCTGAAGAATAGCATAAAAATAGGATAAGCGGTTTATGGGATGGAAGTTATCAAACAGACTTTTCGCAATTTACTGAATTATTTTTTGTCACAAAGGAAAAGTCTAATTTGATAAAGTCACATGTTTTAAAAATTGCGTGGCCTAGCTGACTGGCAGCGTTTCAGAAGTTTCAAACAGCTTACTTTAGTGTTGGACTTAGTTCACCCTGCTTTAGTCACAGACAATGCATCTAATATGATTGTTGCCGCATAATTAGGTGGCTTTTTCTATGTCAAGTGCTACTTGCAAGTCAAAACACACTTATTCTTGATTTCCATATTATTTACTTATCCACGAGATGCTTTCTTTGTGTTCCAGCTTCTTGGTTAGCTGCAGTCTAATTGGATGTACTTTGAAAAAAGGTCAGCAGCGAACAAGGTCAAAGCTCAAGTTCAAGTTTGGATGCAGAACACAGCAGCTAGGTGTAAAATCCAAGATGTGCATAAAATACAATAAATGTCGCAAGAATTCGCAACAAGTCTTTCTCCATAAGAAAACAATTTTCCTAACGTGGTGCAAAGCAACTCTGCTGCTGATTATGTTTTGGTTGCGAAATAATTGATTTAGTATTAATTGTAACTATATGGTTAGTATAGTTAGATAGTTGACATGATAAATGACAGTATTGCATAATTTGTTAATTTTGTCTGAAAAGGTGTTTATAGTTTGTTGTGCGACACTCCTTTGACATCTTTAAACCACTTCAGCAAAAGTGGCAAATATTGTCAAACACTAAACATGTAAATTAATCTGTGAAGAAACAAGGTCCTGTTCTTATTTGAGAAACCGCTTTCGGTTACAAAATGTGTCTATTCTGATAACGGACATGAGATCATCACCCTGCTGTTTGTTTAGTAGGTGAGCCTGTAGATTTAGTGTGACATGCTGATACAGCTCTGACAACATACTTGGCATAGCATTGTTTTCCTCTAAGTCATTGAGCAGTTGATGTTAGACACGTTTGGCAAATGAAGCTTGGGAACACAATGTGCTAGAACAAATCATTGGTTAATACAAATAATAGAAATGATTTGTTGACATTTTGGAAGCCCGAAAGAGGGAGATCAGGGCCCTATTCTCCGTAGCTGGCTTACTGAGTTAGCTGGCTAATTTTCAGGATAAGATGATGTAGGTCAGGCTTTTCAGTTCCTCGAAGCAAGTTTAGAAAAATCACCATAGCAACACAGCCAAAAATGTAAACCTGCTCCTGCGCAGGCTTACTGAAATTCACTGGATAAACTGGACACTCCCACCGGACAAAAAAGGCAGCTCATTGATGAAGGAGCGATATTAGTTATATTAGTTTTATTGGGAGAGAGTTCTTCCAGATCGCCAAGATCCGTTCTCACATCATCATGACTTCCTGTACACGACGCATTAGATTCTGCCGACAAGGAATCATTTACGGGAGCTTCTCGAGCCGCGGACATTGATCACCACACGTCCATTGCCCGTCTCACAGACTGTATAGACTATCAGCCACTGCATGCCGTGCTGTTCATAACGTTTATTTAGCGTTTAAGAAACTTATGGATGTGTTGAAAGCACTCATAATTATATGACAGTGTTATTAGTACACCGTACATATATTTATTGTAGAACATGATTAAGGTGGACTCATGATAAGAAGAATACAGAGAATCACACACAATTTCTTTTCACTGCTTCAATTGATTGAATTTCTGATTATGAATAATGCATACATACTGATCCGCCCATACACATATTCAAACTCCTAGTTATATGGTAATCTACACCTACATGAATATACACACATATAGTACATGATACATATGCAAATACAGTACATATATCCTCATAAGTATATATTTAGTTGTATTCTACTGCCAGCAGGTACATTTAAATCAATATAATCTGATTGATTTGGGTGATGAGGCACTTAAAATTAGCCGATACATTTTCCCAACACTGACACATTTAACTTGTCTGATATATTTGCGACACTTATGTCTCGCAGCGGGGGCGGTGTTAAGCTGCATGATGTGATAACGGAGCTTGGCGATCTTGAAGAACTCTCTCCCTATAAAACTAATATCGCTCCATCAATGAGGAAGGGAGTTGGCTTTTTTGTCTGGTGGGAGTGGCCAGTTTATCCAGTGAATTGAAGTAAACCTGCCCTGGAGCAGGTTAAGGGATTTTGATGTGTTGCTATGGTGATATTTCTAAACTTGCTTCGAAGAACCGAAAAGCCTGACCTACGTCATCTTATCCTGAAAATTATCCAGCTAACTCTGTAAACCAGGTACGAAGAATAGGGCCCAGGTATGAGGAATGGGGCCCAGATAGGAGTCATTGTTCAAAACATGTTTTTGCTTGCCCATAACCATGAGTCAAAATGTGTATTCAAATTTCAAGACTATCTCAACACAGTATAATAATAATGTTTTCTTGCCTTAATGCAAGTGTTTCCTCTCTGTATGCATTTATCAATTGTGCTGATATGTCACATTCATCCAGCAATTTCAAATTCATACTTAAATGAATAACCTTAATCAAATAAATTGATAATGCATTTTTCTTTTGCATTTTATCTGTAACGCACTTTTCAGTCAAAAGAATCTCAGAGTGGCCGCAGAGCCAATATATAGTAAAACAAAATTAAACATAGTTAAAACAAACGTTTTTCCAGTCAAAACAGGTTTTTAGGCCAGTCTTAAAAGAGTCCAGTGTCTGTGTTGCCCTTAGGTGGCCAGGAAGACTGTATTATATTAATAATATTGGTTGCTTCTAGAAAAGAGAAATAGTTCTTACGAAGCTGAACCTGTAATGCCACATTTGGCACCAATTAAATTATTCAAGGCGGAGGTTGAGCCTAAGTCCAAGGTGGGATACAGATACTACAGTTAATTTCAGCAGCTGTCAGCAGGGGGCCAGGTTAAATCAGGCAAACCCTCCCCGTTGCCAACATTCTGCCTCACTTCCAATTCTACCATGTGTGGGTCACAGAGCCAGTGCTGAGGTCGAGGATAAAGAAGGACCGACTGGAGGAAAGTGAGGGGTGGGGCCATATGACAGTTGCAGATGATTCCACAACAGGAACATGTTCAAACAAAGAGGATACAGGTTTTACTGTTAACAGCGAGACTCTGGCAAATTCAGAATAAGGGACAGAAAAGATTCAGAAAAACATGAGGAATAGGAAGAGACAGAGAAATGGGCTCTAGCTCTGACTAGCAGGTTCACTGGGTCAGCCAAAGCTGGTCTCCTACCAGCTTGTCAAGGCCGGGTGTGGTGTGCAGAGACTCAGGCGCAGAGGAAAGAGACCGGAGGCAGGTGTAATTTACAATGTAAACAAGTTAACTTCCCTTATGTTCGATCATTCTGAATCAAGTACAATGTAATCTTTGACTGAATGAATCCCGTTGCCACCTGGCTGTCACAAGATGACCAGAAGGCTAATGAACCCTTTGTCTTTTGAACAAAGACATGGAAGATACCAGCTGAACGAAGCGACCAGGGGGATGACAAAGTTAAGTTATAAAGAGGAACAACATCTTCCCATCGGGGTGACCATTTCAACCTAACCCTTGTCCTCTGAGGATAAAATGTGTGGATATTGTAAGAGATTTTTGTTTGAATTCCTTGTTTTCAGAGGGGGATTAGTTTGAATTGGATCAGGATATTTTTTTCTGCTGAATAGCCCCGGGACATATTGCTCATTATACCCGGGCATAGGGGCAGTACCTGCTCTTCCACTCCCATGTCCATCTCTTACCTTCCCAAAGCTGATGGATATTCATTTAATTTTGGTCCGTCTGAGTGAAGAAAGTAAACACATATTTTGCTGTAAAGAGGGGAAAGTGAAACTATCTGGCATCACTAGTGTGGAGGGAAAATGTTTTAACCTGAGAAGTCATTCCAAGGTTCGGGATCCCCGATATAATAAATTCTGATAATGGCACACACTTTGACAACACGATAATTACACAACAGCGGCCTATGCCTGCACCGTACCTGAGAGGACCTCATAACGGTCCCCCGTTGGATCTACTAACCAAATAAATGTCAACAGGTGAAAGGAGTGTACTTTTGTAAAAATTCAACAGTTAGCCTTACCCAAAGATGAGAGAGATCCCTGTGTAGTCTATTCATTCTTTAGCCAAACTACGAAGTGTGTTTAGATTGTTTTATGCATAATCATTGTACGTCTTCAGCCCGACAAGGGAGGTTAATGTGAGAAGAGGTCAGATTAAAAGGGAACATTGAGCGTAGATAGTCGCAGTGGCCTTGTTCTGCTCAGAAGCCAGGACCGGGAAGGCCAGACCAAAACAACGATAAGGGAAGACGTCAGCGAAGCGGTCACATTCCTTAATAGTTACCGGCTTGAGCTGGTATACGGAGAAAGGGGTTTGAGGCGGGGTGGTACCTAGACCTGTTTGAATTGATATAATAATGTGTCTGTTTGTTTGTTCGTGGGTTGTTGCGTTAGGCAGACGGGAACGGGAGCTGTTGTCTAATGATACCGGGCGCAACTCGTTTTATTTGTAAACTGTGTCTTACAAATATATCTACGTTTAGTGAACTTAGATTTAAACTCTCTGTATTCTGTGGGTGGGTCGATTACTGAGGTCCTGTCTGAGTCCCTGTGGCGTCTCACGAGTAGTCAGATAGGAGACAGATTCACGTTCATACAGAAGGATTAAAATCATTATCGAAGAAGGAAATCAGCCACAACACTAGCCACCATTTATACCGTTGCGCAATTGAATGGCATTGAACTACACACAGTCCACTAGTAAACTATCTAATTACCTTTGCTTAGATCAGCTGCTTGTTCCATTCCCTGAAGACACACACACACACACACACACACACACACACACACACACAGCCAAGTTGGTAATCTTAGTGTTGTACAATAACTCTACCCCCCCCCCCCCCCCCAAAGTCAAGTTAATTTTAGTCCCAAAATACCGCAACAGTACAGCCAATGAGAACACAAGACATGTGGTGAGGGGGAGGGGTTGCCTATTAATCCTTAAAAAAACTGAGGATTTCGACAAACAGCTACATTCAGAACACTTTATTTTACAAATAGGATGGTATGCTTTGTTTCTGTTGATTTCAAAATGTGCAAAAAATCTTAAAACACACAATTTAGAAAATGATGAATTTGGGGAAATAATTTATGGAATCTGGACAATTTTAAGAAGGATTACATAGGACCCTATTTGCTGTGTAAACATTGCAGCTCTCGAAAACAATATTTACTTATATTTAACATTTTAATTAAATTAATTGATAAAACCAGGCAACTGGAGTGTTGATAAGAGTGGCAGTTGGGTTGATAATCTTGAGAAAATAGCAAGAGTAAACTAGATTTTAAAAATCATCCAGTGTTGCCAACTCTTTTCCAATGAGAGTAGATAGCACTACTCAGACTTTTTTCAACATCAACAATTTCAACAACTATATCTCAAAAGTCTTTGAAGATTACCAACCCTGACTTTATACCAGCAGCCTTTTGAGGCCCGACAACCCCGATGACGACTACACTGATCCAAATAGTTTACAGGCTGCTGATGTTCTGTGTAACCAGACCACCAGACCACACCCCCCTCCCCTGTGTAAGTGCTACACACACAGTTGAAAGTAGCACTTACACAGTCAAGGAAGAGCCAGGGGCATAACCTCCAACCATGGAGACTTGTTGGAGATTCTAGGTTTCATGAAATGTGAAACATGAACATGAAACGTGTGCCAAGAATTCTTGTCAAAATACACAATGCACTTCCTGTTCTAAAATAGACCGACCCACTTAATTCAGCTGCCTTTCTAGGTACAACCCCATCTGTCTGTTTCAAAAGCATAATGTGACAACCTCATGTGGACTAAAGGTCATCTCTAGTCATTAAATCAACTACTGTCTCTGGCATCCTTAGTACATACTGGGTTGTTTTGCAGCATGAATTTTCCTTGTTAAGAATCACAGAGCCATGTAAGCACAAAGCCAGCTGCAGAAAATCATAAAATATCATCAATACTAATTTAAGAGCAAATTTAGCCACAGTGAATACAAACCCCTTCCTCCGTGCATCTGTTTCAAACTAAGAGTTGACCTGTAAAGTTTCAGGGAACAGGATCCTTTCATTCCATCAAAAGGAATTTATTGTGAAAGACTTGCAGTAACATGTGAAAATTCAAGTGATGGTGTACCTGTAGAGTACTTCAAATGTATCTACTGCCATCTTGTGGCACTTGTATGTCACTACAAAATACAGTTTGGCTGGGACACGAACAAACTTTCACTCACAGTGGGGAAAAAAAGGAGGACCATAACACTTAAGATGAGTCATCCAGAAAAACAAAGTCTTAATATAATTACTATATTGTTGAATTTATTAAATTAATGGCAATGGACATTGTACTCAGTTGGCAAGCAAATATTATGACAGGCACCGGGAGTTTATCCCTCATTTTTGGCTGTACTTGAGGTCGGCCTTTATTTATTTGTGGACACCACAATTAATAATTAGTTCATATTTAGGATCTACTATACTTCAACTGGAACCTTTTAAGTCTCACCTCAAGTGACAGTAACCATAGAGATTGTTTTTTGATTTTTTATGTTCAGATTTTGAAATATCCATCTGTGAAGTGAAGTCTTTGAATTACTCGAAGTAAGAAATGCTGGTTATGGAAAGATGTCCTACTTATGTTTCACAGAGCTTTGAAGAGCACACATTTGTGCAGATTTAAATAGGAACAGGTTCCTGTTTGATTAATAGATGCCCAATAATGCTTGTAGCTAGCTGGACGTAACAGGCATGCTGCTTTGGCAAAGCTATTTTAAAAAATTCACTATAGAAATACAAGGTTAGTCTAGGTTCAGCACTATTGTACATGGATCACGGACTATGGAATAATTGAATTTTAAATCCTTATTTTTTCTTTTGGGGCCAAAACTATTTAAATTGTTAATAAAACATTTTGTGCCTGAATTATACTGTTTCTCTTTTTAAACACATGTTAAAGTACCGGCCAATACTGACGGAACAAAGTTAAACAATATTAATCAATATAACATCATAACCTCATCAGCAACTATTAGCAGTTAACAGTTTAACATAAGGGTAACTTTCGCTCAATATAAACATGACAAGGTATTGATCCAGTTTACATCACTGGCTGTAAACCAACTCCATGTCTGTTCTCGTCACACTCAGCATCACTTTCAGCTTCTTCTCTGAGATTCTGTGTGATGGGATCCACAGGAGACATAGTAACATTTTTTACTTTGAAAATGTCCCACCTCTCAGGTAACAGGCCATGATTGAACATGAAGAAAGCCAGCGAAGAAAAAACTAAGATGGTGACCAAAGTGCAGAGCATGGAGACTGTCCTGACCGGGGACTTTTGGACGTAGACGCCCTCTTCCAATGTGCAGCCGGGAAGACTAAGAACAACAGGAAGACCTACAATGTTATCTCCCAACAGAATTCTTACAATCAGTCCTATGATGTAACCCACCATGGCACCGTAACCATTTGTCACTTTAAAGAAGAGCACGGTGACCAGCTGGGGGAACATAAGGGTGTAGGAGACGTCTGCTCCGAGAAGCCAGAGGAGCAGGGGGCTGTTGGTGTAGAATGTTATGAAGGTCCCAATCAGACCCACCACCACCACTGTGACCTGAATCACCCATTGCATTTCATTGTCTGATGCCTGGGAACACAAAGACAGACAAAAGGAGAGGCTTCATTGTTCATTCACATACCTGTGCTTTCCAAAATGTAATGATTTTATGTTTTTTTGTATTATTTTAATTTGCAATAATTGTGCCTAACCCTCAACGTTGTGTTCCACTGAGCCGCCACCACCACCAACATCTTTTACTCCTAACCTGTTTACGCAGGATGTTCTTGTAGATGTTGAAAGAAAAAATAGACGTTGCAGACAAAAGGGCTGAGTCTGTGGATGACATGACAGCAGCGGCCACAGCTCCAATTCCGATGATTGAGACGAAAGGCGGAGTGAGGTGTTGAAGGGTCAAGGGCAGGACCAAACTAGGCTCACCACGTACATATGGAGATGGAGAACCGTACAGCGTCAGGTTCCAGTCTGGACAAGAGAATAATAATAATACTTCTTGTAACATTTCCTCACCAGAATACGAGATCCATACAGCACACATACAGAAATATGGGCTGTATTCTCTAATTCAAAGAGTTTTGGTATTGAGGGCAAATCTGTATCAATCCAAGAAAGTTTAGGACAAACAGTTATCTCTTTTTTTGCTCATTGGAACGAGCTGTAGACACAACAGTGACATTCTATAACCTAAAAAGCTTTTATGGCACACGTGTTTGCAAAAAGTTGCATATTTGTTATGCATTATTTAGATGTCTGACTGTTGCTAAACACTATGTCTGAATGCTGCTAAACACTATGTCTGAATGCTGCTAAAATACAGAAAGATAGTTTTTCTTTATATATATATTTTAATGTGTTTTTGCACTTTATTATTATCTGTATTCACTTTATATGTTGGACGGGAGAGAAACTTTCTTTTCAACTCTTCTGTATGTTTGGTACATGTTCAGGAATTGACATTAAAGCTGACTTTGACTTTGATATTTACACATCCAGCAACATAAACATTAATTTGCAGTTCTGTCTTTGGCCGCCTAATTTAAATTCGTGAGAGAAATTCAGGGTTATTTATTGTAATTCTGTGATACAGGATTGCACAACAAAAGGCAGCTGTAGTCATGTTAATTTATGCTACACAAGAAAAATACGACAAAACAAAAACAGCAGAAAATATCTGGTGTGCATTTTAAAAAATTGCATCAGAATGAATATCCAGTAGGAACAAAAACACTGGTGAATTCTCTGGGCAAATAATAGGGTTTACATCTTAACAACACATTTAACATCAGGGGAACATTGTAAACTAGAAAATTTCTCAAGAAATTTTGAAAGTGTGGCTACTACTGCCGTAAGACGTCGCAATATATATATACATTACCGGTAGTGAGATGTGTTATTGAGGTTATTGAGGTACATTATACCTCAATAACCTAGCTGTGAGGACTTGATGGTGTAAATATGAATGGGACAGCACTTTGCTGCAACATATCACGTGATTACATAAAAAAATATTGTGTACAATTGTGTATTTATTTTCTATTTAATACAATAATTCTCATTTGCGCTTTATGTTAAGATACAGTTAATTCATGGGGCTTTTATTTTGAAAGGGAAGACAGAAAGACAGACAGGTAGACAGACAGGAGGCGTTACAATGCCTCCTGTCTGTCATATGTGTGTTCAGATTTTCTACCAAACCATCTGTTAAACCCCAGATTTAGAGGCAAAAACATGCTCAAATCTCTAATAGAGTACATTCACCAGAGAGAAAACGAGCAGCCGATCGCAATGGTATGCTTGATTATTTTTCTGGACTTAATGTGAGCGTCAGTGGAGCTGTTAGTCCTGATTCAAAGTGACATACATATGCGCGCGCACACGCGGCCGTATTAAAACGCGCGGCCGTTCACGCGCACGCGCGGACGTTCACGCGCACATAGACACACACAGTCAGTTAACTTTGTCTAACACAAAGCTAACTTCTTGCTAGGAATCCAATTCACTTCTCTGTCTCCTCTATGTTCACGTGACCGTAATTACACACGCGCGCACACACACGCGCGCGCACTTAGACACACACACAGTCAGGATGTCAGCTGACCAACTGACAGTTCCTCCTGGGTCTGTGCGCGCGTGTCAATGGTTGCTATGGTTGCAGTCTTGATTAGCTAACTTGAAACACCTGTGTCACTGTCACGGAGCAGAGACTGGACTGTGGATTTAATGGGAAAACTACTTTTCAAACTATTGTATTTGACAGACAACCGTGACTCCCATCGCGAAAATAACGTAATCATGAGAAGCACAAGACTTCTGCGAACGCGTCAATGTTGTTTGTGTAACCTACAGACCCACAATGTGTCTCTAGTTGCAGTTTCCAAATCATGTGAGACCGTCAGGGGGGAGTCATTTTTTAGAGAGATATAACATGGCGGTGAATGGAGGAAGGAGGAGGACCACCTCTCGCTTATAGTCTGATTTAAACACGTCTGAATCTGTTGGATTCAAATCGACCCAATTTCCTACGTTTTGATGTATAAATTATGCCTCAAAAGTAAATATTGTGGAGTGAATGGAAAAATACAAATACAAATACAGGAGTTAGTAAAAAAATCATTCTCACTCTAGCGATGACATCACCACTCTAACCTGCGCCATACACACCCATTGTAAACTCTGAAATGGTCCCAGAATTTTCCTAAACTTGAACAATAATTACATGAAAACTGTGCTAGCTATCAAAAAATGCCCAATTGGGCAAATATACTGCAGACTTTTGTCAACGTTTTAAACTTTAAATCATTTCTCTACGTTAAATTATGGCGAGTCACTGTGGGCAGAAAGATGAGTGTTTTTTTTGCTCTCTTCACCCCGAAACTCCATTCAAGTGAATGGGACAATTCCTCGCCGTTTTTCGGGAAAACGGCCGGTCGAATCTCTTAGAAAAGTCATTCCGCCCGATTCCCGATCATGCCGCACGTTTTGATGTATTTTTTACGCATGTGCGGGCAACGCTGTGGGAGGAGATACAGTCCAAAGTTTTGCGGAATAAGAAGAACTAGAAATTGCATTTGCTGCTGAAAATGTGTTGGAATGCTAAAAGCTGAAGCTTAAAGCTTAAATATTTGAAAAGATAGCTGAATATAGCTTAACATAGCGGAATATAGCTGAAAATAGCTGAATATAGCTGAAGCTTAAAGCTGAAATATTTCAAAAGATAGCTGAATATAGCTCAAAATAGTGGAATATAGCTGAAAATAGCTGAATATAGCTGAAGCTTAAAGCTGAAATATTTGAAAAGATAGCTGAATACAGCTGCAAATAGCTGAATATGGCTGAATATAAAAAATATGAATTTATAGAATAATAGCTGAAGGTTTTGTCAACATTTAAACGTTTAAAAGGTGTCTGTAGCTGAATGAACCCTAGGGCTTCTTCAGGTGTTCTACAGCTCATATGACCTTGATATGAATACCAGCCCCTATTGTCCTTGATCTCTAAAGAATCAGCAACTCCTTGACTTAAAAAAAAAAAGAAAAAAAGAAGTGCACGAGACCGTATTACCACGTGCACGCGCGCGGCCGTTCACGCGCGCGCACGCGAAATAGCACGCGGCCGTTCACGTGCGCACGCGCAGCCGTTCACGTGCACATAGACACACACAGTCAGTGATCTTAGTCTAACACAAAGCTAACTTCAAATTCACTTCCTCCATCAACAGCTGCAATATGTGTGTGTTTGTGTCCCCACAAGGTCGTTAAAACAAGAATGAGTGTGAAGCTCCACTGATTAGTTAACTTGAAGCACCTGTGTCGTGAGCAGTGGTGTATAGTAACGAAGTAGAAATACTTCGTTACTGTACTTAAGTAGTTTTTGGGGATATCTGTACTCTACTTTACTATTTATATTTCTGTTTACTTTTACTTTTACTTCACTACATTTTGCAAAGAAAAATGATACTTTTACTCCGATACATTTCTCCTGAAACCTTCGTTACTCGCTACAAAATCAAATCTATCTTTAGAAAAAAGAAAAAAAACATCGGGGACTGTGGTGGAACACAGACTCCACCAAGCAGGTTTTGTGAATCACAATGTTTTGCATTAGCCCTCTACATCCTCTAGTCCATCACTCCCAAACCTTTATGCGTCACGGACCGGTTACGTGAAGACAATATTTTCACCAGTGGTGTATAAAGTACCCAAAAGCCGTACTTGAGTAAAAGTAAAGATACCTTACTGGAAAATTACTCCAGTAAAAGTAAAAGTCACCTAATAAAATACTACTTGAGTAAAAGTCTTAAAGTATCTGATATTTTCTGTACTTAAGTATCAAAAGTATTTTTCTGATATAAAATGTACTTAACTATTGAAAGTAAAAGTAGAAGTACATGCTTTTAATAAAAAAGCAAAGGGTCAGAATTTTGAGAATTATGAAGTTTATTCTTTTAAGTGCTGTGGCCACCATGACCAAGGACAAGGAGTTGTGTTGAAAATAACTGGGTTGGCTGTGATCCATCCATATATATTATGTTCAACATAATATATTGTACCTAAGTATACTCTTGCATCTACTATGAACTTATCATCATAATTCTCCAAAAAGCAATATGACACTAAGGAGTTGTAACAGTGTGGTTATAAGTATGCTCATTCCGCCCGGTACCGGTCTGTGGGTCCCTTGGTACCGGGCTGTGGGTCCCTTGGTACCGGGCCGCACAGAAAGAATGAATGGAAAATAAAAATTAAATTAAAAAAATAAAGGCCGGAACGATGTTTTATTGTGAAAAAAGACCGCATACATCCGTCTGTGGTAACCTCAGACGGAACCTCTTGACACATGTCAAGAGGTTCCGTTACTCTAAAAATGAAACTTAAAAGTCTGTTTAACTTTGCCGGTGTTCTGGATTAAAACCAAGGCAGAGTATCCTGAGATCGCCAAAAAAACAGGAGAACCTGCTTCCATTTCCACATCCTGTCTTTGTGCAGCGGGTTATAAGTTAAGCAGTAGACTGGACTAAAGGTTTAGTTAGGAGTAGAGTCAGTAGACTGGACATAACAAACACACGTCAGGTGTCGTTGTCTCCCGTCTCTCCGAGGTCGGACCCGGTCCGTGAAAATATTGTCTTCACGTAACCGGTCTGTGGCGCATAAAGGTTTGGGAGTGCTGGACGAGAGGATGTAGAGGGCTAATGCATAATATTGTGATTCGCAAAACCTGCTTGGTGGAGTCTGTGTTCTGTGTTTTTTTTCTTCTCAAGATAGACTTGATTTTGTAGCGAGTAACGAAGGTTTCAGGGGAAATGTATCGGAGTAAAAGTACCAGTTTTCTTTGCAAAATGTAGTGAAGTAAAAGTAAAAGTAAACAGAAATATAAATAGTAAAGTAGAGTACAGATATCCCAAAAAACTACTTAAGTACTATACACCACTGATTTTCACAGACCGGGTCCGACCTCGGAAAGACGGGAGACAACGACACCTGACGTGTGTTCGTTATGTCCAGTCTACTCCTAACTAAACCTTTAGTCCAGTCTACTGCTTAACTTATAACCCGCTGCACAAAGACAGGATGTTGAAATGGAAGCAGGTTTTCATGCTTTTTTGGCGATCTCAGGATACTCTGCCTTGATTTTTTTTTATTTAATTGAAATGTTTCATTCATTCTTTCTGTGGCCCGGTACCAAGAGACCCACAGATCGGTACCAAGAGACCCACAGATCAGTACCAAGAGACCCACGGCGGGCGGAATGAGCATACTGCACTGTTACAAGTCCTTCATAGTGTCATATTGCTTTTTGGAGAATTATGATGATAAGTTCATAGTAGATGCAAAAGTATACTTAGGTACAATATATTATGTTGAACATAATATATATGGATGATCCCAGCCAACCCAGTTATTGTATCAACACAACTCCTGGTCCTTGGTCATGGTGACCACAGCACTTAAAAGAATAAACTTCATAATTCTGACCCTTTGCTTTTTTATTAAAAGCATGTACTTGTACTTTTACTTTCAATACTTAAGTACATTTTATATCAGAAAAATACTTTTGATACTTAAGTACAGAAAATATCAGATACTTTAAGACTTTTACTCAAGTAGTATTTTAATAGGTGACTTTTACTTTTACTGGAGTAATTTTCCAGTAAGGTATCTTTACTTTTACTCAAGTACGGCTTTTGGGTACTTTATACACCACTGGTCGTGAGTGAGACTGCTTTGAAGATGACCTCCATAGACTTCAATGCATTATTTTTTTTCATAAAAAGCTTAATAACTCAAGAACTTCAAAGGCAACATGCCAAAATAATTATATTTTCTGAGAGATAAGACTTTTGCGAACGCGTCGATGTTGTTTGTGTAACCTACAGACCCACAATGTGTCTGTAGTTGCAGTTTCTAAATCAGGTACGACCGTCAGGGGGGAGCCATTTTTTAGGGATATTTAACATGGGAGGGAATGGAGGAAGGAGGGTGACCACCTCTCACTTATAGTCTGATTTAAACACGTCTGAATCTGTTGGATTCAAATCGACCCAATTTTACGAAGTAAGACAAGATTTCCTACGTTTTGATGTATAAATTATGCCCAAAAAGTTAGTATTGTGGAGTAGATGGCAAAAAGCAAATACTTTAATGACGAAATCTGGAAGGCTCTGTCCCCTCAAGCTGTGACATCACCACTCTAAGCAGCGCAATACACACCCATGTTAAACTTAGAAAAGGTTGGAAAAAAGCATAAAACTAAAACGCTGACAGTTAAAAAACTATTACAGATATCAAAAAGCTCCGTTGTGTTTGACACATTACAACATTTCTGTAAGACCAGTACAGTTAAGATGTGTGGATGTGGTCAGAAATGTTCTGAACACATTCATATCAGTTAGTATTTTGAAAACCGGATGTTGGGTCCCGTGACTCCTTCCGCCCGTTTGAATAATTTCACGTCAGAATCTGCACTTGATGTGACCACACAGATCCGAGTGTCTGCTGATGATCGCAGTGGTTTACTGCACTAGATGGAGTTTATCACACACTTTGGGCTGCATTCACAAACAACCCGACTCAGAGAAGACCGGAGCAGCTTTTTCCCTCGCTTTTCTCCAAAGGACCCCTGAGCTGACCCAAGTCTGCCTGAACTTAAATCCTCGTAACCAATATTAACCTTTCAAACCTCCCTTGCAGATACACAAACAGATGCCAGGTGAACAAACAAAACAGTTAGCAATAAATAAAAAATAATAAACAAATGAGAATATGGGGGGGGTCCATGTTTAGTTCTTGTTATAGTGTCCAATGTTAATGTGGGCCCCACACTATCCATATGAAAAGTCTGATTTTCAAAAACCGGGGTGCTCTCCCAAGTCACTCTCGAGTCCCCTCGAGTCATACTTATGGTTTATGCTAATATTGATTGTGAAACAGTGTCATAAACATGAAACATTTACTTATATTGACTTGTAAGGCCAGGATGTGCCGTTTTTTGGGGGTTGCTGTATCACACCAGAGGCCCTATTCGGACTGGTAGGGCTTGGGAGATCGATGAAGAGGTTCGACAAAGGGTTGAGCTGGGGTTCAGAAGGTGTGCTACAGTGGGTGTATCAGAGCTTTTTCACTGCAAACAGGTGAGAGTGAATCATGTTTTTTTCTTACGGCATCTTAATGCTTTATCCACAGGCTGCAACAATCAATAATCAATAATGTGTCAAATTACAGAAACACATTTCACATTTGTCAAAATGCATACATTCAGAGAAGCAGCTCTGTTAATTAGTGAGCAAAATGTCTGAAAAAAAGACAAGCAATGAGTATCATACATATTCTGCAAAAGATTTGGCCAAACAATCCAAATAGCTCCAGGCCACAATGTGAGTGTCTGTCATCTCTAACCTAATTCCCACCTGTGGAGGCGCCGACAGCCCCGACCAAGGCAGGCGGGATTCCCAGAATGGCGATGAAAAGAGCAGCAGCATAGCAGGTTAACTGGGCTGTTCTTGACGAGGATGCAGACAGCGTCCTCTGGTGGAAGCTCTGAAATGAAACACTACCAAGACCCTGAAGAAAGAGGGAGGGAGATGCATGTTGAGGATAAGAGAAGATGAGGAAGATAACCAAATAATTAAATATACTGAAACACAAGTACTGGTACTCCCTCAGACTGAAGGAAATCAGTGATTTAGTTCAGGGAGAATCAAGGCTATGCAGTTTTCTAATACTGCTTAAATGATTGTGCATATACATTACCCCAAAAATGTATTTCTACAAGAAGAATATGGCTGGGGTAATCAGGTTTCTCTAATCTCCAACCTGAATTACATATAATTTACATTTCATTGTCATTGAAAAATGCAGGTTACTTACTGAAAGGGGTATATCAAAATGTGGCTGTAGCAGTTGTGTAAAGATCTATTCCAATCCTTTCATTTGGCCCGATGGGATGATTGCACAAGCTATATATATATATATATATATATATATATATATATATATATATATATATATATATATATATATATACACACACATATATATACACACACATATATATATGTGTGTGTGTGTATGTGTATATATATATATAGGCTACAGTATATTTATTTATTCATTTGTTTAAAAGCCTACATTGAATACTTTTTTGTTGATGTGCTATCGCTGTAATTAATTTAATTTGACTATTGCACAATTTGGCACCATTTTCTATAATTAAAAAGGAACACCTTTGAAGTCAATTGTTTTGATCCCCTGACGATTCGAGGCCCCCAACATGATATTTGGGACAGCCCTAGAGGCAGGACAGGACAGTATAATACTGATGAATATTAATCTTACAAGCATTAAGAAGTCATCAATCCACTTCCAGACTTTGTCCAGCTCCAGAGTGCCGACCCAGGGTTCTTGGAACGTGTGGTTAAAAGCAGTCTGGGCAATGTTTGTAGATATGGGGTTGAGCAGCAGGAAGGGGACACACAACCACTGTAAATATATACTGAGATCAGACAGAAGACCTTGATACAACAAGTTAGATGTAAAAAAAACAACAATCCATTGCTCTTTGGCATAGATGGTCTTGGAAGTCTAGACCTCTAGACAGGTTCTAAAGGCGTGAACTCTGTATCAGAGATTTTTTGCATGGACTGACTTGAGAAGTTTTTTGAAGATGAAGTTTCACCAGGGTGCAGTAGCATACCGCCAAGTGCTGTTCAGGATTAACTGGATTGTGGTGGTGCTGGGCGGTATAACAGCTCTTCTGCTATACCGGTTTTAATTTCCTACACAATATGCATTTTTCATAAACTGCAACGCATCGCCGCAAAGAGCACTGCGGGGACACGTAATGAATATTTTGAGAGTGGACCCCTTATAACTGCATAAACTTCTCACTCATTGTTATAACACAACAATTAATTAATAACCAACAACAAATTATCTTATAACTCCGCTAGCAAGCCAGGTAGCACAACAGTCTGTTAACATGTGGGAAAGGCTTCGCGGCTACTGCCTATTCAAGAATAGAGATGGAGGATGAAGACAGATACCAGAGATGCATCAGAAGATCTTGTGCTTAAAAGAGGAGTCGGTAACACTTTATAATAACTACCGTGAAATTCGGGTTACAAGCCGCAACTTCTTTTTTTTCTTTCTCAATTTTGACCTGCGCGGCTTAAATATCGGTGCGGCTGATTTGTGTCTGTTTCCGATTCTAAATTTAGCAGCTGTTGCAGAGACATACAAAATTCACGTGAAATATTCCCAAATCCCCTTCACAAGTTCTCACTGTTAAACAGGGTCCTCTCAACAGCAGCAGCAGCCAAACTCCCTGCTGTCCTCCCTGCTGTCCTCCCCACCCCGCGGCGCCTCCCACCCCCGCCACCCCCCTTGGCTCTCCACTGTCGATGCCACCACGTTCACCCGAGGAGGCGCGATGGAAAACAGGTCTGCGCTACAGGGCAGCGCGAGCTAGCAGCGCGAGCTAGCAGCGCGAACTAGCAGCGCGAGCTAGCCTCTCCCACCACTAGGGGTTCACTCGTCGTCAGACCTGTTTTCCATCGCGCCTCCTCGGGTGAGCGTGGTGGCATCGTCGGTGGGTGCCGGCGGGGGGCCAAGCGGGGTGGCGGGGTGAGAGACGCCGTGGGCCGGGGAGGAAAGCAGGAAATTTGGCTGCAGGAAGTTTGGCAGCAGCTGCTAGCGCTCAAGTAAACAACACTGAAAATTCAGCAGCTGTAGCAGCTGTAGCAGCTGTAGCAGCTGTAGCAGCGGCTTATAAACTGCCGCGGCTTGTTTATATTTAAATACAACTTTTATTTTTTTATTTGATAGATGCGGCTTATAAAAGGGTGCACCTTATAACCCGCATTTTACGGTACACGCTATTTAGCATTAGTAAAGCACAGTGGCGGGCCATGGATTTTTTACCTGCGCATTCAGTGCCGTCTGAGTCTCGAATCAGCTGTTTAACAGCTGTCTCTTTCACCCACACCGCTCCCTGGTTCACACCTGAACTCCGCCTCATGAAGTCCCGGAAATGGCGACTAGAGCTACTCTCCAACAAAACCGGCCTCACAGTACACACCCTGGCCAGGAATACATACAGCAATACAAACTGGCTCTCAATACTGCCCGCTCCACCTACTACTCCGGCATCATAAACTCCGGTTCCGCCAACCCCAAGGTCCTCTTCTCCGCGATAAATGAACTACTCAAACCTATGGACAATCGCTCTCACTCCTCCACAGCTGCGAAGTGCAACTCCTTCCTGTCGTCCCCGCTCCTTCTATCTGTCATCAACCCCACCCTGTCTACTGGCTCTGTCCCCCCTGCTCTCAAACTCGCCTCAGTCACACCTATCCTTAAAAAACCTGGCCTGGATCCTGACATCCCCAACAACTACAGACACATCTCCAATTATCCCTTTTCTGTCTAAAATACTTGATCGCACAGTTGCCAATCAACTGAACTCCAACCAACTCTATGAACCATTTCAATCCGGATTTAGATCTCATCACAGCACAGAAACCGCCCTAATCCAAGTCACCAACAACCTCCTCTTCTCCTTTGATGACCACTCCCAAAACATCCTAATCCTACTGGACCTCAGTGCAGCCTTTGACACCATCACCCACTCCATCCTCCTTTCCCGTCTTGAGTCCTCCCTCCACATTACGGGTACAGTCCTCTCCTGGGGTTTAAGTCATACCTCTCTGACCGCCAGTAGTTCATTATCATCAATAAATCAAAGTCTGACACAGCCCCAGTCCCTCAAGGTGTCCCCCAAGGTTCAGTACTCGGTCCTCTCCTCTTCATTCTCTACTTGGCAACATCATATGCCACCACGGTCTCCATTTCCACTGCTACGCTGACAACACACAGCTCTACATCTCCACTAAATCCATTACACCCACTACCTACTCCACCAGCAGCCTCACAGATATAAAGACCTGGATGCAAGCCAACTTCCTCAAACCCGAAATCATCGGCCCCAAGTCACTCAACAAATCGCACCACAACTTCTCCCTCTGCATCGGTGGCACCACTGTTCCTGCTTCCCACATATCTGTAACCTTGACTATCATCTTTGATCAAACCCTATCCTTTGAACGCCACGTCAAGCACATCACAAAATATTATTATTATTATTATTATTATTATTATTATTATTATTATTATTATTATTATTATTATTATTATTATATTTAAAATGAACATGTGCTAATGTATAAAGCAGTTACTCACCAAACTGAGGAAAACTAGACAGAGCTGGATAACATCAGTGTAGGCCACTGAATAAAGGCCTCCTAACAAAGTGTAGATGATGGCAACAGCTGATGAGATCCAAACACAATAGACATAGGGCATGTCCAGTATCACAGTCATAGTTGCTCCTGTTACACAAACCCACAAACACAGGAATTGAAATGCTTTAATTGCATCCTCTCATGAAAAATACTGTATGTGGTTTCAAGAGGTTGGTATATATGTTTACCTAAGCCAAGCAAAGTGGAGGAGACCCACAGTACATCCACCAGTATAGAAGGCAGCACCAGAGCACCACTGAGTATATTGCCATACTTTATCTGGAATGGGTCCATCATGGTGACATACTTCTTATCCCTCATTGGCTTGGCAAAGAAAAGACCACCTTGTGCAGTGGATGAGCTGGTATTATTGTGTTGTATTCACTCTCAACTTTGTGTTGCACATTTTGCACTGCGTCCTTTTCACCTCTTCAAAACTGCTTAATATGTGATTGTGTGCTCTATGTTTTTATTGTATAGCTCTTTCATGATGATTTTAAACGTTTATAAAGTGTCTTTGAGTTTTATGAAAAGCGCTATATAAATCAAATGCATTATTAGTTGATGTTGTAGGCACTGTGCAATGCAAGCTGCTGGTATCCAGTACAACAAGGTTCACAACATGTATTCCTGCCAGTTTAAAGTGTTAATTAAAATATACTGTAGCTGTTGAATACAATATTTATAAAACAGATTAAATAAACCACACTAAAACAATAAGCCTTCTGCCGCTATAGTATATGGCTTGTCATACCTATTATGAAGGACACCATGTAATGTATAGGCATAAGAGCCCATATTAAGCCCATTTTCGGAGAGTACACCGCCTCTGCCACACCCAGGATGAAACCACCGCCGACCCATGTAGCTACAGAAGATTGACACACCCTTCAATTAGAATGTATTGTATTTGTGAGCAATATGTGCACAGTTGCAATATGTGCACAGTTGCAAGTGTAAGTATATAGCAACCTACATATTTGTCTTGCTAGCAAAAAAAACAAAACAAATGACTAATAAAAAGAGCTGATACACAGTTTGGCTAACACAAGTTTCTAAGCCCCACAGAACAACTTACCAGTCATGGTGAAAATCCCGACCAGCAAGCTGATGTTTCTGTTTCCAAGGAGCACCACTTCAGTCCTACTTCCATAGCTGTTCCTCTGAGCCGTTCTGGACTTTCGGGCAGCCCAAAGACCTGTCCCCAGGATAAGGATATAGAACACCACCACTGCAATTACACCAGGGATGTTCAGAGCCATGGTGGTCAATAACTTTAGAGCACCTTGCCAGGCAGATACAGGGGTATTCAATTAATGTTCAACGAGGTCCAGTTTTTTTCTCTTTCCTCATGCTAAAGTCCGGAACATCACAATAATGTAAATACATACAGATTCTATTAAGTCCTAGAAGTTCCAGCTCTTGGAAACACCTCCTCAAGTCAAGACAACCCACCTTGCTATTGGCAGTTTCACATTAGTTATGTTTAGATCATTTCAGGTACTTTTTAGTTTATTTTGTGCCTGTTAAAACTACAGCTTCTATTGATTCTACCACATTCTCTTGGCTACATTATCTCTCACCTTAAACTTTGTTTTACTCATCTTTATCCAGACCGTTATGCATTTCTGATTTTGCAACAAGTTGTTTTGGCAAGTTTAATGCTAATAGGGCAGAGGTGAATGACAGTGTGTTGAAATAGAGTCTGAATGCTGAATTACACAACACATGAATGTGTTGTGTAATTCAGTGGAGGAGAGCAGTGGGTGTAGTGACAAAACCTCATGTATCAATCATTAAAGATGTACTGTGGCTGGTGTGGAAGCCAACACTGACTCCACGCTGCTTTAGGCCCAGGCCGTATCACTGGGCCCACTGGAGAGAAAGGAGGCACAGGAGAACCAGAACCAGAACCAGAACTGAGCGGGGGCCGACCACCAGACCCTGCTGCAGTAAAATGAGAGGTTTTCTGAAGGATCTCTGGTGGTCGAAACACTAACACTTTCATCAACAAGGACCGGCAAAATCAACACAGAATTAAAGTTCATTGTAGTAGCTTAAAAGAAAAGTTTGTCTGTGAGCCAGCAAAAAATATTAGTCAATTCATTTGATTATAATTAATTAATCATCAAGTAATTTGAGCTGTCAGCAGTGCCCCATGCAGGTGTCCTAGCATCTCCGGTACTTTAACAGCAGGGACAACTAATTGAGTTGACTACCCAACATCAGACAGCCAAAAAACCCTGCACAATAGTCCATCAACTGGGAAAACTCATGTCATAGTCTCCTCAGACCTTGACCAGCAGCCTCCAACCTCCACCTGACCAGTTTACAGCCAGGACAGAATTCCTTATCATTTAAATTGTTTGTTTTTATAAAGAAAACACTATAAATTAATATAACATAGTAAAAGGATAACATTTAGAATTTTGTATTGTTTACACAGATTTCAGAGCGGTTGAAAGGATTTTTGGAATGCTAGTGAAAATAATTGTCTCGAGCCTTGTAGACCAGCTGCTATATTCAAACAACAATATGAATCAGCAATGATCTGCAATTAGTATCGGTGGCAAAATAATTTGATCAGAGATCTCTAAACGATCTTTTTTCTTTTGTTCTGTACTAATCTGTGATTCGTTCCATGATACGATCCGAACTGTGAGTTTTATGATCCAGTGCACCTACTTATAACCTCTCTGGGTGACATGGGAAGAGCTGATCTTCCTTTTACTCTTTTGTTTTAGCTGAAATTTGACTTTTTTGTGAAAGAGGCAGAGGAGAAAACAGCTGGGGCATAGTGGGCGGAGCATCAGAATCAGAAAACATTTATTGCCACATATGTTATCACATACAAGAAATTTCAGAAGGGCATCAAGGCAAGAAAGACATTCCTGTATTGGCTACATTCAATGATTGTCATCATTCCCTTCTCCAGCAGTGCACAGAGATAACTTGTCCTTGTCTTTAGTCTTTGCCATGCACAAAATATAGTGGATTAGAAACATATGTTGACAAAAAAATGTTCTTTCTTCAGGAGAAATCTCGCTCAGGAGATCATGTTTTTCCAGTTTCCTAAAATTACATAAACAGGGTTTCCCATTTACATGACATTGAGGAATTCAGGTTACTTAGTGCATGTAAACGATGGATTGTCTGTCCCACTGATATGTGCTCTGAACTATATCAGGACAGTATGATACTGATGAATATTGATTCACAATAATTAAGAAGACATCAATTTACTTCCAGACTTATCTCATTTATCGAGTTGTATGCTCAATACTTCCCAAACACATGTATTTATGCTAAAACTGTTTATAGGCAGAAATGTTTTAAACAGCATTTTTTTAAACTTTTTTACTCACTCCCTCCCTCCTGGCCTGCACTAACCCCATTTCCTCCATTCCTCCAGTCACCTGACCTTCCCTCTCACCTGTTCCCACTTTCCACGTAATCCCTGTAAATATTTAACCAGCCCTTTCCACTTACTCCGTGCCAATTTGTCAGTTGCGTTGCTGTTTTTTTGCTGCATGCCCTTCGTTCCATGTTGCTGAAACCTTTTTCTTGTTACTCTGAAAGCTTACCGGTATCTGTATCTGTCTGTCTGCATGCACCCTGTCACCTCTGTTTCTACTGTTTGTATTTATGAATGATTTTTGACACAAAATCACAGAACCTTTCCTGCCTGTCTGCATTTGGGTCCTTATCCTATTACCTCCCATTCACCACCGTGACATAACCAAGACAGTTTTGATTTTGCTCTACTACATTATACTGGTTAACAGAGCCCATTTACTCACAGTGACTAAAATGCAATACTTTATGCCGCATTACTTTTCCAGACAAGTTGGAATGAAAGCAATAACACAATGTGGCTTTGATATCGAACCAAGTTAATCACAGTGAATCTGGTTCAGTGGCTATATTGCTGAAATATTGTAGTCGTCTAGCAATGAAATAATCACGTAACATGTTTAAAATTAAACAAATGTTTTGGCCATAAAGTGCATGCTACTGTAGCAATCAATCCTTTGCAGAATCAGATTAAGCAACCAACTACAATGAAAATAGTGTGCTGCATCCTGAATGCATTCAATCATGTAATCAGCGCCTGTGTTTTCATCCCCAATATTTGTTTGAACTACTAATATTAGCAAACAGTGAAAGCCCGTCGTTCGTAGATTCATGAAAATGAGAATAAGTTAGCAAACTGCTTGAAACACTGAAATATTAACGTTACTTTTTGATTTAACTCAGTAAATGTAGTCATCGCCTGAGGGGCAATACCAGGACAGGTTACGAAGCAGGCTCTCATTAAGTCTGGCAGATTTTTAAAAAAGATCCAAGAGCAGATCAAATAGCTAATGTCACTTCGACTTTGGCATCTGAAGTTCATCTGGTAACGCTAGCCAGGTTCATGTTGCATTTGTTGAGCTGTTGAGCAGGAGATATTACTGTTGCTTACCAAACTATGAGTCGAACACAACTCTTTCCATCATGTAGCAGCAGAAATGATCATTTCCAGACAATGAGGTGTAAAGTTAACAGTTAACAGCGCTGCATGTGCGTGCAAACTCTAAAACGGTACACAGTGTTGGATGGTCAGATCAGCGAGAAACCGCCAAAATGTAATTGTTTGGGTATCTCAAGGTTTTAAAACATTAAAGATGTATGTGTCACACTTTAGCTGTATGTGTTGTTTTACCATACCACATTACAGGTTTTTAGTCTTGAAAAAAACACACACAAAAACAGATGACTTTAGTGGCTTTAATGGTCAATATGTGTGAGACGTCTCCAAGCTGGTGGCATCATCAGTTATTTTGTTTGACTTTGAAGAGCTCCCTCAAAAGCCAAAGAACACATTTTCCCCGAAGTAACTATGTATTTTTCGTATACAGCGGTTTTCAAAATGGCAACTCCTATATTCTACTTGTTTTCAACACAAACTATTTTACTCCAGCAATAATAATACATTTTATTTCTGTGTGATAAGAACGTCCTTCCACTCCTGGATCCAAACCCTGATAGGGCTTTGAAAGATATATTTTCTTATGTGTGCTGTGAAACAAAGTTTTGAATATCAGGTATAGTGTGAGGTACTATTGATTACACACATACGTACAACACAGTTGTATCAAGCCTTTTACTTTATTGAAATGACAATCATGAGAATACTACTCATAATCAAAAACAGTCTCAAGGAATTCCTTCCATAAATTCCTTGTCATTGATGATCTTCACTTGGATTTCTGTATTTGGCAATGAAACATTTAGAGAGCATTGGAATGTATGTGCACAATATACCACATAGTGATCCAGGAACTTCTACATCAATCCTACATGTATGTAGCGTATATACTACAACTGACCATGATACTAAGCGTAACACTAACACTTTTGGTCTCGCAACAAACCTTTGATCATAAAGTACTATTGCCATATGTTGCACACGCACACTCTTTTCCAGGGTTCTGTGATATCACTATTTAACTATAAAAAAATTGATTCATATTCAAGAATGTGTGTAAATGGTCCTCTAAAATCAAAACATCTTCGAAACAAACAATCTTTAACTCTACCTGAGCTATACTTGGCATGCTCCCCTATGTTGCACAATACAGCACCTTACTGATATTGCTTATTATTGTCATTCAAACATAGCAAGAAATTCTTGCAAAATTGCATTAAAGGAGCAGTGTGTAGGATTAAGGGGG
The DNA here is from genome assembly GCA_038501785.1 of Myoxocephalus aenaeus. Taxonomy (NCBI): domain Eukaryota; kingdom Metazoa; phylum Chordata; class Actinopteri; order Perciformes; family Cottidae; genus Myoxocephalus; species Myoxocephalus aenaeus. The sequence goes on from JBAMJR010000089.1 coordinate 126,063, forward strand.
ATTAATTGGCAGAAATGTAATATATTATGGGCGTGCTCAATCATTGGGAGGAGTGTCCTCAATGTTATTTACATATCGTGGGAGGGGCACATAGATATCTGATTCATTCGGCTTTTCAAAATCACATAAGAAAAACAGTTTGACCTGAAACGTAGTTCGCAGTCATCAAAAAAGTGTAAACATGTCTACCTCTTGAGGTCTCTCATATTGAAATGTAGACTTTTTTGATCAAACTGTTTATTATTCTTATGCCGTATTTAATGCTTGTATCGCTGTTTAGTCCCTCAATAGCCTTAAAAGGCTATCATGTCAAAGGATTGTTCATTGTTAATTATTTATTCCTTTTATTCATCTTGTGATTGTTTCAGTTGCGTGAGGGGAGAGACTGTCTGTGCACACTGAGCAGCAACAATATAATATATTTGAAAATATATATCTTGCTTTTTCCCTAATGGTCTGATTAAGTCGCTATATGTATCGCTAGCTGTGGCCTCTGAGAACAACCTAAACTATCCGGTCCTCTATGCTACAGCGGCGCCAACAATAATACGACTTGGAAACGCTAGTGGGGGAGAAGTTGAAAAGATGTCTGTTGCCACTTTAAGCAACTATGTGCTCTATAGACATAGTTTCATATTGTTGTTCAGACTGTTATACAGACTGGTTTTGAAGTGGTTTGGTCTTGTTTAATTCTCTGCCATAGAGTGGCTGTCCAGTCACATATGAGAGGGTTGTTGGCTAAACGCTGCACAAAGCAGCAGACTCAGGGGTTGATCCTCCATGGGATTAATAGTAACATTAACCCTTTTCACTACGAGGTGATTTATTTATTGTTAATGGCCGATGACACCATCGATCCTGACAGCCATCAGTCTGACTGCCTTCATGTCAGCGGATGACTCATTTCAGCAGCCTGGTGAGGAGGATGTTTGCCAAGATTCCAGCGACGAGAAGAACGATCATGAGCAACAATGCGAGGCCACGTCGTAAAACCAGCTGTGGTATTGACAGAATATTTCCCACGGTAGTGGTAGTGGATATATCTTGGCCAGGAATATGCACCTCCTGATACGTGTTGTCCTCCTCAGCATTTGATGCAGTAGCCGGGTTCTGAGTCAAGTCTAGAGGATCGAGGGAGAACCGATAGTATACACAAAATACTGCCACACAAGGATGTTTCAGTGAGTGTGCATTGCAGCTTACCTGTATTTCCCATCACGACCATCTCTTTTTCTTCTTTGATCTGGACTCCTGATCTCACAAGAGCCTGATCCGAGATGTTCAAGACAATTAGTAAAGGGACAGATCACCCATAAATAAAAATACATACCTTTTCTATTACATAGAGCTATTTATCCATCTAGACTGTTTTGGTGTCAGTTGCCTAGTTTTGAAGATATCAGCTGTAGAGATGTCTGCCTTCTCTCTAATATAATGGGACGATATGGCACTCGACTTGAGGTGTCATTTGAAAAACTCAACAGTAATGTCTTATGACCTGGTTACTAAAGATAATCCTAAAACCTTAATGTAAACAGTTTCATTGAGGAACTATGGTTGAGGCAGACATCTCTACGGACGATATCTCCAAAACTAGGCAACTTAAATCAGAACAATCTAGGTTGATAAATAGCAATACAGGTAAGTAGTATTTTAAACTTTAAAAACATCTCAAGACAAATCAAAAAGTATCATTTTGATTGCTTAACGGATGTAGGCACGCACCTCATCAGCTGCCTTCTTCCAATCGAGTTTGCACACAAATGTGACGTAGAAAATCGACTGCATCCACACAGCAGTGGTGAGCCCTATCCATAGTCCTTTTAAAGGGGTGATAGCAGTGTTTGAATGGCTTTCCAGAACACGTCTTGACAAGCAGGAGGTATGACTACATGCAGCACTCATTTCAGAGCACTGTATTACTGGTCTGGTCTTACCTACAATGCCCATGTTTGCTGGAAACATTAGGGCCACACCAATAGGCAAACCAACGAAGTAGTGTCCCACCAGGTTACACACAGCACCAATCATTTGTTTCCCCGCTCCTCTGAGAACACCTCCAGCCACACCCTGTCCATGTCAAACAGAGATTTGGTTAAGTCACATTCTATACCGGTCAATATTGGGTCTGAAATCCTGATTACTTGCATGAAATAGTTTCTTACCGCAACAGCATCAGCAAGATGCATGAAGACAAATATGATCATGACATCAGCCACTCTGTGTAAAATGTCTCTATAAACGAAGATAGAGATTATTGATGGTGATTACATGTTTTGGCAAGGACATGGATATGAGAGCAGTCATTAGTTATTTAGAGTACTTTTTTAAACAAACCAAACTCAGTCCTCTTAAAGTGGAACAACAGAAACAGGACTCAGTTCTATTTGCGTTCACATCGTCAGTTCATTTGAAAGAGGACTCAGTTCTGGTTCTGGCCTCAAGCCTCTTTCTGTTCACACTATAGTTCCTTCATCAGTCTGCTGCTCAGTGCTTTCCCCTCATTTGCATTTTTAGGATTGGCACAGGTGTTTCCATACAGAAAACTGTTTTGTTCGTTGTAAAAGGGTCTTTTAGTTATGCAGATTCTCTGCTTTTTCTCATTCACGCCCTCTAAAATATCAATTTAATATGATTGTGAAAATATTGCTTTCAAACAACTGTATTTATTCAAGTCTCTCGCTGAAAACTTCATTTTACAAGATTGCAATTGAACACATCATGATAATGTTATACCAGTAATATTTTTCAATGCAACCCCCGTCAATGTTGTCAGCAGTTAGCTCCTTTACTTATCCAAGCTGGACTGTGCTGCCCACTGGCAGCTCCTGCCAATTCATAAGGGATTGACGAGGAGAAAGCATTAATGGCAATCTCCCGTTTGCATATTTTAACTGAATATCAGACTGAGCATCCCTAATGGCAACCCGCGGGCGAGCACACAGCGAACCCAGTAACGGGTTGTGTTCACAGTGCTCAGGTCAATAATCGAACCGCAAAGCGGACTTCAAACCCCCACCAACTCCTGAAGGGGTCAGAGAGTACGTTTCGTTTTAGAGAATCTGACTTCCTTTTGAGTGTTCACAAACGCGCAATAATGCTGACTAATCACTTTGAGTTCCTTCACAGGGCTGACATCAACCACTTTGTAATTTAATATACAAACATCTCCAGCTGACTGATTAGGTTTGTTTATCTAAACTGAAATGGAAAAAAGCTGGGCCATAGATGTCTACGGCAGACCTTTTGAAAATAGATGTCTTAGCAGTGTTTAATGTGGCATCCCCAATAAGGAATGTAGTGTTTGTGAGCCAGCATGAAGATGGTGTTCTTAGTTATTATATGACAGTCTGGACACCAATATAAAACTAAGCCTGGTATATCACATCAACTGCAAATTAGGGTAAACAAATTGAATCACTTCCTCAGTGAAAGAAAGAAAGTGAAGAATAATGTGTCAAAGATTTTACTCACAGCTCAAATGTGAAGATGTATCCAACGACATTTCTGGCCAAGCATAAGCTGACTCCAACAAAACAGGCAATTATGACTGCATTGGGGATAATAAAAAAACGTATTAATATATATTGACCACTGAATGAAAACTTACTTTACATATTTAAATGAATTAAATTAAATTAAATTCAGTTTATTTTGTATAGCCCAGAATCACAAATTACAATTTTTTTGTTCAGTCTTTACATTTAAACTGAGCCCGTTTTGGATTCAATAATTCATTTTAATTTCAGATTTATAGAATTCTCTCATATCTCTTGTAATTGGTCTAAACAGTTAAATTAAATTTCTCCCAGGCCATTCGGTGAATTACATGGCAATGCTTGTTTTAAAATGAACATTCAGACCAAACATCATTTCAAACACAACGTATTCACGAGAGCTGACATTCAGGGGCGGTTTTGGGCACCCCGGGGCGGCACTTTTTCATGACACGTGGGGGGCGGCACGACCACTTAAAAAATATATATATATATCATCTGGGCCGCGAAGCGTTTTTCCATTATCTATCATATCACTGTGTGGGGAATTGGCAAATTGGCGCCCCCTGCAGCTGCAGGCGCCCCTGCTTGCTAAGAAGGTGCCGTCTACTAGTGATGTATCGGTCGCAAACGAAATGGCTCTGAGAGCTCTTTGACGTGAACGACGGGGCCGGCTCTCTTTTTTTTTTCTCCCTCTCGCTCTCTCGCTCGCTCTCTCAAGCCGCATTTGATTGGTCAATATGTGTGGTGTCGTCTCTGTGCCTGCGATGAGCAGAGGGGCGGGAGTAAACAGTTCATGTGACGTCACGAGACTGTGCATTGTAGCAACTTCAGTCCCCTCAGAGAGAATGTTCTCCAAACAGGGCAGATCATTACGGAGAGAAGAAACAGGATCAGCCCTCACAGCTGAGGCACTTGGTCTTTCTCAATGTAAATCTTCACTGAAGGAAGAAGAAAACTCTGGATGCTGATTTTTTTCTTTTTGTTTTACACATTTTAATTTATATTTTGTTGTGTGATTCTGTAAGCTTCTGTATGTTGTTTTACTTTAAATCTGTTAAGTATTAAAAAGCTAAAAGTTTAAAATAGTTAAAAGTTAGTTAAGTTCATTTGTAAATAGTTAAACGTTTGTTTTTGCACTTTCTAATTTTTTTTTATCACTCTGTAGAGTGTATAAATAAAAGTGTATTATATAATAAACATTTGATATAGTGCATGTTTTTTTTTACATTAGTAATTCATATTGCGCATAATTTTACATTATTGTTGGTAATAAATTAATTTAAGCACCAAAAAATCTGAAGAGCCATTTAGGAGCCGAAAGAGCCGGCTCTTTTTAGTGAGGGCGCTCGGAGGGGGGTCTCGCCCGGGGCGTAATTACATGTAGAACCGCCACTGCTGACATTAACAGTAGGAGTGGCGATAAGGCTCAGAAAAAGATCTTGTGGAACATAATGACCCACTAGACCGCTTGATCACTCCATCAAGTATTTAGTTTCTCTTTTTTTTTACTCTGTATTGCTTTTAGATAATAAATATCATTATGACATGTATGACACTGTATTTTCAGTTGATTGCATACAGTTGCTGATTTCTTGGATGTCATGTTGTCTGCATTGTTGGTAGTGTCAAGAGGGCTTTTTGTGTTAATGAGTGTAATGTGTTAAATAATCTTAATACAAATGGCCCCTAAACTACTACTACCGCTCAAGTGAAAAGGTTATTCAGGCAAAATGTACTACACAGTAGGCATTAGGTCTTACGTGCACAAATGATGGGGATTTTGCTAGACAACTTGGCCTGCTCTATGTTTCCTGCACCAAGAGCATTCCCAACACGTACACTGGCAGCAGCAGAGAGTCCTAATGGGAACTATGGGAAGTAATGACCAAAAATGTATTAAAGCTGCTTTTCCTAAAAGAGATAGTATGGATTTTCTGAGGTGGGGTTGTATGAGGTACTCACCCATAGTCTGTGTTTTAAGGAGACAAGTGTACCAGCAAGGAACAATATTTTCAGCCCTTCACATTGGGACACTGATGCTGTTATCTATGCTCTCATCAAAGCCACGAGACTCCATTTACAAAACTGGCCTACTGCTACCTCGATTGTTTACTTTGTTTCTGTTGTTGTGTGACTTTGGTAGATCCAAATTAACATAAAAGTTAGTTAAAGCGATGAAAATATTCTTAATATAGCGTAAATTAAACAGATTTTTTTTAGGTGGGCTTTTTTTGTGTGACTAAAATATGTTTGGCTACTACGTTGCTTTGCTCCCATTCCGGTACTCCTGTCTGCTTCTCCAAACCATCTACTGTATATATACTGCCATCTACTGTATACATTGACTATGGATAAGGACCACATACAACCTTACTTCAAAAGATGAGAACTATCCCTTTAACTATAATTTCATTAGTGCAGTGACCAACACACAAGCAGAGGGTTAGCCTTTACAATTAAGACATAATTAATGGGCAAAACATTTAGAAGACTTACCATGTAAGCTACAACAGTCAGCTCATAAGCTATGGACTGAGCTCCCAGCTCAGCCTCACTAATCACTCCGGCCAGGAATCCTCCTATTTCAAACAACCACCACTCCAGACAAAGCATGAGCATACTGGGGATGGCCAGCCGGACGAAGGGTCCCCACTCCTGCAGACATTCCAGTGACCAACCTGTGGGTCGGATGTCTTACATTAAGCTGCAGTGTAACTTTTCATTTGTTATTTCATGTATGTACTCCTGTGAGCAGGTGGTTTATGATAAAATCAGGATGGACATAGACTGACAACAGACAAATTATATCTGCATGAGTTTATTTGAAATGGTTAAAATACTGCAAGTGTATTTTAGAAAATCAAAAAGTGGGCTGAAAGCTAAACAGAGCCCAGTCGAAAGGGTTCACTCGAGTTGTAAATAATTGTTATGTCAGAATGACTGTACTACTTGCAAATTATTGCCAGTCTTAAGTACATTCTAACTTGGGCCAGCTGCGTCATCCCTGTAACCTCTCTTGCCCACTTACAATACACAGTTATAGAGTGTAACTAATCTTGTCAAACATTAATTACTGGAAAGTTCACAATAGACAACCAATTAAGAAGTTACAAAAGACCAGAGGCTTGAATGATGAAAGAGAATGAAATTACTAGATAGAATAAGATATGTAATGCAGTCAACCCAATAAGAAACAAGATCAATTTAAATTACAACTGACCTCCCCATGTGGCCTTATGCAGACCCCTGCAGCTGATGTAAACGAATAAGACCGCAGCCAGCAAATACTGTGAAATAGCATTGGCTGCAGCAGATCCACTTAAAGAAGAAAGAAACAGAAGATTAAGACCAAAGAGGAAATTAAAATCATATTCACATTTTGTTGACAGCTGTTCATGGTTATGAAACTAAACGTTATATCCAGTATGTGTGCAGAAACTCATTCAGATTAAAATAAAACATGTTACTGAATAATAACGCACTGAGTGACAAGATAAATGGATGTCTCTGTACAATGTCACAAAATACAACAATCTGGTAATAAACACTACATTAGTGAAACTGACAAATAATATTAAATGTTGACTTGGAAAAACATCAGAATGGTACGGACGGACAGACAACAAGAATCAGTAAGGAGTCAACTATGTTGCAGTTCACTGCTACAACCTAGTATATATTCAACTATATTCAATATATTCCAGTAAGTAACTCAAAACGAGAGCACATTTGCAAAACGGAATATGGTACAATAATTGTTTCATCTCGATTATCTTAATTGAAATTTACATTTGATTAACCATCCAACCCGGGTGTATATACTGTAGCATATTTAATGCAACTTACTTATGTGACGTGACATGTCAATCAATACAAGCACGCATAAGTGAATACACATCTGAGTGTTTCTAATGATACAATTGAGTGTTCAGCTCTTCTACAAAATAATGTGTTTGAAAACTCACGCAACGCCCAACTCCAGACGGTAGAGGAAAACGTAGTTGATGATTGCGTTGAGGATATTTGCAATTGCTCCAGTCACAACCTGAGGCCATATAATTCCCTGTAAACCACAACACCAGGAATTAATATAATTTTTAATAACTTTGATCCAGCCATAGACTTTAACATTAGTAGGTTTGCCTTGTTGCACCTGATTTTGAAGATACCTCCCTTGCAGCTGGTACATAAAAGCAGCCTGAAAAAGGAAATAGAAAATTTGATCAGTGTCACTTTGGTATACTGTTGGCAAATTTGAGCTTGAGAATAATAATCGAGCGAAAACCTCTAAATGTTTTGTTTCATTATCCTAATACACAGAGTTTAGAATGCACTAAACTCACCGGCAGGGCAGGCATGAAGATCATCACATACAGCTGGGCGATACTTCATGCAGGAAGATAACAAACATAAATGTCATTGTGAGGTTGAAACATATGACTGAAATATGATTCTTTGGGATTCATCCTCTGGTGACAATGTTGGGTCTGGATCTAAATCATTAGTCTAACTATAAAAGTCTTACGAGACAAAAAACAATAAACTTCTCTTTCATTAAAAGCTGAACATAATTAGAGACTAGCTGGTGAACATAGATGAGATCTCTTTTTATATCTGGTTATAGATGAATATTGGACCCTAAAAAATGAAAGCTATAGTTGCTCTGTGTCTGAGGGATGTGTAAATAAGCAACAAGTTGCCACTATAACTATACTCACAGCATTTCCACAACATAAACAAAATACTCTCATCCATAAACTAACATTTGAACGTTAATATGATCCTGAACATAACTTGGCCTTTTCAGATTGCAATGTTATCCTTTTTGGGGAACTCTGATAGATTGGAAAATATGTGAATGAAGGAAAAACACAAGATTTTCAAGGACATTTGACTTTTTCATGAGTTTTGCAGAACAGGACAATTGGTCAACTGTTTTCCAGGTTTTTCAGGACACGTGGAAACACTGCAACATGTACAGTAATCACTAAAGGAAAAGATGCTGAAGGTGTATATTTGGGATTGAATAATGGCTCACCTGGCAACCTCTGGGCTCTGTTTGACAGCGAGTAGGAGAGGCTCAGTGTTGATGAGGACTGCCCAGCAGGGGAAACAGGCCAGCAGCAGAATCAGAATCCCCCTCTGGAGAATCACACCCACACGCTTCAAGTTACCGCTCCCATACGTCTGCATGAAACAGCGAGAGGGATACTTAAATAAGCGGAGTTAGAAAACACCAAATCACACCAATGACCAAGGGTGTGATGGGTTAAAGAAAACAAACATGATACAAAAGCTCATTGTTGGACCCCAGGACAACCTGGGAACCCAGCAGTAGCAGTTTGTCTATGTCAGATAATTTAAATGAATGAAAAACATCTGCTGAGGACACTACCTGAGATATGAGGGTATCACAAGTTAACGATAAACCAGTTCCAATGGAAATACCAGTGACATTAACAACCTGCAAAAAAAAAAAAAAAAAGCGTTACAAAAACATAACTCAGGGAAAAAACACATCTATTAAATGATAATTTAGATGCCAGTACTGTAAGGCTGGGATACCAGTCCAGACAGTTCGGACTCCAGAAAGTCTCCTCACCGCTATCGATAATGATACTCCTGCAAGTTCAGTTTTCCCCAGGTGACCACAGAACACAGTGCTGACTAAACTGATCATGAAGACCATCAACTGGGAAATGACCTGAAATACAAAAAGAAACGCAATACCCTTCATCATTTTATTCAACAATGGAATGATCTTTGACAAACTAAAAAGGTATACTTACAGTGCAGCCCTTAAGTGTTTAGACAATGATGACGTTCATGTTTTATCTTTAACCTTCAATCTGAGGGAAAGTGTTCATGGACCCCAGACCCTCAAGGAGCCAGAAGGCTCCAGGTTCACCATATTTTGTTTGTGGTCATTTGGTTATTGCAAATATGTTTAACAAAACTGTAAGCAGCACTAAAGCTACACTACAAACTGGAATTAAAGGATCGTAAAGTCCCCCTCCTCGGCCTGGGTTTATTGAGATCAGTATTGAGAAGTAATTTAGTCAAAGTCAAGTGTCTTGTAGTTGTAATTAATGTAATATCATGATTTTTTAGAACACTGCATTGCTATATTTAAGACATTTATCATCACAGAATTTTCTATTAGAAAACATTATCAGCATTAATTAGTTGTTTGGTATACGATCACTTTAAACAAGCTGATACAATGCAAGAGGAAAAACAAACACACAATGAAAACCTTCCTAATATAGTATATCCCCACATTTTGCCCCTAAAATAAAGTTAGTCAGGGTTACGAGAAATAATTCCTAATATTGTGTGTATGCAATAATAGCCATAAACATAACTTTTTCAATGCCAGAGTACAACCGTATTGTATAACACTGGGTCTGCAATTCCTAACAGTTAATGATACTGTAATAACACATCCTAATCTAGCCTCTCAAACCCTAAAATGCTCACTAATCCCTCAAGTCTCAAGTCCCTGGAGAGTCCCCATCTCTGTACAACAAACTCATTACTAATGCTTGCACAATGCACAGAAAGTGTAAGAAACGTGAAGACATTCAAACAAAATTTAAATGAATTCAAAAGTTTCATTTTAGGTTCAGCTCAGGCACCACACACACGGAGTGGACTGAGCCTCATCTTCTTACCACTGGTCCCGCCAGTTTGACCAGTTGAAGCAGCTCGTGTCGGTATTCTGGCGGAATAAAGCCACGAGCTTTCTTCAGACAGGAGCCCTGGACGGAGCGAGCCGCATCCTCTGCTTTCAGAGCTTCCTTCCCTCCCTCGGAATATTCAACTGGTGTTTTACTAGAAGCGTCCATGACTGCGGTGTTCTCAACAGACAGGTCGGGCTAATTTCTGCTCCTGCTGATTTCTCTTGAACAGTGACGGACAACGTGACGCACAGTTGGTTAAATGTGTGTTTGATAACCAAGTACAGGAGAAGTTACGCATGTGGAGCGAGAACGTCACGGACAGGTCCTCTTGCCAGCCACCTCCTGCAGCTGTTTTGGGACGTCACTGCCATTAGGAAGACCTTATGTTGCATTCAAGTGCACATTATGAGGTTCAGTTTCCTTAGACTCGTCGTTTAATGAGATGGTCCGGCATCCAAGGGGAGTACAATGTCAAGGAAAGTAATTGACGAAGTGCTTAGATCGTTTACTTAGGTAGAAGTGAGAATATCCGTGTAATACTCTGTTACAAGTACATGTCCTGCATGCAAAACATTACTGAAGTAAAAGTACAACAGTATTAGCATCTAAATATACTTGGACTAGTAAAAGTACTCTTAACAAAATGGCCCATTTCAGAATCATATGTATTGCATAATTGGATTATAACTAGTGAATCATTAAGATAGAAATAGAAATCCTTTTTATTTGTCATATTACATACATGCAATGTGTTCTCTGCATTTAACCCATCCTTAGTATCTTAAGGATCAGTGGGCTGCCCTGAGCGGCGCCCGGGGAGCAATTTAGGGTTCAGTGTCTTGCTCAGGGACACTTCGACATGTGAGCTATGGCGGTACTGGGGATCGAACCGGTCCTGCAGGACGACCACTCATCCCCCTGCGCCACAGCCGCCTAACATGGACATCACTTCAAAGTATCAGCTGGTAAAGGTGGAGCAAATTTGAATTACATAATATACTGCTGTGCCGCGGAGGCAAGTCGTGTATAGCTGGTGTTCACTGACAGCCAATGAGATTGCAGCATTATTAAAGCCTGTCTGAGGGGATGAAAATCCCTGTTTTCAGCATCTGAGACTCAAATATTCTCCTGTTTTGTTCTATTCTTGAGTCGTTTTGGGCAAAGCCACACATCAATGATGAAGAGCTAATTATGAATTAATAAAAGTGTACTGTAATAAGTTTACTGACTGTCACTATTGTAGTGGCAGACAGATATTATATATATATATATATATATATATATATATATATATATATATATATATATATATATATATATACATACACACACACTTGACTTATGAACATGTTAATTACAATTACTTCAATTACATATTTCTTTACTGTTAATGGTTCACATATTAATAAGACTTGTAGACATTAGTCCATGAAATATATTTATTAACCACAACATGACGGTAAATATTGAACACAGAGCCAACAGTCACACAAACACAACACTAATATGTAAACAAATATAATAATTATATGCTGTTGCTTTGTCTTCATCAGGATCCTCTGCTGCTGTGAACCGGTCCATGCTGACGTGGTGGAAGCAGGAAGCTGTGAGGACATGACGGCTCAGCTAGACGAGAATAAAGACAAAGACAATGAGTACAATAGTGCGTAACTTGATGTCATCTTTTTAAAATGAACACAACCAAATGAAGAACATTAAAAAACTGACTTTGATCTCTTTGTTCAGTTGACCGGCTCTGCAGACGTCTCAGGAGGAACCAGGAGGGCCTCTGACTCTACAGAGAACATTGAACATGTTGTTGTTATTGACAGTAAGATGAAGCAACAATGTAACATGATGTCTGTGACACTCAGCGAGCTGAACGCTGGATGCTGCCTCCTGAAAACAGAGCACCAGTATCTCACTTACAACTATGAATATTTTAAAGAATGAACCGTTTTGATGGACACTACATATGGATATTTTGAGGATGCAAATACAGGTAAAATAATAAACACCAGGCACTGTGACGGATGAGCTGCTCCTTCTGGCATCAGACACAGGAGCTGCTGGGGAACCGGCTCAGGTCTCTGGTCTCTTTACAGACGGCAAAGCAGAGGCTGCAGGGAGAGAAGGATCACAATAAAGAATCAATTCATGTTTCATAACTAATAAGCACAGTGAATATGACACTGTTTCAATGAATAGACATTATGATTCATTTACCATCTACTTGTGAACCCTGAGTGCAACAGAAACACACTTTGTTATTTATATTTTGACAATACTTTACATTTAAATACACGTCACTTTAACACTCACACCTACAGTACACTTGTTTACAGTACTGCTATCTGTTTCTCTGTGCACTTTATTTTATGTTTGATATTCTATTGTAAATGTAATATGTTTCTATTGCACTGTGTTGATTGTTGTTGTTGGTCTAATGTACGCACCACCTTCCAAGACTAATTCTTCATATGTGTAAAACACACCTGGCAAATAAATGGTTCTGATTCTGACTGATTCTGAATACACAAACTACTGTTAGTGAAGGCAGAAAGTTTCACATGAATATTTGTTATTACCTAAAGGAAAAGGAGCATAAGGTAAAGACTGATACGTACCCTCATCACGGCTGGGATCAAGTCATAGTCACGAGAAGTAGAACTCCAGAACACACATGACCAGAACACGTCAACATGAGACGGGATGATGAAGTCATGCTTCATGTGGGAGAAGAGCTCACGGTCCAGTGGTGTCGGTCGACAGAATCTTCAGCTAGAAACAAAGAAATAAAAGACAACACATGTTTACTCACAGCTCTGCACATGCTGCCTGCAAGGAGAGATACTCAGCATCACCCTCTTCATCTTCATCTCCATCACTGATGCAAACAGACTAGAATTACAATGTCATTAAATACACATCTTCTTGTATTTGGGCTTGTAGGACTCAGATCCCCACTGGTATGATGGAAGTGTACGACAGCGTGTACATCTTCCTGTCAGAACAAATAGGACACAGACCCACCCTGGCTTCAGCAGGAGCAGGAGGGGATTGTGTGGAGGTGGAGGTTGTTCTTCTGGAGCTGGAGGTTTTTCTTCTAGAGCTGGAGGTTGAGCCTCTTGGTCCCTGCAGCACAGTGTTTCTTCACATGAAGATTCAGAGTCATCCTCCTGCTGTCCCACATCTCTGAAGAGTGAAGAGTCTCATCGAGTCTCATCGAGAAATGCCTCTGACATCCCAAACAGACATGTGGCATATGATTATTATAAGAAAAGAAACATCCCCTTGGGGAAATTCTTCTCTGCATTTGACCCATCCCTGGATAGGGAGCAGTGGGCAGCCCTGTGAGGCCCCCGGGGAGCAGTTAAGGGTTCAGTGTTTTGCTCAGGGACACTTCGACATGTGAGCTGTGGGGGGACTGGGGATCGAACCGGCTACCTTTTGGTTGTGGGACGACCACTCATCCCCCTGAGCTATAAGTACAAGAGCTATATGTAATAAACAACTCTATCATATTCTGGTGTTCTCTGATTTTTTACAGATCTTGTACATCAGTAAAACAAATGATATGACATGGTGTAAGTAATGTAAATACTCTTTAACAAGTATGAGTCCTGTATATTAGTTGAGTATGTGTTGTATGATAACCTTAATCTGCTAAATAACTAGGACCTCATTAGTAACTCTTTCTGTCAAATACATGTGGAGCAGTTAATGTACATGACTGTAAACTACTACTACTACTACTGTAAACTACTACTATTATAAACTACTACTATTATAAACTAATACTAATATAAACTACTACTACTACTACTACTACTGTAAACTACTACTATTATAAACTACTACTACTACTACTACTACTACTACTACTGTAAACTACTACTATTATAAACTACTACTACTATAAACTACTACTACTACTACTGTTAAAACATGAACCTTGAAGTAACGTTACTCAGCACGTGCACGTGTATGCACGTTCACGTGATTCAAATGAAGCTTAAACAACACTGAAGAAAACATGTCAGCACTTATTCTCATGACATTTCAGGTCATTGTTATTCATTTAAATGACTTACTGTTTCACGTAACGGCCACGCAACGGAGAGCTGCAGAAACGCGGGAACTAAAGTCATCAAATACATGTTGTGGAGTAAACAGTACAATATTTGCCTCCAGAATGTAGAGTAGAAGTATAACGTATAAAATGGAAATAGTCAGATTTGCATTATGTTTCTCTTTATTTAAAAGTGTGAACATAAAATTCACAGCACCGCACATGTCAAGCAATCACAATTTCATGCGGCACGCTCACTCACACACGCACACACACGCACACACACAAAGCATCTGCAAAGTATTACAGCATATGGAGTCTGTTACGTCACATGTAAAGGCCGAGCAGCATAACCCAACTAACAGACTTTCAGATGTTAGAACATGCAGGTTATAATATGTAACCTGTTTAGTGCTTTCCTGTGTGGCACGTCAGTGTCGGTCTCGCATCTTGCGCATGCAGGTTAATTTTCTACACTCATGATAGAGAGAAAAATAACCAATTCACACTGTTGTTGAACCCAACATGACAAACAAGGAAGGTACGGAAAAAAAAACTGTGCTTCTCTTTGGCATGTGAATGCTGCAGTGTTCTCTTTACATCTCTGTTTTTTTGTTATTTTGAAGTGACGACATTGGCTTTGTCAAACAACTTTGTCTAGGCTTTGTTTATGAAATACTTCCACTTGACCATTATTAAAATGTCACATCAGTAGCATTGCATCAAGAGACCTCATATGATTTTGAAGACGATGCCTTTGCAGCTGGTATACATAAAAGCTGCCTGAATACAGAAGACCAACATTAAAAACATTGTCAATTTGACAAAGAAAAATAACACATTCTAGCGTAATGATGGAGTAAAAATTGACAAAAACGTGATTAAAATCTGTTGAACACAGGGTTGGGTTACATGATAATATTTAAGGTGAGCGAATACAGTTGTGTTTCTGCTCTTTCTTTTCTTGTATTCGGCATTTGTGGACATTATTACAAATCACTGTGTCAATATTGAATTTAAAGACTTTAAACAGTAGTGTGTTAAAATACCTTGATCTGTAGGGTATTTAATTCATAAGATTAAACAAAACAGACATTCCCTTTTTGTTATTTCATCTACAAATACTTTTGAGTTTCCTCAAACTCTATATTACAATAGTATTTTTAATAATAATGTAGATATAAGACTTTATTGATTTCACCAATTCCCAGCCAGCATGTCCATGTGGGGCCCATAAGGTTTACATTTGGGCTGCAGATAAGGGTCCCAAGTGGGTTTGTCCGCAGTTTCCACGGTGGCCTGACCTGTGTTTGCCCATACGGGTTTCAAGTTGGTGCGGACTGGGTTTATTCACCGAAACCCATAATGTAGCCTATTTGGGTCCCACTTAAAGCCCAGTCAGATCCCTCTTAAAGTCGGTGAATAAACCGGTGAATAAACCCAGTCCGCACCAACTTGCAACCCGTATGGGCAAACACAGGTGAGGCCACCGTGGAAACTGCGGACAAACCCACTTGGGACCCTTATCTGCAGCCCAAATGTAAACCTTATGGGCCCCACATGGACATGCTGGCTGGGTTATTTGCAGACTAGGAGAGAAAACAATGTTCACCAAACTCACCGGCATACAGATCTTCACATACAGCGAAGAGACTTCATGCAGGAATACAAGCAATGTGTTTAATCAAAAGACTTTCTATCACGGATATGTAACACATGAAGCCATCAGTAAACAGCAGAGGAATCAACGTGAGCCCCGGTTAGGCCAACACGTCAACAAGAATTTTAAGACAAGTTCAGAGTCAGCGATGCAATCACTGACTCCATCCTCCCCTCCACTCTGCTCCTATGGAGACAAAAACACATTGGGGTTGACCTGTGACCTGTGGATTGACCAGTGTTGGTCAGAACGGCTCAGCAGCAGACTCAGAATCCCCCTCTGGAGAATCACACCCACACGCTTCAAGTTACCGCTCCCATACGTCTGCATGAAACAGGGAGATAAATAAGTGGAGTTGAACAACACCGATCACGCTACTAAGCAAAGGTATGAGCAGGCCAAGAAAACAAACATGCTACAAAAGCTCATTGTTGAGCTGCTTTTTTTCAGGGGAAAGGACAACAAAACACAGATATGAGGGTTTCACTGGTGGATGACAAACCAGCGCCAATGGAAATACCAGTGACATTTACCACCTGCAATTGACAAAAACATTATTAATCAACGATGAAAATTCAAAGGTAAGCTTATACTGTAGAAGTCAATAACATCAAGTAGGCTGTGACGTCAGCATGAACACAGATGGGGCTTCAAAGCATTTCTCCTCACCGCGGCAGCTCAAGAAACTCCTAGTTCAGTTTCCCCCAGGTGACTACAGCTGATGATACTGATCATGAAGACCATCAATGGGGAAATGTGTTCATAAAACTCTCAGTGTTAATAATAATAATTAGAAAAATGCTTGTTATGAAATATTAGTTGAAACACAAGTTGTCATAGAATCAGAATATACTGTTTGTTGATGTTTTGTCTAACTTCAAATACGTTGCACAGTATTTTTCATACATGTACGTATTGGGAAAAAAAGGCAATTTCTTTTGTATTTTTCACGTCATAAAAAATAAGTCAACAACGGTTTGCTGTCTGCTTGAATGTAAAATAGCATCCTGTTTTTCTACTATAGTGTATAGAAAAGATAATTGTCCTCACTGTTGAGTAAGTTTAATATCTGTATGGACGATGGCAAAAGTTGGGTGATCAGGAAACCATATAGTCTACATTAAAAATGAAAAATTACTTCAGAAACAGGGGACCTTAATATTGACCTAAAGTATATTTATTGGACAACCACCCCACCTAAAGACACAGAGCTCTTCTTTTAGAAATATACGTGCTAGTATGGTTCTCTGATGATCAAAGCGTTTACAAACTTCATTATCCGCAATTTCTATACATTTCATCCAAAATAAATATATCTGACATTGAGGTGATTTTTTTTTATCCTTTAATCTTAAATTGGAAAAAAATGCGTAGCAGGTAATCACCAAACACGTTGTTGCATTCCTCTTACAAATGTCCTTTACATGAAACAATCAATTTGATCGGGCTGAGATAACTACTGTAGGATGAGCAGAGCTGACAAGTAATAAGAGTACTACTGCTACACATTATTAAGATAAAATAAGATAATCCTTTATTAGTCCCAGTGGGGAAATTACAGGTTTCCCATTGTTTTTGGGAAAGGGTCTCTTGACAATCTACCTAAATGTATCTATGTTTTATCTAATTTGATCTAAAAAAATTATAAATACCTGAATATGCATAAAGGCCCAGAAAGGACTCTAGTTGTCTTTGTATCTGCATCAACACGGAGCCCTCACATGCAGCAGCGCCTGCTGTTAAACACATGGCTCCTAGAGGAGTGTTCAATATTATAATTCAGCCTTTAAAGCTATCTTTCAACATTTGTAAACTAACCTGTCCTGGTAATTAGAGGGTACAAATGGGTGAGCAATAAAGGAATCATAAAAAGAAAATCTTGACATTGTTTTTAATGGTGGGAGTTGAGCATTACAAAGCAAGAGCAGACATCATCATTCAGTCATTCACAGATAAAATCCCTGATGAAACAACAATGCATTTTATGGCTTATTACAGCATGCTTTGTGAGCACAGATTATTTAAAAACAAGTTTTCCATCATTTGTTTGGGGCAATTTTCTCATGGAGATCATAGTAAAAGTAATGAAATGCTTCACTGCGGAAAATTGGGAATAAGATAGAAGAAATTATATTATTTTGCAACCCCAGGGAACAAAACAGGACAAGTTAACAATACAGTTTCAATTGCCATTGTAAATATATACTGTAAATAGAAACACTGTTTGCAATAGATTGTGTTCCCAGCACTGCAGTGGTGAAATTAGTTCCGATAACTTTAATTTCTCCAGTGAACATGCAGGTCCAGTGTGTTCGATCCTTTTTTTATTTTAAGAAACATTCCAAGTGAAAATGCTGTAATATGTCAGTTTATCCACAATAATAAGCTTCACGTAAATCAGTGTTGTAAATGATTCTGTGGCAAATGTGTTGAGTTCAAGAAACTCCAATGATAGGCTGTCAACCAATGATTGGGTCAGTTTGACAGATGTTCTCTGACCCTCTCCCTCAATATGTTGATCAAAAGATGGAAAAGCACATACTGATAGATAGCCTGAGTACGTAGCACAGGCTATCTGCACCCTTGTTCAGTCTCTGGTTTACCACTTGTTGTGGTCATACTGGGAAATCTGTAATAATAATGCACTTAGTGTTGTAAGGGACATCGTCGTAGTCTAAGTCGTTCCTGACTGTCCCCAAAGCTCAGAGAGGCGTGCACATTTTTATCATCTTGAAAAGCTTGCAATTTGCTTAAAACTTAAGATTCTTAAAATTCCCATAAACAATGTAACATACCATAAATATATATTGGGAATCGTCACCAAGTCTCCAATATAATTCTGGAGATTACTGTTTTCAATGGAAATGTTACTACTAAAGAGAAAACAATAGAAAGATAATTATATGGAAAAGACTGGTGGTTGACAGCCACATCACCATGCACTGGAGAGTTCAGTGTTTCTACTGGAGGTGGAGAAAGAGTGTTGACAAATAAACAAGAGAAAAGATAGCAAATGCATCACATTTCCATAAACCATACTGAATGTGTGTACAAAATGAGAACAAATTAAATGTGCAAAGGGATGTATCTCATCCAAACTGTTGTTTCATAAAGTCACATAATGCGCACACATCAGCATTCTGCTACTAGGTTTATAAAATGGCCAGCACAGTTGCAGGCTTGATTTGTGGGATTTGAGCCAATAATATCTCACTCTAGTTTTTTGGTTTTGTAAACAGTAACATTCAAAGAAGTCCTCACTGGCCGCCTGGAAATGTAAAGATATATAAGCATCAGTAAACTGCAGTGTTTCTTATCCTAACATGGTCAGTCAGTCACACAAAAGGCATGTGTAAGAAAGGAATCACATACTGATTCACTCTGTGTATTTGAGGTTGTGTGCTTATGTATGTGTGTAAAAGGCCCACTACTCCTCCATTTAAAATATATGCCTGTAAACATTTCCAATTCCTTTCGTCCTTGTCTTTACATTCCTTATTTGCTCACTGTAGTAACCTGTAATTAAATAAATAAATAAATGAATAAATAAACAAAATCGATAATATAGAATACATTCAAGTACATCAGTTCCTCAATACTGGAAAACAAGCAGCACCACTCTGCTGTCTGGTTGTTGGCTGACTGTTTGTTTTGTGGGCTACAGTACGTGCACAGCATATAGTCAGTAACCACATGCACTTCAACGATCTCAAACTGGCTCCATGATGTTGAGAGTTCTTGTTGTCCTTTGAGCTGTGGTGGAGCTCACTGACACCGCTGTGTCTCACCTCACACTGCCCATCCTAAACATGACTGCCCTGAGTCACACTCTGCCCACACCTGCATCAGCTGTGGGCTTACTGGTGACCTCATGTATCTGAGATTACACACCACAGGTAGCTTCATGGTCTTCTCATAAGACTTCAGAGATTGCGGTTCACTCATAGTGCAGTGAGGGTACGGAACAGCTGAGTGAGGCAGAAGACAGAGGCGGTGAGCGCGGTGCACTGTTTCGCTAGCAGCTTGGAGCTCAGGTCCTGGCAGCTGCGCTTGCTGCTGGCCCGCTCTGCTGCCAGACAGAAGTCCCTGAACGAACGGGCCACATCTGCTAGACCTGCAACGGCCTCTGCGTTCCTCCGGTCACACCTTTCGCAACCAGAGAACCACAGGCATATACCTGCCAACTCCACCAGGGTCCGGAAACTGTCAGCCAGGGAATGAAGCATTTCCTCTGGGCTCTGGCCAATCCCCACCACCTGCTGGCAGCCTGACATCAGTCGTCGTGCCTCTATCTGGAGCACCCTCTTGTTCTCTGTAAAGTGGGCAGGGCAGGTGTCCCTTGGGTGGCGACCTCCATAACCCGCTACGGCTCTGTCAGCACCGGTAGTTTCCAGAATGGAAAGGAGCTGATCCACATCTATGCGGAGTACTTGGAAACCTGTTGGGGGTTCTGGGTAGCGCTGCTGGCCGAGCCGACTGATGGTGTCCTTGTGGGTTTGGGGCAGGAAACGGTCAGAGGAGTCAGATACTGGTGAGAGGAGAGGGCTGAGCTCAGAGGTAGAGGAGGAGAAAAGGTTGGAGCGCGGGAAGGAGGGAGAGTGGGTGGAGGAGGTGGAGAGAAAAGAGGAAACGGGTGGAGAGGTCACGAGAGGAAGACCTGCTCCAGAAGTCACATCGCTGCTCTGTGTGCGACAGGAGTACTCGTAGACCGTCAGCTCCTCGTCGAAGCTGTCCCCGCTGCTGAAGCAGTTGGTATAGACCGTTGGGCAACCACAAGCATCCAGCGGCACCTGCACCCCTTCCACTACTGACTCACATCCAGACGCTAGCACTGAAGTGCAGCCAAACTCAGACTTCAAGGGTGGGGTGGTCCCCACCATAGCTGGGCTCTTTGTCTGGGATGGATCCTCACAGATAGTAAAGACCCTGCAGCCTGAAGAAAGCGTTTTTGGTGAGTCTAAATTCTTCCATGTAGGCCCACAAAGACCCATCAAAGGTCTGTCACTACTGGTCCGTCTTACTTTCTGTGCCGGACTATGAAAAGGGAGTCCTGGTCCATTTAGATTCTGTGTTGTCACCACTATCGGATGGGCAATAGAACGTGACTGATTGTTCATTTTATAACCTGGAAACTCTTCACCTGGACTTGTAAACTTCATCTTTGATTCTGGAGCATCTTTTATAGGCCCAGGAGTTTCCATTTTTAGGCCTGACAAGTCTCTTTGGAGGCTGCTCGATATGGGGGCTGGAGGATCCGTTATTGGTCCTGATATGCTCTTGATAGGTTCAGTGAACAGAGGCAGATGTTGCTGATGGGGTTTGGGCTCAGTCTGGACAGGCAATGGAGGGCTTAACTCCTTCACCTCTGACACTGACTGAAAACTCTTTGCCGAGTTTGTTTCAACAAAAAACTCCCCGTCCACCTCAGATCCTGTAACCGTTGTATCCGAATCGTCTGACTCCACAGATTCTGCAGTTGTGCACGTTTCAAAGTCTATAGTTTGGGTGACGTCATCAACGTCCGTAACTTTAATGGTGATTTCGACTTCATCCCTACTGTTGTCCTCAGCTGAATTCTGAGGTACATTCCCCACCTCAGTTTGGTTGAGGGTTTCGTGGGAGCGCGATAAATAAAGGGGCAAATTTTGAATTTTCCCTCTGAGTGTGGAGGCAGATAAGCTACCCATAATGCTCGGGGAACAGGTCTGGAAGAGAAAGTGAGTTGGGGAAGGAGGCGTCTTGGAGAGATGGTGTATTGTGACTGTGTTAGCTTTCGCTACGCTAGGACTAGCTAAGCTATTTTTAGCTTCAGCACTTTGCATAGTGGGATCACTTGTGGGGTTGTCGACATTTTGATCCAAACCTGAAGCACTTTCATGTGCAACCTCAAGTTGCGATCTGGTACCTGAATTAAATGTAGGCGATGTGACACTTGTTGCAACTCCAAGCTTTGCAGTGATAGAGTTTATAGTACGAGTATAGTCAGAATTTACTGAACTAATTATTGTATGAGCTTCAGTGTTCACAAGAGACTTGATAATAATTTGAGACTCACCTTCACTTGCTGTAGCCAAAGTTGCACTGATGCTATGCCTAGTAGCTATAGCACACTCATCTTTCTTGTCACTTGAACTCGAAGTTAAGGAATTACTCATGTCATCGTCAAAAAACACATTGTCTGAATTGGTGCTGTCTGTAACTTCATCGCTATTAGTCATAGTAGAGCTAACAACACCGTTGGCATCATCCTCAATAATACTGGTGGTGATGTCTAAATGTAATTGTGCTTTGTTAGTGTATCTTTGTAACATCCCCTCAGAATAAGAGGAAGACATTTTGGTTGAGGTTCCCGTGTTTTTCCTGCCCCCTTCTCCCCTCAAAGAATAGTCACTTTGGGATTTGTGAAGAACTGGTATTGGAGGAAGAGGGGATGACGGTGGAGGGGGTGGTGGCGAGTATGGAAGGTTTGACTTTTCACACACACCATCAAGCATGTGTTCCTCTATATACGAGTTTTGCTCGAGGGCAATCAGATGGGCTCCCAAAAGGCCATTACTCCTCTTTTTAGTCACATCTATCAAACATGTAGGCAGTGTGTTGGCCTCTGGCTGCCTCTCGGCACCAATGAGGGGTCTCTTTGAACTGGATGAGTTCCCTCTCACCCCGTCTTTCTTCTCTTCTTCCCCTTTACCTTCATCTTCAGTGCTTTCTGGCAAAAACATATGATTGGTGAACGTCCCTTTCCCCGACACACCTGCAGTCTCTTCCTCCTCTCCCTCACTCATCTCCTTCTGTTCCTCCCCTTCCTCCTTTCCGTCACCCCTCCGATCAGCACTCTCCTTTCCATCTGGATCCACCCGGCAGCGGACAACGGTGATGGTAGGAGATGCTGCCTTCACCAGATCTGTGACTGATTTGGATTCCATTGCGTCAGGTTCCATCTCCATCTCTTGTTTCCTGGTCCTGGAGGTGGCCTGTGGGTCTCTAGTCTGCTCATGAGACCCCAAAACACAAGGAGAGGCAGGTCCATGTGAGTGGGGTTTAGACAGAATGGGCTTTGACTCAAGCTGAGTCGGTTCCCCTTCAGAGTGGGTCAAAGAGGAGACCGTAGGACTGGGATTCTGGGTTTGCTCTGAAGGTTCAGGATCTGAACTCAGCATCTGTGCATCATTGGCTTCAGCCATGAGGTTCTTATGAAGCCTACTAGAGACCAGATCCTGCAATTCTGGATCTGGCTCTGGATATGACACCCTAGAGGTGTAATCGGTTTCCATGAAGGAACGTCGCTTACGGGATCTTTTTCTGAGCTGAAACAATGTTTCTCTGCCTCCTCCTTCCTCGTCTCCTACTTTTCTCTCGTCTTCCTCTTTTCCATCTTTGTCTGCATCTGTCACCACAACTCTAATGTCACTGATGCTGAGTGTGCTGAGGAAGTCCAGTTTCATCTCTTTGCGAATATCTGCAACATAGTGAAAAAAGTGTGTTAAAAACAGAGCGTCCATCAAAATTATTCACAAAACAAATTCCTCAGTAATTAGAAGCAGGAAGTAAACATAGTGTAGGGAACCTAAATCAACTGAATAACACATAATTTTTCATTTATACTTGAAGGTTTATGTCAAAGGTGAGTGGCAGGGTAACTGTTAAAAGCATTTTTTTCTGCAATGATACATCATAATGAGAGATGATAAAAATGATGATGATGATGATGATGATGATGATGATGATGATGATGATGATGATGATGATGATGATATAAATGGCAGCAGCCAGGCTTTTAACACTGATTTGCAAACTCCATATGCGCCTGATCGCTGTTTGAGAGGAGCAGGGCCCTACTTCATGTAATAGTTCCATAAAACAATCCCAATTTGTCAATAAAGTCAACTGGGCTTTTGCTGTCTAGGTATATTGTTGTAGTTATCTATATCTTAAGTTCTAGATCACTTGACACATGGATTAGTTTTAGCATGATTTTATTAGAAAACACTTCGTAACTTTGTTTTGAGAGGTGCAATATAAACAAAGTTATTATATTACAATGGGTTTCACCTGTCAGGCAACATGGACTGGCCTATCGTATTTGTGGGAGTAGTTGGGGCTGAAGTATTATCAGCAACATGTGCCTAAAATATTATAATTAAAAGTTAAAAATGTCACATGTGACTGATATATTATTATGTATGACATGATATGCTGTTGCACCAAATGCAGCAGTTTACTGTTGTAGCTGGTTAGGTTGTAAAACCCAGTGGTACATCAGTGGTACATCCAGTGGTCATAAGATAAACCGGATGATTTGTGAGATGATTAATGGGACATAAAATAAGAAAAAAGTTCTGTTGCCGAAATTTGTTACTCTTTTTAAGGTAGAACAAAGTGTAAATACTTAAATTAAGTATAAGTACCTCAAAATTGCATTTAAGCACATTACTTGAGTAAGTGTACCAAGTTACTTTCCACCACCAGACTAATACATATCTTTGGACAGTTTAGTGTAATGGATGAAATGCTATTTCTTCTCTGGCAGGAGAGCTTGATTGCACTGAGCTCTATAGGCTCTCTAGTGTGACTCTATACAGACAGTGGACCTCAAGTCATTGGGACAGTAGGTGTGGTCAGAAGTGTGGTCTACTACTTTCTGGCAATTATGTTTTATTACTCTTTAGTGCAGTTGTGTTACTTTTGTTGAGTAAATCGGTCCACCACTAGATGGCAGCAAAAGCAGAATTAACAGCCTGTGTTTTCATGTGATCAGCCTCACAACAAAAACCAAATCACCTCTTGGCATGGCCCCCGAGGTTGGGTCTTCAGGTGAGGTGAAGCGATCTCTGGCGTCAAAGAACTCCTCGTCAGAGCTGCTGTCTCCAAAGCCAGGTGGTGGCTGAAGGATTGGGATAGGCTCCAGGTCAACCGCCTTAGCTGAATCTTCCTTCACCTCCGCCCACTGTTCTCCCTCATTATGATGCAAGGGGCGGGGAAGGCTGCGAGCGCTGTCGGGGGTGATGTTGGAGCAGAGTTTGTAGTAGCAGCGAGCATCGCTTTGGTCAAAGTTAAACACAAACTCGATGTGGGAGGACGGGGACGGGGATAGAGGATGTTCTTTAAAACTGCCCTCAGAGTTTACACTTCCTCTTTCACTTGCTCTTCTCGACGACTTTCTCCTCCTCCTCCTCAACTCCTCTTCATCATCTTCATCGTCCTCGCTGGCCTCCGGAGGGCTTGGCAGGAAGTCCACGAGGCGGGAGAGCTCAGCGAAACACATGGAGCTGTCATCACAGCAGGGGTTACCTGAACATTTTTGGATATGCTGAAGGCTTGGAGAGGGGGAGACCGGCGTGAGGAGTTGAGGATCAGCTCCGTCGCCCGACCTCCTGCAGCCCCCTCCTTGTCTGTCGTGAGTCGTGAGGTGGATGAGAGGATGGGCGTGGGCTGGTGGAGGGGCGAGGAGGTGGGGCTGAACGCGCCTATGAGAGTAGGGATGAAGCTGAACAGGGGAGTGGCTATGCATTTGTAAGGGAGCATTGGAGTAGATGGAGGAGGAAGAACATGAAATTAAGTCATCTTCCTCCAAAGCGTCGAGGGAGTCGCTGGAGGGGCTGGTGATGACACGAGAGTCAGTATTACAAGAATCTGATGTCTCTGATACAGATGGCTGCTCCTCTGTTGCTTGCACTTCAACGCCACCTTCTTGTCCCACTTTTTCCCTTTGTTCCCCAGAGTTATTGTCCGTTATCTCCGTCCGTGTTTGCTGACCATCCTGCGCCTTTTCCATCTCTTCCTTGTGCTCTGCGTCTTCACTCTTTCTCTCTCTATTCTTATCTAGGGGAAACTTTTCCTTTTCAGTGTCAGCATCCTTTTCTTCTTTTTGCTTTTCACCCTCACAAGGTTTATCTCCCTTTTCCTTGCCATCTTTGTTTCTCTTTCTGTTTCGGTCTTTTCTTTTTCTTCCCTCTGTGTCTGATGAGGATCTGACACGATGGCAGGGCCTCTCGTCATGAGACACCAGGGTGACCAGCGTTTCCATGTCCAAGTCTGAGGAGGTGTCCGAGTCGCTGCCGCATCGTGACACATAACCTGTGAACATACACCAATATGAACACAAGTTATTTATTATTTAGAACATACTGGAGTGACTTTATGGATGTATGGATAAATGTTATGGCTGTATATTACTGTAAATGTGTACCTTCCTCAGCAGACACTCTGTGCTTCTTGAAATCATGTATCCATGGAAAGATGTTGAGGTTGGGGTCAACAAACACTCGACAATAACCTGCTATTAGGCAGGACATATCTTTGGCGGCCGTTGACTCCAACAGCAATGTAATGGGCTTTGTATGAGAGAGGAGACAAGATGATACGAGATTTAACAAGGAAAGTAGAGGCATGGAAAGTCAATTTCAAGAGTGGAAGAACACTTAGTCATCCTGTCTTATCCAAAAGGGTCATAATGCATCTTTAAATGCTGAAGTCTGCACATTGTTTACAAGAGGAGGTACACAACATAATGTCGATGGGTCAGTAAAAAAACAGACTCGAAGAAATTAATCCCAATTAAAATCACAGCGACATGTTAAATTGAATGCTAATTCATAGTAATCAAAATCACAGTTTGTCCCTCTTACCTGTCGTGCTATTCATCAATCTGGATTGTTTTTGTGTTAGTTACTTATTTTTGGGATATATTGTTCGTAAGATGTCTGCATTCTCAACTAACACCAAAACAATCTAAATTGATAAATAAAATAAAATACGCAACCTAACACAACCCACTTTTGTAACATTGCTTGTAATGCTGATTCAGTTACTTAAAAGTAAATGAGGTTTACAGTATTTTGTCTTCCCTCTGTAAATTAGGTATGTGCGTATTTTCCTGCTCTTACCTTGATGTCCTGCAGGTATATTTTGACCAGGCTGACCTTGTCGGATTCAGGCAGCAGCTCGATGCGTGTGATGCTGGTGAACTCAGTGAGGGTGGACAGGATACTCAATTTGTGGTTGACCACCTGACTCACCCCGTAGCGCGCCCCCACCAACAAGGTCACCATCGACTCCCTGTCCTGAAGCTAAAGGGTGGGCGAGCAGGGGGAGGGGTCGTTGAACAGATAGACATTATAGACAATGAGGAGATTGAAACTCCAATCAACAACCACTCACCAAAAAAGTAATATACATGTACAGCAAACAATTCAGAGCCCTACCATCATGGTGGCACTGAAGGATTTCCCTCCAAATGACTTGAGATCGCTCAGTTCCTCCAGGTAGTTTATCCGGGTCTGATCGGCTGACAGACCCTTCTGCTTGGGATCGTTCTGTGATTGGCTCTTCTTCATGTGGTAGCTAATGGCCTTCTTCAGATCTTTTTCTCGCATGTTCCTCAACAAGGTGGATGACACAAAGTTCTCTATGCCCCACGTCTTCCTAGAGCAAACACAGTAACACAGACTGAGAGAGAGGGTCTGTTTGTGTGTACAAGACTATTAGAGAGCTGAAACTACATTCAGGATGTGTGAATTTACAATAAATGTGATTGGAAAATCCTCTCAAAACCCTTTTTGAAGACTATACAATATCCAATCTTGAAATGCATACTTGATGCTCACTAAATGGCTGAGTGCTAAAAGACTGCAGTTGTTCTATACAACAACAAAAAACATTGAGTTGTTCAGTAACTATATATTTTTGTCCTGCCAAAAAGACAAGACCTCCACTTGTTATAATGTTAATTATAGTTTCATCTAGTGGTTATGAATATAATTTAAAATGTGTGCCTCACGTGATCATCTTTAAGTTGGTCTTTGGTGACTGTCCACAGCTCGCCAATCTCTCCTGGATGTGCAGCGCAGCGAGTCGCAGGGCGGTGTTACACCTCATCTCTATTGCAAAGCGCTCCTGCAGCACATCATTCACTCCCTAATACACACAAACGGCACACAACAGTACACATGGTGAAAACAGACATACATAAATATATAGTTTGTACTACTGGCATGTCTCATTTGCAGCATTTACATCTTTACTTGTGAGCTAAGCTAAAATATCGATAACAATAGGGTGTCACTTATGCTGCATCTCGATTGCACAGTACATGGCTCAACTCAACTAGATCCGCTTTTTGTTTTTCCATGAGCAAAAGTTGTGAATAGTACCTGGTACCTAATACTTTCTGTGGTACCACCTTGGTCAAGGTAGCAAGCGAGCTGAGCCGATACTAGAAGGTGGAATTAAAACAATGCAGACCACTTATTGGTCAGAGAGCATCGTCGAGTCCCTTCTTGCTGTAAGGCGACCCCACGACACCACCGTGCATCCTAATTCAGACAATTTCTGTGGAAAACTGTGATCTAAACTACACTGTATGAATAAAGAAATGCAGACGTTTCTCTGCTTGTTTGCCCATGAGAGGATTCAGCAAGTGTTGCATAAACGATGATGTCATGTCAAGGCAAATTTACCCAGCGTCACTATGGCAATCAGTTGAGAATCCCGCTTACACTGTTCTATTTGCAGTAGAAAACTAAATAAAGGAAAGGACCTGGTTCCAAAAGTGAGTTGAGTCACGCCAGACTATGCAAAATTAAGATATTTGTTGAAACAGACACAGGAATTTACTGATAGTACAGAGCAAGAATAACACTATGGTGGGAAAACTATTGATTTACATCACGGTGAAATGTGTCAACTGCAACAATAACTGGACTTGTTGGAGGTGTCACACAACTTCACTCGAGGGTAAGTTATGGGTATAATGGAAAACCTACGAATTATCAAAACAGATTAGTTTAAGGGTGGGTCAGAAGTTAATCAATATACCTGCAGGTAGAGGTACTCAAAGGCTGTGGGATCCTCCTGCAGCATTGTCTGGAGGGTTTTGGGCATGAAACAAACACGGAACAGACATCTGTAGTCGTGGGCCTCTTTCTTCTGGACCACCTAACACACACACACACACACACACACACACACACACACACACACACACACACACACACACACACACACACACACACACACACACACACACACACACACACACACACACACACAGCTGTATTTCTTTGAATTCAATTAAAAGCATTAGTACACTCACAGATTAAACTCACTCTCAAATGGAACTTTAGTGTAGATTAAATGTAGATGCATGTAAAACAGGAGTTAGTAATGTGTGTGTGCGTGTGTGTGTGTGTGTGTGTGTACCTGCTGTATCCTCTCCTCTTCATGTAGCAGCAGGAGTTTGGAAATGCTGTGCCGCTGCTCCAGCACCAGGGAGAAGTGTTCAATATGGCTCAGAGGAAGCTTTTCCTTTAGTGTCATCACAATGTCCTGATGCACAGGGAAGAACATTACCTCTAGATAGACAATATTTTATGACATCAGGAAACATTATTGCTGAGGTGAGCTGGTCTGAGGTTTGTGGGTCTCAATGGAGCAAGATAAGGTCTGAGTAGTTGCCAAATCAAAGAAACTGATGCACAGCATATCTCATACTGAGAAAATATGAGAGAGTGAGTGAATCACATCAGTTGTAGCTTTTAAATCAGACCGTAAATTCAATCCAATATGATCTCAGTTATATATATATAACTGAGATCATATTGGATTGAATTTACGGTCTATATATAACTGAGATCATATATATATATATATATATATATATATATATATATTTAAATATAAGGCTTGCTGCAGACTTTACACTGCATCATCAGGTCATAAAAAATGCTTCAGTTTTTGACTTGATTTAGAATCACAGAAAATACTGAACTCCCAAATCTCTATTTATAGTAGCTAGCTAGCTAAAAACAAACTATATGAAGGATGGTTATCCATATGGTAGAGTGCATCACTGTATACTACCTTGACTGTGGTGTTGGGGTCAAATTTAAAGGCCTTGGTCTGCCCGTTCTCCAGATACACCTTCAGAACATTAGGCAGGAAGAGCAGCGAGTTGCCCTGCAAAGCAGAATTGGGGTCAGAGTGTCAGATGAAACTGTGAACGTCGTTAAACTTGGCGGTTCAAGGGCATTGTAAGTAACAACTTGACAGCTTGATATGTAGTGGATTTATTCAGACTAGTGCAGAGCCCGTTGACATTATTCCTGTTCAGAATGGACATTGTACTCCGAAATAACGTACAAAAGGCGCTTAGGCTAATGCTGCGTTCACACCAAAAGGGTTGCGAATTTTCGCAACACTTTTTCGCTTGACTTTACTTTAATTTGCTTTTTCGCTTTTTCGCTGCGGAAAGGGGGTGCGGCTTATCTCCGTGGCTTTACTCCGTGAAAACAGTTAACATTTCCGCCATTCACCATTGAAATAACCACTAGTTCTGCTTTATACTTGTTGTGGAAGTCCCACAAACGTCGGAACATCAAACGCCCCCGTGTCTGGGTTCATAATATTATCCGTAGTCGCACACAGCTCCGACTCCTCCAGGACGAGTGTCTGAATGAAGCCGCTTCCAGCGCTCCTTCAGGCGGACCAGCAACAGTTTGATTCAGCAACAGCAGGACGGCGGTGACGACGGGCGGAGCTTCTCAACGCTGATTGGCTTTCGCAACTCAGCGTCGGGTGAATTTCCGGGCAAATTTTCGCCTCATTTGCGGCGCCAGGCGAAAAATCTGTGCATTGACTTTACATGTAATCTACTCGCGCGAATATTTCGCAACTCTTTTGGTGTGAACGCAGCATAAAAGCACTTCAAAATAGACAACTTAACTGTATACTACTTACTTACTCACTTACTGTGTACTTCTACTTCAGAGGAAAATATTGTCGAACAAAATTTACCTGACAGAAAATGTTACTGGTTACATTGCGGATTCAGATCTTACTCACAAAATAAATGTGTGTAAATCAATCCCATGGTCAATAATTGTGATATAATATAATGTAATGGCAGGAGTGGCAACACTATTGTTTTAAAACTGTAAAGTGGCAATGGTTTATCCAGACACTTTACAGCTTTTGTAACTAGGAAAATGAGGGGAGGGGAGACTTTATTCCGTTTTATTCAGGAACAATAATTGCGCTTCACAGAAAATTTAAATTACTCGACACACTCTGAAGCCTCGGCACAGCACAAAATATCACTAGGTGCTACGCTTCTGCTATATCTTATATATGAATGCTCTAAATGTTGTATAATGTTCCTTTAAAGTTGGAAGGATGAGAGTTGTTGAAAAATGGACCAAGTGAAGACTGCAACTCTATGTATGTGGATTGTCAAGGCCAAATGTGGCACAGATTTTAACCACATTTCCATAATACTGGCAAAATAAGGAATGCGTTTCAATCTGCGATCGTTATGCGAATAATATCACAAATTCTCCAGTCATGTATATCAAGATGATATAACTAAAGAGTGCCAGTCAAGGCTCAAATAGGGGAAATCCATACGGAAAACCTTATGGACAAATTACTTTTCTGTTTGCTTCATGTATTAATTTAAGTGATTTTACAGTCTCCTCATTGTTCCACACAGATCTGATGTTTTCTCTGCTGCTATTTTTGTCTCCTCAGTGAAGATTCAGGGAGCGTTTAAGTCACATGCTTCATATTTGTCATTATATTTCTTAAATGCGTTTCCCGGGCACTTTGTCACATTTTGCTTTTAATGATTGACAGACTAAAAATGCACATAAAAACAGGTGCATGGAAATGCCTCTAATGATATGGATTTCAGTTTTATTGGAATTTAATTGAAGAGATTTCCCAAGCTCTTTTGCCTTTATACCTACAAATAATTGTAATGCATAAAAAAGAAAGAAGAAAAACAGATAATTCTTTACCATCATCTTGCCGGTTTCTGTCTGCCCGGCCTGTTCACAGTGGTGAGTCATCTTAAGTATTTTTCTGTATTGACACTGTGATGTAATGCAACATTAATGTCTGTAGGTTTTGAAGTTCAAGTGGAGAGCTTTCAAATTTTAAACAACTCCTCCCTTCCACCATGTTTCTTGCCCCCCTTTCTCTCTCTTCTTTACCCTTCTCCTTCTCTGTTGCTTATTATCCTGTAATAACAGACATTAGGACTGGAGGATGAGGCAGATATCGATCCGTGTTTTCTCTGTGATTAGTAATGGCCACTCCAGCTACTGTGGTTTTCTTCATCCAGCTAATTTCACATCCGCTGGCAGGATGAGAACTCTGATCAACCAGAACCAGAAGTGGGCTTACAAGAGAATACTGACAAAATATAAAACATCCGTCCTTGTCATTGTGCAAAGGTACAATTAGTAATAATAAATCACATTTTACAACAGTGTCTTTGCAAATCCACCATTGTTTACATCCATGTTTACTAGCTTCTTCAACTTCCCTGCTTTTACTGCAGCATCTTGGCATGTTCTCACCATCTGTTGATCAGTGGCATAGTGTGACAGCATTGGTAAGATTGTGTATCGCGTCACCCGGGTATGCATGTGCCTCCTTGTGTGTGATAAAACAACAACAAAAAAGGGACCCAGAGGAAGCGCTGCTTGAGGACAAAAACTCCATAGCCAACCTTTAAATAGCTTACAAATCAGCTTTAGATCCTCCATCTCTCTCTTCAATGCGAGCTTATTATTATTATTGTTATTATTATTATTATTATTATTATTATTATTATTATTATTATTACGGTATTATTATTATCTGTTTGCATTGTTTCCTTCAGACAAGTGATATTCATTACATTCATTTTGAACTTTAAACCATGTATCTTATTTTGCTCTAGACAGGTATAAACACATTAAGGGGATAAAATAACAGTAACCCATGTTCTCTCACTCACCTGAGAGTGGCCATTGACTTCCACCTCCTCAGCGAAGTGAACCTTTATAGGGTTGGACCTGAGTTTGGCCCTCTTCTCTGGTGTGATGAATGATGACTTTGGGCCCTGGGGAGGGGGGGGGGGATTAAAATCAATGAATCAGTTTGTCATAGTATTTATGTTAAAATAATGTAATAAGACTTGTGGTACATATGCTATTTTAATGAAGAACAGTGAAGTGGTATATATGAAGGAGATGAAAAGACACAGCCCGTTGCTTTTGCATGCATGCATACAGAAATTTAACCAAACACGTTTTATTTATTTAGTTTGATAATACAAACCATGTTTTTCTTTGGTTGACTTCAACGGCAGGTTGCAGACTAAGACTTACAGTGAAAGTAATTTTGCCAGCTCCAATATCACGACTGACATTAAAGCTCGTAGACAATTTGAAAGAAGTGTTACATCAAACCAAAATGGCCATGTTATCAAATACGCTGACTTTCAGCTGAGGATAAGCTTTGATTATTCAATTAAAACAAGTTGAAATTGTTACAAGTTCTAGAAAATCACAAGCACTGTCTGGGAAGGATGTGCACACTGGATACTGGATAGCATTTTATAATGCAGAAATGACAAGTGATTATGATATACACAACTGATCATCCATTTAAAACATTTATTTAAAGGGATAGTTCAGATTGTTTGAAGTGGGGTTGTATGAGGTACTCATCCATAGTCAGTCGATTACCTACAATTAGCTTGAATTCACCAAATCCACCCGAATAACACAGACCATCTTGTGATGGGATCACGCCTGCCAGACCAGGGGCGTCAGATTGGCTTCATTGGACTTCATCGTTATCTAAACTACACACCGGTAAAGTTTCATGACTGCATCTTGTTCAAGGTGAAATCATCATCAGCGTTGCTTTTGCAACTTGTAACTAACCGAATGGGATAGCGGTAAACCAGCAACTCACTGTTCTGTGTGGTAAAAATTACTGTTTTTGTCTGTGGAGTCATGTGGCTTTGCAGAGAGCATAGATGGATATTACATGCCAATTCCATGTCAGAAAGGACTCTCTGACGACAAGGTAAAGTGGAGAAAATATTCTATATATAGTTTAAACTGATATAGATTTTCTTTTGGTGGATAAACATGTGTTTTGCTGCTTCCCCAGTCCACAGCAGTACATTGCTTTGCTCCGGTGCTGCTACTAAATCCTGTTTCTGGGTACATGCTGACTGCCATCTGCTGTAGTAATACATCGACTTTGGATAAGAACCTCATACAACCCCCCTTAGAAAAATCTGAACTATCCCTTTAATGCAGAAATAGTAATATTACTATTTGCAATTCTGTCAAGGCATTTACATTTAGGAGATAACACTTATGCATTCATATTAATCTTAAGTACAGGTGCTCAGTAAGAAAGATATGCACATTGTTGCCTTCGTTACTGCAAAGCCAGTTAGTGGTGGATGGTGGATTGAAAGCCCCAGAAAAAACTGACAAAACAATCCTCCTATACTCTTATATATACTTTTGATGTTTTGTCACCATTGCCATGCATGACAGAGATGAATACTTTCTGGGAAATAATCATTTTTTAAAGCTCAATGTGATTTTCTTGGAGGAGCTGTGAGCTATGAATCAGATGGTAAAAAGATGCTTCCATCAGCAGAGGCGCTGATGAGAATCACTGAGGAGCGGCCATTTATTTACCGATCTACTTCACCTTTGTGCAAACACACACGCCAGCTTCACAGAGTGAGATCCACAACCTACGCACACACAGCAAAAATACACATATGTAGTGATAGTGTGTGTATGTATCTTAGTCTGTGAGGCAAAGTTTACGAGGGTGTTATCACTGATGTAGTGGTGGGAACTTGGTGACAGGACGCTTGTTAGCAATGGCGCTTGACCCCCATACCCTCATTGACATGATGATTAATAGGTTTGTTGATCAGCGTTTTAAAATCCCAAGTGTATAGAGACACAGTACATCTATAGTATGTAAGCATGTGCACACATACATGCCTGTGTGTGTTTGTACAAGAGGAGATGTTCTGAGTTCATCTTGAATTTGCTGCTGTGTAACTGTGTTAGCTGCAATAGACTCACCAGCATCGTTCTCAGGACAGTCATTGTCAACGAATCTTGACACTCCCTGAAAAATAAAAACAAAGGGTGGTTTGTATAAGGTTAGACTTGATGTGCAAACAGCATTGTGTGTGTGTACTGATAATCATGTGTGTTTGTGAGCTGACGGTGTAGACCTGATTATTTCAGCAGCTTGCTCTGGGGTCAGGTCATCGACAGCGATGTTATTGATCTTCACAAGCTGGTCGCCAGGGACGAGCCGACCATCTGCAGGACCACCTGGATACACACAATGTCATTGTGTTGTCATGCCTGAGGGTGTTCAATTGGCTTGGGTTGATGCCAGGCAGTAGCTTGTATTCTAGTGATCTCCTTTCATCTCACAGTGATGCATAATTCTTCACACTGCCACTGCAGGGGGACCAGCAATCTAATCACTGTACATCTAATTTAAGGTATATCAAACAACCTGTAAATCCCTCCACCGTATTTACATGAATCATTGTACCATCAATATCACTGTTAATTTATTGTCCCAATCGGCCAACATTTAACCCTAAATGGCTGCACAACTGATAACATTAGGAGCAAAATCTTCTCTCTGTGTGATTCTTTTCAGTCGTGAGTAGACACATAAACCTTTTTGTTAACACTTTCTTTGACGGCCATTTCTATAATGCAATATCAACATGCTTCTAATGCGTTACGACCTGCGTATAGCACTGTAAAGTTATTTAATAAGAATGCAGAAATACTCATTATGCTTTATAATAATAATAATCATAAAACATCATTAATAATGATTTATAATGACATACGGTCAAGTTCAATTGCATTTGCACTTAATTTTTAAGGACAATAGTGTATTATAATTCCCACAGTTGTAATACATTATAAACATTGTTTGCGTTAAGTGAAGATTACATTTTACAATGTTTTGTGGGTTGTTCTTGCATAGATTTATAATATGTTTTCACGTGACTAGTTACATGGAAACTAGTGTTACCACTTGGGCTTATGTCATTGAATTAAGAGGTGAATGGAAATAAAACCATGTATACAACCTTGCACTATACATATCGTTTAACAGAGTTGTGAGAATATTGTTTTGCACATCCTATGCTCAAAATCTTAAAATAAGTGGACGATGATGTCCCATATCGTGCATATTTAAAGAATGGTTTGGACTTTTTCAAGTCTGTCTTAAAACAATAGCCAGGTTCCCACAAAAGTTTTGAAACAATTTTTTCTTGCTGTACTCATTTGTCCTGTTCTTACTGGCCATTACATTGGGAGTGCATTAAGAAGGGATCTTTTAATAGTCAGGAGGAATGATTACAGCAAGCGAAACCTATTTCAAACTCCATATGTGAACTTAAATTCAACACCACATGCACCAATCAGTATGGATGAAAACTCTCTTGATTATGTCGAAGAGTTTACTTATTTGGGAAGTCTTCTCAGTTAGGATAAAGCATGCAGCAAAGACATCAGCATCAGGCTCGGGAAAGCTCAAAGTGCATTTGTAAGCAAACCATCTGGAAGTCAAATCAGTACACCCTAAAAAACAAGATCAAAATGGTAACAACAATGTTAAATAATTTTTTTTCTGTATTTTTCTGAGTGCTGGTCAATGGTTGAGAGTGACATGAAACTGATCAATGTTTTTCTAAATGGATGTGTCTGGAAGATTTGCTGCATCATTGAGCCAGAAGAGATCTTCAATGAAGACCTGTACAAAAACACAAACTGTCCAAGTTTGGTGCTGGAGGACATTTCCTCAGAATGGACGAGGACCGCATTCTTAAAGTAGCCACATGGAAAGAGGAAACAAGGGAGGCCAAAAACAACCTGGTAGAAAACTCTGACCTCGGAACTGAAAATCGAACTTGGGGTTGTGACAACACAATCAGATGGAGGCAGAGTGCAGCAGCCTTACGTTCCATAGAAAACAAAGAGGATTACGTAAGTAATATGCACTCAATAACTCATTTTGTACCTTAAACTGTGTGTAATCTATGGATACAGTGTCAACCAGATTAATAGTTTCTCATAAACAGAGACATAAACCCTGTCACTGTATCCATAGACCACTCCCTGCCATCGTCTTCCTATTACTGTCATCAACAACTGTCAGCAGCAATACTACAATACTGAGCTATTCAAGTAATATACAATTACTTGTATATTAATTGATGTTACATCCAGAATTAACTTAGACAGATGCAGGTGACACCGATAGCTCTGAAAATGCTAGGATTCATATTTCACTGTCAAGATGCTGCAGGACATGCCAGAGAGAAAGATAGAGAGAGAGGACAGATTGAGCCAAGGCTAAGTGGGGCCACTGGAGACATGAGCAACAGAGAGTGTGTGTGTGTGTGTGTGTGTGTGTGTGTGTGTGTGTGTGTGTGTGTGTGTGTGTGTGTGTGTGTGTGTGTGTGTGTGTGTGTGTGGGTGTGTGTGTGCGTGCGTGTGTGCGTGCGTGCGTGTCAGGCAGAAGCAGATGGTGACAGAGTAGACTTGAGCCAGACAGACGAAAGCGAGGTAATCTGCCCCTTGACCTCAGGGAGATTCAGATCCTTGAGGCTCGGCAGCTCAGCAGCAAAATGCAATTCAGTGCACAATTATAGGTTAAATATAATACAGAGTTTGTAGTTAATTACTTTAAAGTAAATGTTTTTTTTCAGTCAAATAGTAAAATTGGAAAGCGGTTTTTTGGGGGGATTTGCAGTACTTAAAGTACAGGTTTTTCTTTTAGCATGTAGTGAGTTTAACATACATTTTTAAATTCAGATATCCTATCTACTTTATAGTATATAAAGTCCAGTGATGGAAACCATGTTATTGTCATTTGTTTCGCACATTCATGAATACAGCATCTAGCTATAATGTCCAGGATTATAACAAGCTAAATATATATACATGTACTGTGTAACTGGTTCATTCACATTGTTGGAAGAATGTGAATGAATGGTACATTTTTAGAATGGTACATTTAACCATGTAAAATATGAGTGGAGGAATGTGCCAATATTGTGAGGTTAAACATACTGTTAGCACAAAGCTATTTGGTTCAACGCAATTTCAGTAATCTTTGAATGATTCACTCTGCATAGCTTATAGCCTGGCATCAGCCCGAAAGACAATTAACCCTCCGCCCCCCTGCAATTTTCTCTATAGCGCCAGATCACAACAGAAGTAATTGAAGGTTTTCTTTCCAATAGAACAGGGCCCTATTTCTCGTACCTGGCTAAACAAAGTCAAGCAAATGTCCTAATCTCCATCTTAAAATTAGCGAGATGATTGACATCAGGCTATCTGGGTTTCTTCACGGCTGATCCGTGCTGAAACGGTCTCGTTAATTCTAGCCAGACGTCAGTCATCTGGATAAATGCGCGTGTCCGTTCCTCTTCAGAAGGGATAATAATCGAGCACTGACACCACGATGTTCTAACTGTACAATGCCAAATAAACTCAGAGGAACATCTTTTTATTTCTCCACTGAGAAGCAGGAGATGATCATGAAGACATATGAGGAAGTCAATACCTTAATCATTCACAGCAAACGCGTTGTGAATATTCCAACGTTTTTGTAACATTGTTGCCGTGAACGCAGCTTAACACCGCCCCCGCTGCGAGACATAAGCACCGCAAATATATCAGACAAGTTAAATGTGTCAGTGTTGGGAAAATGTAACGGCAAATTTTAAGTGCTTCATCACCCAGATCAATCAGATTATATTTGCGAATAAATATATACTTATGAGGATATATGTACTGTATGCGCGTATGAATCATGTACTATATGTATATACATGTATGTGTATATTTCTATATAACTAGGAGTTTGAATATGTGTATGGGCGGATCAGTATATATGTATTATTCATAATCAGAAATTCAATCAATTGAAGCAGTGAAAATAAATTGTGTGTGATTCTCTGTATTCTTATCATGAGTCCACCTTAATCATGTTCTACAATAATGATATGTATGGTGTACTAATAACACTGTCATATAATTATGAGTGCTTTCAACACATCCATAAGTTTCTTAAGCGCTAAATAAACTTAAGAACAGCGCGGCATGCAGCGGGTGATAGTCTCTGTCTGTGAGACGGGCTGCGCCGTGTGGTGATCAGTGTCCGCGGCTCGAGAAGCTCTCGTAAATAAATGATTCCTTGACGGCAGAATCTATAGCGCACAGGAAGTCATGATGATGTGAGGACGGATCTTGGTGATCTCAAAGAATTCTCTCCCAATAAAACTAATATAACTAATATCGCTCCTTCATCAATGAGGAAGTGAGCTGTCTTTTTTGTCCGGTGGGAGTGGACAGCTTATCCAGTGAATTTCAGTAAGCCTGCCCGGGAGCAGGTTTACATTTTTGTCTGTGTTGCTATGGTGATTTATCTAAACTTGCTTCGAGAAACTGAATAAGCCAGACCTACGTCATCTTATCCTGACAATTAGCCCGCTAACTCAGTAAGCCAGGTACGAGAAACAGGGCCCAGGTATACACCTTGTTCTGTTATTAAACAAACTAAACAGCCTTATGTTATTTATCGTATCTACATGACGGCATGTCATTTCTGTCTCTGTTAACAACTCTCCTGTGCTCTGATCTCTGTATCGCGCACGCCGGAGTTCCGACCCGATGCGCACAGATACGTGCGCGCACACAGGTGAGCACTGACAGGTGAGCACTGACAGGTGACACTACCACCAGCAGACAGAGAGCGTGGAAAATATGTTGTGGGATAAGCAGACAGCTATATCTGCGTTTTAAACGCTTCCAGGGTGAAGATAGCAACACTCGCTGTCCTGCGAGGAGAACCGGAGTAGCTCTCCGGAGCGCTCCTGCTACTGCTCCAAGTGAAACGAGCCAAAGTGCTTGTGTCTTGTACCCAACAATGAGTCTGCTGGCTTCACATATTACAAAAGTACAAAGTACACAACATAAAACTAAGTCATTAATAAATACATGGAGAAATGCCTGTACTTTCGGGTAAATGTTTACGTTACACTTGTGCATGCGCGACTTGGCGATTCTTGGCGTTTTGCCAAAAGCCGATCTCCGTGAGATCTTCGTGAGGTCGGCTTTTTTGCTGTTGCGTCTCAAACAGAAAACAGATCTCAACTCAACATTGAGCATGAATTGAGAGCGGCCGAATCAAGTCTACAACCTCGTTTAAAAAAGATTTGTAGAGGAAAGCAGCTCACTGCAGCCACTAATACTGATACAACTTGATGGCTCACATATCTGCACTAATTCTGTTTTGTTTTGCAAAAAAAAGCTATTTAGTAGTAACTAAATATTAGTTATTTTTTTGCACAGATATAACTTTATTTGTGATTGCAAATTTGTTTTTGGTCTGATGGAGCAATCTGGTTTACTTGAAAGTGATTGCAATTTTCTTTATTCTATTATTTATAAAAGCACAAATGGAGTCACAAAATTATGTTATTTACAGAAAAAGAGAACCACTGCTTTAAGTGTTTGTGTCGGTGTCGTCGTCCCTTATGCCAGGTAAAGTAATTTAGTAGAGGTCTTCCTATGCCTGGGTAAAGCTCCGTCACTGAGACCCAGATCACACCCTTAACCTCAATCTTACCCACTTCTTACATAACAGAAAGTACATTTGGCATTTGGTTGGAAGAGGCTGTTGGCGACAGTACACAACCCAGGAGGAAGTGCTGCCTCAATAAAGGGAAACAAATCGATGTGCTTCAAAAGCACCTCTTTTGTTTTGCCTCTTCATTATATTGAAGATGCTTTATACACACACACGCACGCACGCACACGCACGCACGCACACACTATCTTTTGTTAATGCAATTTTGTGTGCCAGAATGCTGTATGAGCATACTGTCTCAACCTCCCTCAGAGTTTCCACTTTTTACAGCTTGCCTTGTACACTGGCCAGAGGCCTGCAGTGGTCTGGCAAAGCTCCACTATCACATTTGCCGTGGAGACTTGCAAAATATGAAACGACGGGGAGAAAGGGGGCAAAAAAAAGCTCTGTTCCTGAAAGAACAGCATATATTTGATTTTAACACCCTCCTACCAACTATGGCGTAGGATGGTCCTGTCAGCCAAATCACATGCAAATGTAGTACACACTGCAATGAATTAATACTTTTCTGTCTCTACAAACACATCATATATCAATGTATTAGATGTAATTCATATTCAACAATGCTTAGCTCTTGTTACAGTACCGATATGAACAGTAGCAGTGACAAAGCAGACCAACACACTGCAGTGCTTGGCAATGGGAACTGGCACGTAGAATGTGATCTCCATCCGCATTATAACTGCTCCTTCAGAACAGGCACCAGAGGGAAGAGAGGGGCTTAGCTGGCAATAACTAAATAATATTTGTCTGCACGTCTTCGTAAAGTAGCTTTGGCCTTTGTTTTGCTTTCTACCTTTACATTTCATACGTCTCATCCTACCTGGGGTTACCTCCTGCACCAGGATGGGGGTCTGCAAGGACAGAGTGAGGCCATGAGAGTTGAGGTCTGGGTCCCGTTGGATCTGGACGATGAAGCGGAAGGGGTAATTACTCTGATCAGAGCCACTGCCCTCTGCTGACTGCCCATCCACTGCAACCCGGTCCCTGGAGAGGAGCAGGTGGACATACATTAAAAAAACTAAATGATTCATTCAGAACTTAACTTGCATATCATGCATTTGCATTTCTACTCTGGCAGATTGACCAATGCTGATCTTTTTATTGGTCTATATTAGACGGATAAGAAGATACATAACACATACATTATTATGACTAGCAAGATACAGCACAATACATTTGCAGATGGCTTAATAGATCACTAATGTGGATTTCCTATGATTTACATATGTTCACACAGGATCTCAGTCAAAAGACATACAGGTCAGATGAAATGGAGAATCTAACTAGTAAACATAAATCAGACCAAAATAGAGGTCTACCTGCTCAGAGAGTGAGACCTGCTGCCCAGGTCTCGGGACCGTCTCAGCCATCGTCCCACCACCTGCTCCACCCGGCTGGTTTTACGGGATGGGGAGCGGCTCCTGTCCTGCACCTCCATTTACCTA
Organism: Myoxocephalus aenaeus; assembly: GCA_038501785.1. NCBI lineage: Eukaryota > Metazoa > Chordata > Actinopteri > Perciformes > Cottidae > Myoxocephalus > Myoxocephalus aenaeus. Next base: position 167,936 of record JBAMJR010000089.1, read on the forward strand.
CCAGGGCACCAAGGTCAAAGGGGTTACAGTGTAGCTGTTTATATGGCTCTATATTAACGACAAAATGTGATGAAATATGTCAGCCAGGAAATATTTACAAATCTAAACAGAGGCAGAGGGTTAGGGTACGAAAATACTCTTATCGAAACCAGATTTCCTGAATGGTGAAAAGCAAACTCCAGTGTTTTATTATAAATAATTGTGAGAGAAAGTGAAATCAGATGTTTGCAATCAGAACGCAAGATGAGAGTTCATCGCAGATAAAGCTTGCAAAATGCAGTGCTTCAGACACACATTCGGTTTGGCTTCTGCGTCTTTTACATGGGCTGAGGCCAACAATGATGTCACTTCATGCAGCCTAATAGTCTCTTAGTCTGAGTTATGGGCCATTTGCCTGTTGCATTCAAGTCTCAGTAAAAGTCGATATCAATAATTCCTAATTATCAATAATGATGGTGTCTCCTTTAAATGGGTCCCTGTTGTGTTTGCTGTGAGGCAGGTGGTAGTCATAAAAGACTGAGGCGAGGCTCTGGTGGTTGGTGAGCTGGATGTAATGGACATGAGTCACCTCTGTGGTTCTATTAATCACTTTGTCTATAAAATGTTGGTGAAAGCTCTTTAGAATATATTAATTCAATTGAATTTCAGAGCCCATGATGACATATTCAAACAGTCAACAGTCCAAAACCCCCAAAAATGTAATTCAAAATGACATATATAAATTCTCACATTTGAGATGCTGAAAACAACATATTTGGCCTTTTTGCTTAAAAGAATGACTCAATGAATGATTTAATTATCAAAATACCTTTTGTCGATCTCATTGGGTGTTTACAGATCAGCACATACTTTCCAAGCCTAGTCATTCATTAGTTTTAAGATGCACACACACTTTTTTGTAAAAAAGGAAAAAGGAAAAAAATAAAAACTAGCTAACACACCACATATATGTACTTTTACATTTAAATGCATCTTCCATAGTAGGTATCACTCACATAAAACAATGCTGTTTGCTCTTTTGTGACTATAGTGAGTGGTTTACTGTTTACTGTTGTTTAGTAAACTAGCACACACACACACACACACACACACACACACACACACACACACACACACACACACACACACACACACACACACACACACACCCTTCCTCCCAGTCTGATGACTGAGGCAGTCAGACAAAGACTTGGTCATTAGCCGTTACCCAATACCCCCTCACATCATCAAAGGCTGAATCTACTCGACTGAGTGGAAAATAGATACTCATGTACAGTGAATCGGCTCACTCGGAATGATCAACTAACCAAGGTTGATATAAGAGTAATGAATGGATAGATAGAAGAGAGATGGGGGCAGATAATTGAATGAATTCAGAGATGGATGGGATGAATGAGTGAATGATCTCAGCAGGCCTGGTGTGTCCCTCAGTGAGCAGATGCAGGAAGGAATCTCCCCCCAGACGGACGTTGCTGATGATGGGCATTAGCACCATCCATTAGAGAAAACAAAGGGCAGGGAGAGAGGGGCGGGTGAGATGGGCAGCTGAGGAACGAATAGAACAGCGAGGTGTCCGGTGCATCATCAGGTACAGTATGATGTGACAGCAGCAGGAAACTGAACGAAAGGAGGACAGAAAACATAAAAGTACAACAGAAGGTGAGCGAGGAGTAAAGCTTAGTAATGAAAGTGGCGAGGGACACACCCAGACCGCAATGTCTCCTGGGGGATCTTGAGTCATAAGCACATTATCTATCCATCTGTCTGTCTGTGAATCTCTCTCTCTCTCTCTCTCTCTCTCTCTCTCTCTCTCTCTCTCGTAGCTCACTCTTCCTGTTTGCTTCGCTCAGTATCTCGCGTCTCAGGTTACAAAGACACACTGCAGACATGTACTGAGGTTTGAGAGTATCCCAACTAGCTCACCAGCATGGATTTATCACGAGTGAAATGGATACATGTGCAAATGTTAATAAACAAGCTCTGAACATCGTGGATTTCTAGGAGAGTTAATCATTCTAAAAGTGGATGATCAGTGATGGATTCCAGCCAAATGTCTGTGCATTTCAAATGTCAAAAACACTGGGATGAAGCCTTTATACACATCTAATCCCCTCTAATCCCATAATCATGTTTCCCTTCTCAAGTGGCTTTGATCGACTATACTGATGAAGTACAAACCATGTGGTCCACTGATACAATCCGCTCCAAACAATTCCTGTTTTGCAACCACAGCGTTCAGGATATAAGATGACAGGAAATGCGTTTTTTTTAAAGATGTAACATTAGAGGCTGCTGGTAATATTGTACTGTACTTCCCTCGCACGCACATTACTCACAAGACAACGTTGCATTTCTCAGAATTAAACGTTCATGAATATTCTTGGTGCATCATTCGCTGACTGTTACAGTTACTATTGTTTTCTTATAATGGAAATAATGGATTTTAAGCATTTTCTACTTGTTTAGCCATTTATTATAACAGATTGATGAGTAATGTGATAGAATAGGAAAAGGACGGCTTGTGACTGGAAGCTTTTTTAGCTCTCTACCTCCTGCCGAATGTGTCAGAGTTGTAGTTGCCCGCCAGAAGCAGATCCAGGTGGTCGTTTTTAGATATATATTTTAACCGGAAGAAGGATTTTAGTCATCTAAAGCAGTGGCCCTTAACCACCGGGCAGAAAGAATGAATGAACAAAATAAATAATGTTGATTGATTATCGAGGTCGGAAAGATGTTTTATTTTGAAAAATGACCAGATACATCCGTCTGTGCGTCTGATCACATGTCAAGAGGTCGCCTGATACGTTACTCCAAAAATGAAACTTAAATGTACGTTTAAACTCTGCTGGTGTTCTGGATTAAAATCAAAGCAGAATATCCTGAGATTGCCAAAAAAAGCGGGTTTTAAATTATGGAGGTTTAAGTCACGGAGTAGACAGGACATAAAGAACACACGTCGGGTGTCGTTGTCCCGAGGTGGGACCGGCTCGTAGCAGATAAACAAGTTCCCACTAATTTGGCGTAATGTTGAGTTGTATTTTTATGCACTTTATGTGTGTGTGTGTGTGTGTGTGTGTGTGTGTGTGTGTGTGTGTGTGTGTGTCTCGGTACATCTGTTACTGTGGCATGTTGCTCATTCAGTTTCCCTTCTGAAATAAAATATTTTTCCCACTGGTCCTTCATTGGATTTCATCTGGATTAGCGCACATCATCTCTTGTTTTCACATACATATATTGCCCCCATTACCATTCAATCCCTCACTTGTGTCCCCTCCCTGTTTGAGATGATTAGATTATTGATTTGTATTGAATGTGGGAACAATCAGATTTCTCTCATCTGTTTCTCTGTCCCTCTTAAACAACTTAAAAATTGGAGCTGAAAGACAAACTCCACCCTCAAAGAAGTCATATCATTTCCTACTAAGTTTCATATTATTTTTCTACATCATATTGGATTTCAGACATAATCTATCCATTTCATTTAGTAATGAAAGGCTCATATGTGTATAGCTTCTATTAAATGTAATTAAGATGTGAGTGACCTACACATGTTCATCTTTCGTGGTGCCATGTTCATGGGGGTGTTATTGTGTCGGCGCCCACACAGTTGGGACAGCGCCACAGTGCTCAAGATCAAGTCTCTTTGAAGTTGAGTTCACCATTTTAGACATACTTAAATTGAATTTACAATCACAATGATTCACACAAGAACAACATTTGCAGTTACAAACAATCAAGAGTAAAAATTAAATTGTGGTTTCACGCATTGAAGGATGTTTTTCTTTAGTGGTGGTTAAAGAAATGGTAGGCAGTTTATTTTTGCCGTCATTGGGCTGGACAAATTCACAATAGCATTTCAGCATTTTGTAATTCAAATGGTCTGAGAGAAAACTAGACTGTTCAGGCTTGAGAAAAGGTATCATTAAGGAAGACTGTGTCCAATCACAGTTGATTCAGAGAGAGGGACTTCCTATTGGCTGATCGACAGATGCACGTGCACATCCATTCGATGAAAGGCCGATTCAACAGCAGAATATCATTTGCAAGCTTGGGAAACAACTGCCTACACTGCAGAGCAACACAAAAAATGAAGACAGACTTTTCAAAAAGAGAGTCTGACTATCTGTGTAGCGTTTCAGAGATGGAGAGGAACTGTTGCAAATAGTTTAGCCTTCTTGAGCGAGCAGAGCTGCAGGATAAGGGCTACATTTAAAAATACTGTCTTTTTACTACTGGCATCTTTCACCGAGTCAAATTCCTTGTATGTGCAACGTACTTGGCCAATAAATAATTCTGATTCATATTTTTGCCTTCCAGAAAAAGGGCATACCACTTGAATTACAATATGTTGATTTATTTATTTTTTGCCGGAAAATGCCTAAAATAAACTGCCTATCACAAGTTTAAAGAAAGTAATATGTCAATATTGCTAAACGCAGCACATTTTATATTTCCTGTTAAACTGTGCAGTTGGAATTCCAATAACACCTATACGTTTCTAAATATGATATACAGGTGAGGAAGAAAACCTGAAATCGCTAGTGAGTTTTAAAAAGCTGAGTGGAGGTGGTAAACTCTTCCATCCAGACGAGAGAGGTCAACTGAGGCTCTGTGCTCTTATTTATAACAACTCTCTGAATAGAAAAAGCAGGTGACTTTTTCCTCACCTGCTTTTGCTCAACACAGTTGTTTGTCTCTACTTTTCCAAATCTATAACATCTCTCTACACTTTCACTTTAACTTCACATTATGATAGCAGTATATCTCTCCCAGTAATGAGGTGTTTTTAGGATGGATATTTCCTTTGACGCGGATGCTGGGGATGGGCATGGTAAGCACTGCTGCAGAGAAAAACTCAGACACTCACAGTAATGGGGCTGCAGCAGCACTTACTGTATCATCCCCACTTACCACACTTAAGCTCTCTCTTGTACCTGCATTCATTTACTTTGTCACTTGTCATTTCCCTTTTTCCCCGTTTATCTCAGTATGTGCGTTTGCATTTCACAGATACTGAGAGTGCACAAAAGATTGTAATCACCTGCTTTTCCTCTGAAGGAAAATCAAGGTGAATTTGTGTGAAAACTATTCAGTCACACATAGAGCAATCTATAATAATTTAGTGGCTTGTATTACCTTACCTGAATTCAATAACAACAGCTTGTGCGAGTATATGTGCAAAAATGATACACAAAATAAAGAGCTGTGTATACTCCATGTCAGCTCCTGACATGATTAATTTCATCACATATTACAAGAACTTTCCTTGAGATCTCCAAAGTTTCAGCCAAACTAACCATTTGTATCCCGACAGAAATCTGAAGGAGAAACATTCAATCAGTCATCTGAAAAAAATCTTACAATATGACGTATTTAAGGCTTAATTAAGCTTATTTAACAAACAAGAAAATACATTTCATGGTAAAAAATAATGCAACTCAAGTGACATTTTTATCAATGACATACTGTTTCTATACTGTTGCTATTATATAATTTACAATATCATAATAAATTCATGGAATTTGGTGTTGTGATTTACTGAACAGGTCAACATTGACTTATAGCATGAGATCGGATGCATTAACTGATGTCCATGTTAAACCAAAACCCTGATCCTTCCCATCCCAAGTATTATTTTATTAGCCTCAAGCTAAATGGTTTAAATGACTTCTCCGTAGTCTAGGTATGTCATATTGCCAGAATAAAAGAAAAGTGCCAATGCCTCAAAATGGCATTTGCAAAAGTAAACAAGAAGTATATAAACATATTTTGCATGAGGCATGGTTGTGTGTAGTATATGCTGGAACATGCGTCACTCACAAGTTGATAACCAACTTCTGCATAATACTCTGATGAAAGCACACACACACACACACACACACACACACACACACACACACACACACACACACACACACACACACACACACACACACACACACACACACACACACAGGATTACAGAATGTGTCTGCAGGGAGTTTGTGCGTCACACCTGCTGAGCCAGATTAGAATGAGCTTCACCTCAACCTCACAGGTCTGTTTCGGGCGACAGACTAAACTATAAAACAGGTATTTTCTGTCTGTGGTTCACAACTCACTGTCCTCTCATGGTCGGCCTCTGTCTCATTCTCTCCTTATCTCACACTCTCTTAATCCTTTCATCTTGTCATCTTTCTTTTTGTGTACACACACGCAAACAAAATCTGTGTCACATTTGTATTTACTGGAACACGCACACACCTGCTGTCTGCCCTGTGTATCAGGGCTCCATGAAGGCCCCGGTTACAGTCCCGCTCTGCTTTCTCTCCGTCCATCGTTCTGCTGAAGAGGACCAGCGGGACGTGTCTTCATCTCCTGAAGGCAAAAACAGCATCACAATTAAGAGTGAAGAGGGCACGCTGTGGGGTACATTTGACTATTGTAGTCTGAATCACACAGTACAAATCATTTTGCATATTGGAAAATAGTCAGATTGACAGATGACAGAAAGACAATGCAGGAGTATCAGTGTTATCAATGTACTAAAGTAGTACCAGTAACAGGATCTGCCTTTGCATTGAGCACGGTCTTTGTAACATTTTAGAACTACTTTTTGTGCAATCTGACCTTCTGTGTGCTACGGATATTTGCATATAAACTGTTAATTAAAAATCCATTGTTTTTGAGAATCATTACAGTATCGCAAAAAATAATATTGTGATACTGAAGTGTATTTATATTTTCTTACACCCTGAGTGAGGAGGTAAACAGAGGGAAAGAAGAAGGCATGAGAGGATGAAGCGCAGTGAAAAAAGACAGAAAAAAGACCCACTTTGTCATCAGAGCGGTTGTTAACAGACACAGATGATGGCAGAGAGAAAGGTTGTAAAGGAGGAAATGGATGAAGGAGGTAGAGGGGGACAGCAGTCAAGTGAATAGAGGGGGGAAGAAGGAGAGACAGACGAGGCAAAAAAGACAGCAGGGCCCCGTCGCAGCAGGATGGGCTTTCCTGGGCTGCTTGTGCTGTTTGCCGAGTCCCACTTGCCCCTGCTCTGCTCCAAACACCATCACCATCCATATTTAATGAGGCTCTTACAAAGTCCTGGGAAAAGAGATGCTGGGAACTCTTCAGCCCCCTCCCTCCGCCTCCCCCGCCACTCAAAACCTCACCCTTCATTACTTTTCTCTTTCATAATTCTCCCTCTTCTTCGTCTTTTCTGCTGCCTATCTCTTTTTGGAATACTCTTTAGTTATTTTTAAAGATTGATTGTTTCCTACAGCTCCTCCGTCTCTTCAACTCCTTCCAAAGTACTACGGGGTGTTAAGCAAGCTCGCATAAAAGCTCAGCGTGTGGTTGCCAATAGAGTGTTAATTTTAGTCCTGTGCATTTCAAACAGAATGACTGCTTCTTCTTCTCTGAAAACAGGGCTCGGCAGAATCAGCTGTGTTCTCTCAGCCGTGAAGTAACAGTCTGCACGTGTGCTGCCGTTCTCTTTGCCCTCTTCTACTCACTCACATTCCAAAACAAATTGAGGCACATGCTCTTTGTGATCGTGTACTGAATGTATATGTCTATGTGCAACGATGTGTTTGATTTTATGAGTGTTTGTATGTTTTTATTATGTGAGTGAGTGGTGTTTCTGAATGTGTGTCTGTGTGTGTGTGTGTGTGTGTGTTAGTCAGAGTGCTGCGTGCATCAATAATGTATCTAGATAATGCAGCCGCTTCACTCTACCAGGAACAACTAACAGGCATACAGACGCAAAGAGGAAGACAGAGAGTGAGGGGGAAAGACAGAGAGAGAGAGAGAGAGAAAACACATGAGGTAGCAGAGAGGAATGATGAGAAAGGGAAATATGAGCCATGACAAAATGGAGCAAGAGGTTGAGGATATGATAGACAGGGAATCCTAAAGAACATTAAAGAACGGCATGCGTCACACCTGGCTGGGTGACAAATATTAGTTGGCATCAATCCTCAGTGTTTGAACAAACTTTGAGTGGCTGTGTGGGGTTTATGCTAGAAGCTATTTTAAGTATTGTCAGTAACATTCTGGCAGACATTGGCATTGTTTGGTGTGTAAGAAAATATAAAACATATTGAGTATTGCAAGGTTTTGTATATTTGCCTCTTACTTCTTTGAAAATCTTCACTAAATTGATTCAAACAGCGTTTTTGTAACAAACCGGGCAGATTAATTTGAAGGAAGATATTTCTCCCAGCGAATGCCATAGTTTGGTCTTATTATGATAATGATGTTACTGTTTAGTTGTATTCATAAACCCATTCTTATTGATTTGTCATCCATCTTTATTTGCTCTCAAAAAAGGTCAGAAATAATTCAAACTTTTGGTGCAGTGCAAACCTCGACACAGGTATATCGCAAAACACGACATTCACAATAACGGAGGAGAATGCAAAAGTCTAAAGCAAAACTCTTTAACCAATTAAAAACTTCAACTCTTATTTCACTCTATTACAGAACCTTTTATGTGCAGTCCACTTCTGGATGCATAGATAGAGATCTGCTCATCTGAAAATTAAAAACAATAAACAGATTAAAGACCCTGAACTTTTAAATAATGGCATTAAGTTAAGGTTTGTTTTAAGCATCTATTTACATAACTCCTGCTTGGTATGAATGGAATAATACAGTACCCACATGCTGTAGTAAGTAAGCAGGTATCGGTTTGGGTGAAACGGACCATTCAGGAGACACATTGGGTTGTGCAGGCCATGTCTGCTCAGTATAACATAATGTGGGCTTTCTTATCTAGATACTCACTTGAAAATAAAGCTTGAAGTAAAATATTCTGTGTTATTAGTTTTTCTTCCCTGGAGCCTTTTGTGTCTGGCTAAATAACAGCCAACACACAGGAGCCCTTACATGTATTTTGCTTCACTTTTCTTAACACATAGGGCTCTCTCAGACAGACCACATCTCCTGCTTCTTCTCTACCAAAGTATCATTGCACCTGTACTCCATCGTCTGCTATTTCACCAAGAGATTCTGACAATCACTTACATATCTTGTAATATAACTGGTAATAATTAACCCCCTTTGTCCTTATACCTTGATGGTTTGGATTAAAATCAAGGCAGAATATCCTGAGATCGCCAAAAAGCACTGAAAACCCTGCTTCCGTTTACTGGAGTGCAGCGACCAAAACTAAGTTACGGAGTAGACTGGACATAAAGAACACACTTCAGGTGTCATTGTCTCCCATCACCCCCGAGATGGGACCGGCTCGTTGCAGAGGAACAAGATCAGGGCTCCCACTAATACGGCGTAATGGTGAGTTGTATTTGTATGCACTTTATATTCGTTTTTATGCCGGTCGTATCATGTTATTATGTCATATTTATCAAGAGTAAATGCCCTTTTCCAAACAGTTTCCAATGATGGCTTCTGAGATGGTTCTGTGTAACAAGCCATTGTTAAGAGCTTTGTGCCATCAGCTATAACTGCTTAAAATAGCCTGGCACACTAATAGACGTATGTTCTTGTTACATTCTTGCTTTGTTTAATTTTAGTTTTGAATATATTTTCTGTGTACACAAATGTCCTCTCTAGAGGACAATAAAGAATCAGAATACAAACCTTTGCTGCTGTTGGATATGCAAAATATAATTTTCCCTGGAAAAGACCTTTGATTTTACAGTGTTAAGAAGATTGATAGCATTCCTTTATTGCCATTGCACAAAGGACACACGTTATACAAAGGTTTGTATATAAAGGAATCAACTATGGTGCAGCTGTTGGAATGTAAACATCTGTGCAGAGTTCTGTGTAGACTGCAGTTGGAAAGTAGCTATAACTCTAAGTATTGCAGTGCTGCCAGTCAGCGTAGACAGTCAGTGTTTGACAGTGTTCAGTTTATGAATGGCTCTGGGGTAGAAGCTGTTTTTGAGTCTGCTTGTCTGTGATTTGATGGAACTGAAGCATCTACCAGAGGACAGCAGATCAAACAGGTGGCGTACAGCGTGGGACGGGTCTTTTACTATATCGGCTGCTCTACTGAGGCAACGGATATCTTCTGGGCATTGTTGATGACCCTCTGAAGGGCTCTGCTGTCTGCTGCTGAGCAGCTGGCATACCACACAGTGACACATACGCCAGCAAACTCTCGATGGAGCAGCAGTAGAAGGACCACAGCCACTTTTCCTGAGATAAGTCTATCCACAGCCGTCTGAGACCGTGATGTGGTGTTGGTGTAATGAGTTGGGGTACAGTCCTTGAGTGTAGAGGGCGTAGCGCAGGGGTGGGCACATGAGAAAAAGGGACTGTTGTGGAACTCAATACTGCTCAATATTATTCCACCTCTTTATAAAAATCTGTAAATTGTATAGTTTTGATAAGCTGTGAATGGTAAGAGTAAATGTTATGATCTGTGGTGGAATGTAACTAAGTATATTTGCTTAAGTACAAATTCAAGGTACTTTAATGGAGTATTTCCATTTTATTCAACTTTGTACTTCCACTTCACTACATCTCAGAGGTAAATATTGTACTTTTTACTCCACTACACATTTGTCTGGCAGCTTTAGTTACGAGTTACTTTGCACATTACAACCCCTTCCCAACTACCCAAACTAAACAGTGTATAAAGGAGTTACAACAAACAATAGTGATAAAAGTACTAATTTAACAGAAACGTGATGCCTGTCCCTGTTTGTTTGGATCATTATTCCTGTTGCAGATGTTTGGTTGGAGCAAATAGTCATTATCAAATGTTGGGTTTTTCAGTTCAGTATGAGAAATCTAGTCTGTGTTGGGCTTCAACAAGTGCACGGAAGTCCGGTTGAATGTCGCAGGTGGATATGCGAGAGAAGATTGACTGGACTGTGTTGAAATTGTCTGCTTTTTTTTCGCAGCTGAGCTCCAAGATGTCCTCGATCCTCCTAGTTACCCTGCGCCTGGAGAGGGACACATTCTCGAATGCTTATTTTTTTTCTAGGGGCATAGTAGTGCAGCAGAGTCCACCAAACACTATTTAAATACACTCCCCATCAGAGAATAGCTGTTTTTCGCAATTTTGTGGGACATCACAATGCTGTTCTTGGCTGCTCCATCCCTGGATGTGCAAAGCTTGGTAAAAAAGCTGTGTCGCTTTTGCAGTTTAGCTAGCAAAAGCCTAAGCTGCCTATGCCCGCTCAGCATTAGTCAAGTTTTTATATTTCTCTGTGAGCTAACTTCATCTCCCGTAAGCTCAGTTCGCCAATGCATTGCAGCGACGCGGCTGCTCGAACACCTTCACCAACATACTAACGTACGGAAATTGAAGAAAAAAAACAGCAACAGTCGCCTTAAAAATAAAAGCATTGTAGCTGTATTCTATGCATGATGTACACTTATTTATGTTTTATTCCTAATTTCCCATCGACTTCCAGCGGTCGGCTACAGCCAAAGGGTCGGGTCTGGCCCGGGGGCCGTACAATGCTCAGGTTTGGCGTAGAGGATGGGGCTGAACACACAGCCTTGTGGGGAGCCGGTACTGAGTGTAAAGCTAAAGTAGAGGTGGAGGCCTAGTCTAACAAGTCCGGGGGTGGCTGGTCAGAGAGGCCTTGATGCAGTGATGACCGCTGTGAGTGCGACCGGATGGTAGTCGTTGAGGCAGCTGATCTGCACACGGACCTTTAGCATCCTTCCCGTTACAGTATCACGGCTTGCAGCTGTCCTCCGGTTCAGCGCTCTGAGCACACGCCTCACATCGCGCCTCCTGCACAGGGAGCATGTAGCTATTGGAGGCTGGTGATGGTGCTGTGTCCGTCTCCATTGCTTTCACCTCAGAGTGAGCAAAGAAACAATAAAGATCCCCTGCCCGTCGGCAGTCATACAAAATCATTGAATACAATGTTAAAATATACAGTATGAGTCCATCAGTGGCTGTGCAACATGTCAGCCTCTTTGCATTAGTTTATGTTCTCGGTCAACATTTTATTTATGATTCACATATCTGGGATGTTACGTATCTTTCATTTATTTTTGTTCTCCTGTCTGTTCTCATCTTGACCCAAGATAATTATTTGTTCATGAAGGACAGCAGAGTGGCAACACAATCCACTTAGCACACACACACACACACACACACACACACACACACACACACACACACACACACACACACACACACACACACACACACACACACACACACACACACACAGTGTATTACAGTACATGTCATCTACATTACAGTAAAGTAATTTCACTTACAGTCGGGACAAAGTCCAGAGAGATTTCTCAAGAATTTTGTTTATTAGAAGCGGTGCCAGACAGAGTGATGGTTTAGATGATATGTTGCATTTCTGTCATAAGTTGATTCATATTTATTTGCAATTTATAATGTAAAGTGTTTAGTCTCAGGGAGCAGAAGTTTGGCTTTGATTCAGAGAACACATTTATCTAAGATCTCCACTTAGTCAATAAGGTAAATGGGTGTTTACGGCAGATACAAGAATAGGATAGGCGGTAGCCAATGCTGCAAACTCTGTTTCTATTTATTTAATTCACAAATGCTTTCGTGAATTGATTAAAGGCAACAGCTTGAGATCATGAGCCTCCAGTTAGTGCCATCCTGTTAGTGAGATATCCGTCTACTAATGACAAGAGAGACGGAAGAGAGAGAGACAGGCATCAAGTGTTTGTCTTAGTGAGTCACAGATACACAGCCACTGGCTTTACGTTTAGCTGCTGGGTAATTAATTAATCCACTTGTATGTGGGCAATGGGATTGGGTCTGCTAACTCAAGATCATTAATGACTGGAAATGTTGTCTCACATTGGCTGACTCATTTTTTCTTCTGCCAAATAGCTGGGAATTTGAAAAATAGTTCCCAAAAGTAATTTGGGTATTTTGCCAAGTTAGCTTACTGAAACCAAGCCTGTCAAGAACCAGATGAGTTAGCTAGCACTGGTTCAATCCTAATGTTCACTGGATGCATCGTGTGGCATTCAGAGTCCACTGTTCAAATGTCCACTGAAATCATTTCTGAAGCAGAGCGTCTTTAGCCCACATTTCCAGAAATGTTTTGCGGACATTGTTTGTCTTTATCCTATGACAGTTTTCCTAAAAATATATATATATATATATATATATATATATATATATATATATATATATATATATATATATATATATATATATATATATATATTTTGCAATATATTGAATCATAACCCTGGTATCACGATACAACGTATCACCAGTTTCTTGTCAATACACAAGCTTAGTCATTGTGTGTATTATTATTATTATTATTATTATTATTATTATTATTATTATTATTATTATTATTATTATTATTGTCAAAATCCAATGAAGAACCCATTTGGGGGGTGGGGGTGTCTTTGCTTCTAACTTCTTGGAAAAACATCACTACATTGACTCAAACTGCATTTTTGTAACAAACTGAGCAGATTAATCTCAAGGAAGATATTTCTCCCAGTGAATGTCATAGTTTGGTCCTATTATGATAATGATGTTACTATTGAGTTGTATTCATGAACCCATTTTTATTGATTTGGCATCCATCAGAATTGTTTTGCAGACATTGTTCGTCTTTATGAGCACATTGAATTAACGATCAAAGCTCATTTATGATTGATGTGGTTACAGATACTTGGTGGCTATACCTAATTTATTTTAATAACTGTACAACAGTGTGCCATCTGGACAGTTGGTATCTGTATTTTCTCAATATTGAGTATTAGCATGAGGAAAATTGTTGCATTCCTTCTCTTGCTTTACACTTGGTCAGAGAAGTGACATTAACAAACAACTACTTTATATCAATTGTCTATGAATATGAGTGTTTATAAACAATTAGAGGTGTATTTCACCCTTCAAAGAAATTATCTGGTTCAGCAGAAATAGACCCAGCATGTAAATGCAAGCGTAGTGGAGAAAAGAGCCGTGCGAGCCGCAATGAGCCACTTCATTTCCACATCCGGTGGACATTGTCCCAGTGGGGCTGAATGGCTGAGGATTGTCTCACAATTAAGAACAGGAGGAGAAGAAAGCTACACGCTTAAAACTCTGATGAAATAGTTTTTATTTCACGATCTAAAGTTCTTCTTCAAGATCCTGAAAAAAGGCAAAGTTTTAAAACAATGATCTTTAGAGAATAAATTATAAGAGTCTGCATCAGAGTACGGCCTCCCCTTTCTGTGTACTGATGTCTGCCTCTAGCAACTTACTAGAATGCGTGTTTTCCTTCAGCTCTAGGTAGCCTACATTTCCCAATAACACCCGATAAGCATAAGAATGTTTAGAGGTAAAATCTGAACTAAAAGAAAGGTCACTGAATCAGCAGGAAGAAGTCTGTCTGTCTCCGTCTAATAAGAACTGATGGATAGCCTCTGATGGGCCTACTGAACTAAAAGCGCTTAAAGAACTATTTCTGCTGTTGTCGGAAAACCCTTTAATCAGGAGTTTCAGACTGAAGCCAAACCGGGTGAAAGTGCAGTCTATATGGCAAAGGAGAGGGTTGACCTAAAACCTTTTAGACCTCATAAGAGCAGTTCCTCCAACCTCTTTAGTTTTTAATTCACCATTAAGCCGTAAGTCAGGGAAAGTGTTTATTTTTTTGCATTACAGAGGCACATTTTTAAGACTGCTTTGTTCCTACTTTTAGTAGATTCAGGTTTTAACAGTAGCTTAAGTAAAGCACAATTTGAAGTGTGACATTGAATTTTGGGGTTGAAAGTTCAATACGTCATTTGTTTGGTTTGGAGACATAACAACATTTGACTATGCTTCTTATTTTACGGTTGGCTGTAAAGCTTTGAGGCTCAGACAGTGAAGAGGGAGCTGAAGGAGATTTAATTACATCAGGTAAGCTAAAGCTCAACAGTGCACAGTTTCATGTCAGGCACTTTTGTAAACGTTGGTCTTACGAATCAACATTACTATTATTATGAATAATGCAGTGCTAAGGGGCCTTATGAGTATCTCCATACATCATCTGTATGTGTGCAGCGGTGTGTGTGTGTATACTGTACATTTGTGTGCATGCAGTCACATACAAAGAAGTTGACAGACACACCCAGAGTTTTCGCTCAGTATTAAACTTGACAAATTCGAAGCATCAAAAATGTAGCCGAGCCTAAAAATAACATCATAAATTAGTAAACGCTTCAGAACACAGCCGGCCTCATATTCTTCTTCTTCTGTTTCAATTCTGCACTAAGTGTCATTGCTCGCTTTGTATTCATCTCTCTTCATGAAACACAGATACCAGTACTGTACACACCCACGGGACATGGGCACATACACTTAACATGCATATGGAGTCAAGCCACATACAGCAGACTGTTCCACTTATTAGCATGTTACAAGGGCATCAACACAGTGTGCCTTGTTTCAGGAGGGTGAGGCATGATGCAGCAGAATAACTGGGGCAACATCATGACTGTAAAATGTGTCAAATGCACTGATGTTTGTGTGTGCATGTTCCTGGTAGCAGCGATGCATTTATAAAAACACATTTTGATTTCAAACAGAATACCTATTCATCAATTCTTTAGCAGTAGTTGAATATGGAAAATGACTGAGTCATTTGCTTTGAAAGCCTCAGTCTGTTCGTATCTCATCTGACTGAAGTGAGACACCGAGAGCATTAGGACCACCTCCCTTTCTACACAATCCACATCCGAAAATCTAAGTTTAAACATCCCTCATCCACCTGCCTCCGTCCTCCATCATATGCCTGAGGTGGACTTAAAACAGGTAGATTCGTGGTTGGGTGGTAACTTCCACCTGGAGCCCTCTCCTAGCTGTGAGACACTTTTGGCAGAAAGTGGGTGTAACGTTCACGGACGTTAGGTTGAGCATTACAATTAGCTAATATAATTAGCAAGGTTTCAATTATACATGTTGAGATTTAAATGGGAACATTTAAGGCATCACTTGGACAACTAAACCTGTCAAGCTTGATGTAATTTCCAGTTTGTTCAACTATAAGCCGGATATCAGTGAGCTGGTGGAATAATTAAGACTTTTGAGCATTCTTTGTTTGGCTTTTTTTTTCCTATTAATTGATGCCAATTATTCTGTCCGTTTGTCGAGCCAAAGCACCGTCATTTGCTTTGCTAGCTTGCAGTGGGGCACTAAAGGTAAATACATGCGTGTGGTTGTTATCCAGTCTAGTTGGCTGTATGATGACGAGCTATTAGGCGTAAAGACCTTACCGGGTAGACGGTGGCTCCTCTCTAATCCGCCTCCTGAGCGCAGGGCGAACCGTCCCGACCGTCCTGGATGTTGAACAACTTCGAAAAGCGCCACACACACACACACACGCACACAAAAAAAGCCGCACCTTCCTGGGACAGAAACAAGTCAGTTAATCCATATCATCACCTGGAGTGTAGGCAGCGCGAGGAGGAACGGCTCGAGGTCCCCGTTAAAGTGCGTTTCATAAAGTCCAGTGCAGGTGAGCGCGAGAGACGCAGACGGGCTCGGCGCACGCGGTTTAAGCGACTGTAATCTCTCTCTCTCTCTCTCTCTCTCTCTCTCTCTCTCTCTCTCTCTCTCTGACACACGTTCGCATAAAGTTGTAATAATGATGACGGGGAACCTCGCAAGCAAAAGCACCAGGAGCTCACTGTTGTTTACACACCTGCATATCTCGAGCTCTGAGTGATTGATAACCGATTGGCAATGCGCGTGCCTACCATGCGAACATAGGCTTCAGATACTGTAAGGAGGAGACCACACATCACAGCAAGCTTTACTAATAGTCGGCATCAGTAAATATATATTTTTTCAATTATTATAATGCTATACATTGTCAGCCCTGAAACATTTTAAATGAAGTTTCATATACATACTATAGATAGATAGATAGATAGATAGATAGATAGATAGATAGATAGATAGATAGATAGATAGATAGATAGATAGATAGATAGATACTTTTAATTATTGGTCTCTGTCGCCTCCTACTGGCGTCAACGTTTTACTGCCACTCTACATTATCTTCCAATGTTAGGCCTAATAAGATGTTCCAGGCTTAATTAGCAGACAGTGAAACTGTCCAGGGGCCCCACAAATCCATCAGTTATTTATGTTTGTGTAGATTTTGTTCAAATGGTGACAAAGTTGTTTTTCCATAAAATTACCACAAACTAGTGGCAGGTAGTATCCCAGTATGGCGCTGGTTGGTTCCTGGGTCTCTGGGCTGTGTGCATTATACATGATGGGAACATGGTGGCAACAGGGGCCTTTACCACAGGTCTTCCAAATGTGTTAACCAGCCATGATTATAGCCAACTGGAATTAAGACTATGCAGACGGGATATGTTGCAGTCCATTATTAGACAGTGCATGCAGATTGCATCACTACCTAATTACCCGATTAAACAACTCTTTGTGTAGGTACCTGTGTACACCAACACTCTCATGTCCAATGCTGTCTGTTATTCCCTCACACTGCAGCACAGTCCCAACTCCTGGGACTCAAATTCGGACAATGTGTGTGCCCAGAGTTGTATGGATGCTCAGAATACAGGACAGGTGCACATGAGAACATGTTCAGTGTTTTAAAGCAAAGTATTATACTTTATGACAAGTTATTAGACATTTTACATCATAATACAGTGTAATCTTTTTGTTGTTGTTGTGGCGTTCATTAGTTCTCTGATTAGAGCAGTCCTCTCAGGATAATGGAAATGTAACAGAGGGTCAACTGCCTCTTATGGTCCAATTTGAGGTTAATAGCTGAGCTTCCACATCTGGCCACAAGATGTCAGTGTTAGACAACTGTACTGCTCTCCCTCTCTTTTTGTCTCTCTCTGTCTCACTTTCATCATCACACACGCACACTTTAGTCTTAAATGCAGCTTTAGCACTTGCCCACTCTCAACGCTGCCTTTAATTATAACATCATAACCACACAGTCCACTTCCAGTCACAACTCAAGCCCCTTTATCCTGTCCAGGAAGCCCACACCACCACGCACGTCCACTCTAATTTAACAGAGATTAGGAGAGGAAACCCTTTTGTTGCTCTTGTTTCACCGCCCCTGCTTGTGGTCGGTTTGATCTCTGTCCTTGGCTGTCAGCTGGTGGATGGAACTATTTTGGTTGGGCGCATGGGGAATTTCTGGCCTCTTGATTGTTCTGAGTCATAAGAATTGGCTCTACATGTTCAACTAGAGGAGGGAGATGGGCTGCAGTGGAGGTAAAACCAGGGAAACTATAGTAGTCTATTTATGTGGATTGATGGGAAAAAAGGCGAAATAAAAACAAAACAAATTCAACACAAAGTTTACGACATATTGTTTTCATTTTTTACTATGCAGGTGTGCATTTTACCTGGTTCGCTGCTGTAATCCTGAAAATTTCCCAATGCGGGACTAATAAAGGATTATCTAATATTGAGAGACAATTGGACCAAAAGAGAAACTGGGTGAAGACCAGTTTGTGCTAGATATACAGAAGAAATAACAGAAGGCAAGTGTCAAAGGTCATGATGTTCCTCATGTCCCCAGCTTTATTGAAGCATGTTTTACCTTTACTTTTTTTTTTTTGCAACATTAATTAGGCAGCCATCAAGACCGGAAACCAGAAACATATTTCTACTCTTGACCGAATGTCCCAAAGTTTCAAAGGAAAGTCCAACAATCTAATGTATTGACTACAGAACTGAGCGTACACACATTTTCATTGCTTCCTTCCTCTTTTCCTCACCATACGGAGATGAAAAGATCTTTCATGTTGTTTCCTCTTGTTGCATTATTTATTGCCGTGTGGCGCTTTATTAGCTGGTTTCATCTCAGATTGTGCAGGCTGTTTTTTGGGGAAGCCTTTGAAATGTGTTTCTGACTCCAAACAATCTTTTTCCCGCTTTCTCTCACTTGCTCCAGTCGCCTCCTCTCTCACGAAAAAAAAAAAAGAAAAAAGAAAACCTAGATTTTCAAAGCGATTTGAGAAACTCTCTGAAGCCAAAATCCATTCAATACTATCCTAAGGAAGGGAGATGTTGTTCTTGTTCCGTGGCTGACATGAAAGGAGAACTGAGGATCCTCTTTGTCATTAGCCTTATTAGCATCATTACCGCAGTATGGATGAACTTCAAATGATTGGCTTGGAGTTATTTGTGTTACCATAGAAGCAACATGAGTACTATTTTATGTTCTGTTGCATTTCGAAGGAGCTCGGCGCGTTTTGAAGAAAGCCAATGTGTTTCAGATGTAACCACTAGATGGTGGAGCTGCTCCTGATTCAAAATGAGACTGACTATAAGTGGAGAGAAGAATTAGAATTACTGGAAGATATTTGAGATTTTGGGGGATATTTTATACCACATAATCACAGTTTAAAGCAGGTCCAAATTATAAAAACATAACCAAGCTATACGCATCCTCTGAAATCTTTTAATACATCTACATATCTGCCACCACATTGTCAGTGACTTTCAGTAAAAGCTCAGGTATTTCTAGAGTGAAACAAAGAAAGAGGACAAAGACAGAAGCATCCAATTCAGCAGTACACTAAAAATGACAAACCTGAAATGATTTGGATGTGCAAAGCTAAACACTGATGAATGGATCTTTGATTGGTCCATCTCAACTGGATCTTCTAATTGTGCTGTCATGGATATAATTGGTTAATTTCAGAATATATTCATTTTATAAGCATGTGGCATTGAGGGACCACAAATGTCCAACTTAATTTACAGCAGGATGTCTCACTGATGAGCACGGCTTCAACCAGAAAGAAGACGCTAATGAGTCAAGTTAATAATTTCTTAATGAGAACACACACATCATGTGTCAATCCTCTCTGATTTAGTTCAACAGTCTAAACATGTTCATACAAACCTTGTTGATCTTGAATTGTGCCAACAAAGGCATTACCTGGCATTACCCTACTCTGCATGCTCACTGTGCCCACTGGTGATACGTGTTATCCAGTGACATTAGTTATACTGTAGAGTTCATCTAATAAAACATACATTTTAAGTCAATTTTCTTTATAAACCAAGATGAAAAGGGTTCCAGATGAAGATGTTATTGAAACCAAAAGAAACTGTCAGTACTATGTCTAATGGATAAATGGATGAGACAGTTTTCTCTTATCAGGGAATGAATATATGCAGAGAGATGTCGTACTGTAAATTACAATGAGAACAGAAATATCTGCTTTGGCTGGTTAAGCGCTTAAAGCACCAGCATGACTCTAGAATCAAAGCGGCCATCACATCGGGCGAGAGATGAGATGAAGGTAAAAGAAGCAAAAGGCTAGCAGAGTTTGGATAGCATGCAAGCAATTGGTGGTCATATGTAAACTTAATGGTCCAACGTTTTATTTTTTTTTCCTCCTTCTTCCCAACATGACTCCTTGCATCTTTATCAGGAAGCTCCAACCACTATGGAGCTGATGGTGGATAAGCCCAGCAGGCCTAATGTGGTTTGAACTCGTCTTTTATTCATTCTATCTCTACCGGTACCCACACCTCCACCATGGTCTCTCCTGGCAGGCCTTAATCTCTCTCCCTAATCGGCAGCAGACGTGAGGCTTTGCCATTCCCCACAGGGCTGCACATGGGATGTGGCCAAGTGTTCAGAGTGAGTGTGGAGGCACTTGGTGCAACAATGGCTGAAGCGTCGTCACTTTCAGGTTTTGAGAACTCAGTGTGCCACCTTGCCGTTAGTCTTCATAATGTTTAAATCTGCAGAGAAGAGGAGACGGAGCACATGCTACTGAGGAGACAGACTGACTCACTGAATGTCGACTATCTGCCATTGGCCGTGAATTTCATGCGGCCTGCTCCCTTCCACTAACTAGTTTGCAAGGGGACCGCCGCTCTACATCCTGTTTCTCCAAAACTGTGGTTTCAAGAAATACAAACAAGCCAGAGCGTTTTTCTCCCATACACCAGAATGATAATTTGTGCAGCCAGTCAGTCCTTTCTTTAGCGCTGATACAGCGATGTAGAGCTAGGTCTGGCTATGCAAGACTGCTGAGGAGAAGCTGAGGTCATGCTACATCATGCCTAGATGTCAGCGGAATGAATGAACCCAGAGCAACCAGCTGATCCCAGCATTCAAGAGTACTTGGGTTCAGCATCAAACACAAACCAGCCCTTTGACTCTCTGAGGGAGTCTTCCTTAAGGTTCCCATTGCGAAACCAAGTCATAATAAACAGACATAAACAGCTCTGTCTTTCATGTCAGCCTTATAAAAGAGGAATAAATAAGTACAATCCACTTCAGTGAGGGCCTTTGTGCTGAGGAAGCAGCTGGAGATGGCACTGGGCCCTGGTATTGTTCGCCAGCAGCTCCCTAATCGTACCATGGTGCCTTGCTGGCGTCTCCTGGAGAAGCAGGCACGTCACCCACATTTAAAAGAGATGGTTTGAAGTATGAAGGTTCTGAGATGGTCACTATGGGTCTTTCCAGATTTCATGGTCATTATTGTTCATTATTCATTATTGTTCATTATTCATTATTATTGTTTAGCGATCGCATTACCTTTACCTTACCTTATTGGAGAAACAGAGAATAAACACAAGTTAAGTGAGGATGGAAATTGTGCAAGTCAATATTTACTTTGGACTACTAACCCGTGTTAAAAATGTAGATTACTGTCTTCCATTACCTCTTGTATGGGACATGCATTAGATTATTGCTGGAACTAAATATTGAACAATATGGTATTCATCTCTTTTCCTTTCTCTGCTCTGAGTTGGTTTTTTCTTGCTAATTCTGTCTCTCCCTTAGATGTGGTTCAAGCTATTTACAAATCCAACTTTTGGAATGAGTGTCCAACTCCCTTTCGTCTGGGATTAGATAGAAAAAGAGAGGGATGAGGCATAGGCAGGAAGCAAGAGACGGATCATAACACATACAATTCTGCTGAGGACAAACTTGAAAGGATTAGGGGAAAAAAATACAAAATGTCCAGCAAGTAATAAAAGTGCATGTTATTTGTTGTCGGCTACAAAGTGAGATCAGTGGAGCTTCAAAGGATATCTGATTAGTGCTGTGAAGTCACAAGATTTACTGTCAGTGAAAAGTGTGGCCAAAGAGCTGTATGGAATATTTACCAATACACAGCACACTGCTTAGGTTCCCAGCCAGCTGGCAGCAGATACTGAGAAGGAGACAGAAAAAGTGTCGAAGAGGCCAGCAATGACGATATAGCTAGAAGAAAGGGAAAGGTATTTTTATGTTGAAGAATATAAATGCCCAGAGGGAAATAAGGTGCTCATTAGTGCAGAGGAAGCATGTGGACCATATGGAGTTCTTTAGATGCTTATTTGGTCAAATGTAAATCGATCGCCTAGTCATTGTCATCATTGATGTAAACATATGTTTCGATAGTCATAAATCTCTTTTTGCTTGCCCTCCCCCAGAGATATTTGCACAGTTAGTGATAAGGCTGCTCAAGCTTGAGGGAGTTCAGTGTCTCTCTCAAGAAGCTGTAATGCCGTGTTCACACCAAAACAGTTGCGAATATTCGCAACGCCACTTCGCCTATATCGCGCCGCCCGGCAAAAAACTCGCTCTAGTGGTTAATTCGTTTTTCGCAACCATCGCTGGGGAAAGGGGGCGGGGCTTATCTCCATGTCAGTGAAAACATTTACTATTTCCGCCATTGACCATTGAAATAACCACTAGTTCTGCTTTATACTTGTTGAGAAAGTCCCACACACGTCGGAACATCAAACGCCCCCGTGTCTGGGTTCATAATATTATCCGTAGTCGTGTCTGGGTTCATAATATTATCCGTAGTCGCACACAGCTCCGACTCCTCCGGGACGACTGTCTGAATGAAGCCGCTTCCAGCGCTCCTTCAGCGGACCCGCAGTTTGATTCAGTGACGGCAGAACGGCGGTGATGCCGGGCGGAGCTTCTCAACTCTGATTGGCTTTCGCAACTCCGCGTCGGGCGAATTTTTCGCTGGCGATGAATTATTTCATCGCCAGCGAAAAGGCGAAAAAGCGAAAAAGCGGAGTTGCGAATATTCGCAACGCCATTTCGCCAGTATCGCGCCGCCCGGCGAAAAATCCGCTTTTTCGCAACCTAACGCGGCTGTGCATTGACTTAACATGTAATCTGGACGCGCGAATATTTCGCAACTCTTTTGGTGTGAACACGGCATTAGGCCTGAGCTTGAAACAAACCTGGTCTTACGTAATGTCAAAAGTCAATAGCTAGTTATCAATAGCTACCGTTGAATGTGGGGCAAAAAGCCTGCCATTGCGATGGATCGTACACATTTTATAATGGTGAACAATCTGAAAAAGTATTTTGTGTTACACTCTGGGGAAGAAAATAACACTGGCCAATCGCTGTGTGAATTGGTCATGGTTGTTGGTATTGAACATTTTTGAAAAAAAATAAGAAATTAAGCTGTTGAAGCAAACAAAGTGAGCAGCATACTCGGGCCACTCGGGCCACTCGGGCCTGTCAGTGCGGGCACTTATGTGAGAGGCGCAGCGATCACTCGCTGCTCTAATGCAGGCAGTGAGGCCGGAGCGTAAGAAGACGATGGGGATGTGGCTGCTGTGCATACTAGAAAGGCTTGAGTCTCACACAG
Source organism: Myoxocephalus aenaeus (assembly GCA_038501785.1). Classification (NCBI taxonomy): domain Eukaryota; kingdom Metazoa; phylum Chordata; class Actinopteri; order Perciformes; family Cottidae; genus Myoxocephalus; species Myoxocephalus aenaeus. Next base: position 191,466 of record JBAMJR010000089.1, read on the forward strand.
AGCAGCATGGCAACACATGCTTGCCTTATGTTTAGGAGTCTGTCTGCAATGCATATTGTTTGACCTTTACTCTGTCTCTCACACAGAGAAGAATGGATGAGACAGGCAAAGAGAAAGAGAGCCTCATTTTCCTTTCCATCTAGTCGAGCTGGCAGCAGTTTGGTACAGTAGACCAGAGGAAAACAGCCTGAGTTGGAGAAGCACATGCACTTGATTACCTGATTAACTGGTTATCACCTGAAGTCTTTTCCTTGAAATATTTGGTAAACGTTTGCCATTTTGAGGATGACTTCTTCCCAAATGCCACACAGTGTCCCTTAACACAATGGGTGGCCTCAGTAAGAACTGAGCTCTTTTACTTTGACAGTGTTTGTACCTTGTCCTGTATGAGAGCATGCCTATTTATTGTCCTTTGTTGGCCTTCAGCAAAACCTCAAACTGCTCATGAGATTATGTCGTGAAAGATAATTTGCATCAAAGAGTTTGTCCATTTATATCTGATTAATTAACCAGCTGAGGAACACAAAACAAATGCCTTTAACTGCTGTTCTGTTGAACCGAGGGCTTCAAAGCATTGTGTGAATACATTAGTCATCAACAGGAAGCTAATACTAATAGCTCCCAAGTTGTGGTTTAGAAGGACACATGTCGTGACAATTACCCAGGGGCTAGAGGAAGTGGGTTACTGGCAACACAATGCTCCAGACTGGCCTGATATATGCCTGTCTGATAAACACTTTGGTTGGAGGAAAACCAAGTGTCAGCCGGATATTCTTTTGAAGTCTGTTTGTATTGTTTTTTTTCCGCAGATTAAAGAGACAGGTGCCTTTGTTGTCGGTCGTATGAGGAATGTAAAAAAAGAAGCGGCCATTTGGTGTCAATATATCCCCTTTCACATTGGTTCCCATTGAAGAAGACCCGTACAGTATTTACAGGAAAGGCAAAGCTCCATTACCTGCTAGTTTAATGTTACCTAGAGGTAGTGGAGGTTAAAAAGACTGCTGGCCTTTGATGAAATAGAGCAACACATAAGCCCCAGAAACCAAGGGTCTTTGATCATTTAACCTGATCTTCTTATATTTAATTGTAAGACCCGAGGAACAAGAATGGGAACGGGTTGCACTTCCTTTGATGATCTGAACCGGGTTCACAGGTGCACCTCCAGCAGAGGAATCATCACAATGTAAAAGTATAAATCGCGCAGCCAAGACTGGACCAGGACTGTGTGTGAATAGGTGCACCCAAGTATGTACGAAGAATTTCAATTCCGATTTTGCTTTTTTAGTGATACATTTTCTGTATCGCTAAATACAGTGCTTTTCTTGAAAAATATTTCATCAACATTATTTTTATATTAACAATGAATCAGAATGATCACCTGGATCTGCAGTTCCCCTCAAAGTTATATAACATTTAGCAACTGAAGAGCCTGTAATCTCCCTCAGGAGTTGGTTGAGACAAAACAGAGCTAAACGCATAGTGAATATTGGACTTACATCATCATTATCATGGGTACACAAACTCCAAGAACCAAGAATCATTTGTAGTGAAATGAAGGCGTAGAAATAGCACGCCACTTTTAATGACATACACATTTTTTTGTTTTCTTAAGTACTAATTTTATCAGGAGTTTCTTATTTGTTGCACATGTGATATGTTGTCTCCAAAGCAAACCTGAAAAATCAAGGAGAATCTGTAGTTAATCTGTAGTTTGTAGTCTCCAAATATTTGATGCAAGACTGCAATTTGTTCTGAGCACACCCCAAGTGGTTTGATTTCACAATAAAAGCCGTGAAGGTGCTCAGAGAAACACCCCCTCACATTCATACGACAGTATTTTACAAATATCTATCATCAATTCATTTCTATGAGTAATGGCTCAAAAGTCTCCTCAGGCGTGGGCCAAAATTGCCAGATGGCCAGTCTGGGTCTGGCTGCAGCTCTGCATTTTTTTCTCCTAATATATGTTACATCTGATTCACTGACACTGACCTACATGGCAGTGGGAGGAATGGAGGATAGATAAACCTTTTTTTTTCTGTATCCAAAGCAGAGAAAAAACAATCTGTGGCCAAGTTTAATGATGATGACAGCTTGTCTTTTATTTGAGCAGAAAAAAACAACCCACTGTTTAAAGTGGCCTTTGATGTAACTCAGCCTTTCTGACTTGTACCATTACATTTAACACTGAGTACAACTTGGCATACAACTATTTTCTTTTTCTCTCTTTTTCCTGTTAGCACTGTGTTGTGTTCAGTTTGATAAACTTCCATCAAAGGGCATATGCTGATCCATCAGGCATCTTATATAATCGACGCTGCTCGTTATTACTGTAATTTTCTTCGACTGGCGAGATCAGCTGCTACTCGCGGCCTTTATTATTCCATTGAATTTAAATGGACTCATGAGTGTCATGGATGGCTGTTTGGGTGGGTACACAAGATGAAAAGGTTTGCCTTGAGCAAAGAGAGGCAGACAGAGTCAGAGAGGGAGGCTGATCTTTGTATGAAACAAGCTTTGTCTTTGTCAGTTTTTGTTTCTTCTTACAGACCTGACTTATCTAACGGCTGCAGTTGCACAACGAGCATTTTATCTTCATCTCATTCTACATGCTTCGTGTCATACACTTACTGAAGGTTCAACCCACATACAAACAAGCAGTTTCCAAAAACTAAAGTATTCGGCCACTCGTACATAGCATATACTTAATGCAAGTGCGGTTTTTATAACACTCTCATACTTTTAATGAACATGATCTTTCCTTATCAACCCAAGGCCCCGATCAGTGGGGGAAAACCATGACATTGTTACAATTTTTTTTTATTCCTGTTATTCCTGATTCATTTTAGGTTTGTTATTTTAGACATTCTTTACCCGCGGGTTAGGGCTAGCACTTTCAAGTTTCACGTTAAACAACCTTCAATATTGAGCAAGCAGTTTGTTGCAATTAAAGTTCAAATCAGCTGCAATCAATATTTTTAGATGAACAATAAATCAAATGATTATGGAGGAAAATACACTTGGAGTGAAAAACCTGCAGATAATTATCACTCGACTCCACAGTTTCCCTCATCTCTTCAGAAACTTTCAGCACATTGTTTTGGTTTCCTGCTGGTGGACAGAGTAGAGCATTTAACAATTAAAAAGCCAAATGTGTCAAAACTGAAGAGATGGCAATATACGTATTTTAGAGAGCATACAGTCATCTTTGTTGTGGTGATTGATGATCAGGCTGTTGAGTTTGTGCAGTACCAAACAGTACCAATATCTTGGCAATGTAACTGGTGACAAGCTGATCTTTGAGCTTCATGTGGACGCCTTAGCCCAAAGTTTTAATGTTGACAATACCTTCATGAAAATGTTTTATTCCTGCTTTATTGAATCAGTCCTCATAATCTTCTTTGTCAGCAGGTACGTGTACTTACCCTTAAACATAGAAATAGATTGAAAGGTATCGTCAAAGTGTGCAGCCTATTGTAGGCAAGACTGTGACTCACCTTCCTCATCAGTACAAGGTTAGGACTGTAAAGACTGCCCAGTCAGTCCTGTCTGATCCTAGCCGCCCCGCAGCCAAGGAGTACAAGTTGCTTCTTTTCTGGCTGCAAATACAATCTGCTAAAATGCACGACCAATATATTTAATAAGAACTAATTTTCCCTGCTGTTTATTGGAGCAGGGTCGTCCTTCAATCAGAGGATCGGCGGTTCAATTCTCGGCTCCACAAGCCCGTGTCGATGTGTCCTTGAGCAAGACACTTAACCCTAAATTGCTCCCGTAGCTGCGCCTACGGTGTATGAATATTAGATAGTCCTGATGTGGCACCTTGCATGGTAGCTCCTCTCATCAGTGGGTGAATGATTCCTATGTAAAGCGTCTTTGAGTATTCAGAAAAGTGCTATATAAAAATAAATTGGCCTTTTAATTAAGTGTATGCTATTTTATACAATATTTATTGTTTATAGTTTGTCTGATGGTATGCCGTTACTCCTGGCTGTATGACAAATTGGCCCTTTGGGATAAAAAAAAATCCTCCATCTTTGATGATGACGACGGCGACGACAATGATGATAATGATGATTATGATTTTTATTCAGACAAAGAAACAAAAATATCCAAAGGACAACATACTGAAGTAAAAACAATTATTTCCAACATGGTCCTAAGATGTCAGAAGACAAAGAAAACACAACGAAACACAAGACATTCAACATAAAGACATGATGTTTTTCTAAGGAACTGGTGGAAACCAAAAACAGAGCTAAAAGAACCCAATGTGTTAGTAGGCAACTTAGATAACAAAACTCTGCAAATTAAATATAATAAAATGTTCGTGTTGTGCTCAGTTGTTTTTTGCTACCCTCATCACTGAAAAAATCTGTTTTAATAAAGGTTTTAGTATAGAAAATATGTAATGTGTTAATATTGCCAGGGTGACAAAAAACACTAAATACCCTTTCAACTTTAAATTATGACTTACGGTGAGGTATGAAAAACAACAAAACCATGATCACAAATATTTCTCTTCATTTGTATTTTTTCTTTTCATTTGTAGGAACAGTTTCAACAAAGTATAATATTCCACTGAGGTTAATGTTGGGAATAAAACACAAAAAATCTGAAATTGTAAACTCTTCATTACTTTGTATTTTAAGGCAAGACACAGTGTGGCATGGATTTGCAAGAACTCTCCATGCTGAACTGGGCACTCTTACAAAGTGTCATTGTGGGCTCTTTAAAGAGTTGCCCAACATTAAAGGGAGGTAGCGGTAGCAGGTGGTGTGCTGGAGGACGAGGATCTCCCTGTGGTCTCATTCAGGCCTGAGAGAGGACTGGGACAGGTGGTCAACCCCTTTAATGTTCCTAAGCTTTTCATCTGTGCATGTGGCTCTAAAACAGGGCACACTGTACACTGACCAAGAACTCTTTACTGGCAGACCTGTGATACGGTTTCTGCTGCTGTTGCTGGCCGTTTCATGTGGTTCCACCCCGCTTACGTCTGCAACAGCAGGACTTTGTGCATGGCATGGCTACTTAATCTACCGGTGACATGTGTAGAGCTTGCAATGCTCTTGACACGTAATGTTGTTCAAGCACGGAGACATTCTTTGTCACCTGTCCACGACAACTGCCGGCTGACTTATAACAATTTATGTTCCTGTTTGTTCTCAGGTTATTCTTGGACAGACCTAATGCTATTAGGAAAGATGAAAGAATTGTTCATGTAATCCTGGATATCAGAAACTATTTAAACTCAAACACAAAAAGAAGAATGCGGATTGAGTTAAGACTGTGGTTCTCAAACTTTTTCTGTCACGCCCCACTTTGGAGGAAGAAACATATTCGGGCCCCACCGCCCCAACAAAATTGTAACACAATGCTTCAACTTTTTGTGACTCCTCCATCCGTGCTTTTTCAAATAATAGAATAAAGAAAATTGAAATACCTTTCAAGTAAACCAGATTGCTCCATCAGACAGAAACTAATAACATGTGCAATCACTTTGTTAGAACAATGCAAATAAAGTTCTATCTGTGCAAAAAATAACTAATATAGGGCAAAACAAATTACTTATTGTGGCTCAAATAACCTGTTTTACACTGAATATATTTTCAGGATAATAACAATAACGTTCAACCTGTGCAAAACAAAATGAGTGCAGATGTGTGAGCATCACGTTGTATCAGTATTAGTGGCTGCAGTGAGCTGCTTTCCTCAAATATTTTTTTAACGGGGTTGTAGATTTGATACGGACGCTCTCAATTCATGCTCAATGTTGAGCTTAGATCTATATTCTGTTTTGAGAGACGCAACAGCAGAAAAGATCTCACGGAGATCTCACAGAGGCTTTTAGCAAAACGGCAAGAATCAACGAGTCGTGCATGCGCAGCGTAACCTGTTAACTTAATGTAAACATTTCCACGAAAATACAGGCATTTCTCCATGTATTTATTAATGACGTTTTATGCCCGTGTACTTTGTACTTTTGTACTATGTAAAGTTATCATGTTCATGGGGAGTGTCGTCCTGAAACCACAAGGTAGCGGTTCATCCCTGTTCTCCCCATAGTTTACATGTTGAAGTGTCCTTGAGCAAGACACTGAAGGCCCAGTGCTTCACAGCAGCACACTGCTCCTTAATTACTAAGGATCGGTAAAATGCAGAGAATAATGTCCCCACTGTGGGATTAATAAAAGGATTATATATTTTTATTATTATTATAAAAACAAAAAAATATATAATTTATTTTTATTTTTATATATATATTTTTTAAACAGCATCACCCCCGCGCCCCACCTGTAATACCTCCGCGTCCCACTAGAGGGTCGCGCCCCACAGTTTGAGAACCACTGAGTTAAGATGCCGCCTACTCCACTTGAGTATGACGACCAAGTCGGAGTTGAGAGCCATCTAACTAAAATAGAGTCTCTGGATGGTCAAAATATTACCGAAGTGAGTCGGGAAAAGAGTGAAAACATCTATTCCATTTAGAAAAATCTTAATTGTTGTTCTTCTTCCAATGAAGAAATACTCTCTACTCTCTCTCTGATACAACTGATGATTTTGCAGCATCTACACTGAACTCTGTAGGAGCCGCCATTGTAGTTTTGAATGAACAGTCACCTGTCCACGTCGTGGCGTCACACACACATAAACCACATCGGTAGCAGACAGAAGTTCACTTGACAATGGTGGTCCAGACAAAAACACATTATTTGGAACCTGACAAGATGGATTTTTGTGAGATCTTGTGTTATTGCAAGAAGCCAGCTGCCATGCAAGCTAACCAAGAAAGTGTAGTGTTGATTGCGAGCTTTGGAAATACGGGACATATTTATCAGTAGTGTGTTATGAACACACTGAGTATTGTATTTAGAGGGGACTCCTACACCCCCAAACGGCATGCTGATTACAGCTCGCTCTCCGTCCAAATAGGCACTTTTTGGACCGGCATTGCACTCGTTAGGTCAATGTGTGAAATGAGCCAGGGGCTCAGAAATGTGAGTGTTGTGCTCTGGAACAAGTGCTGTATTATGGGGGCCTAAAACACAGAGGTATCACTTTGCATAGGGGCTGCCCTTTGTTACCGTTTCTGTTTGATGGATTGCATCATTATCCTAACAGGAAGAACTGTCAATATGACCGTTTTGGGTGTCATGTTCTCAGGTCCCGAGAGCCACAAAAAGAAAGAAAAACTCTGTGTTGGTCTGGAGCCGTTGAGGCTCATTTGTAACGGCTCCCCTGGTGTGTTTGATGTTGCCAGTGTCCAGCCTGCCTCTCAAGTAGGGATGAATTTGACAATAGTGACAGTTTCCCAACAGCAAATGGATTATTTCTTTTGAAATGTTGAAGGCTGCACATGAGGCTTCACACGCTTAAATACACAGTATGTCAGAGAATGCTACATTAAACCCTTTCGGGCTGAAACCAATAATTACTTTAATTATTGATTAAACTGAGGATTATTGTCTTGATTAGTTGGTAAAGCATTTGGTCTCTAAAATGTCAGAAAATAGTGAAACATACCCATCACAATTTCCTTGAGTTTAAAGTAGCATCCTGAAGTGGTTTGTTTTGAAAGAACAACAGTTCCAATCCAAGTAATTGAACTGTTTAGCATGTAGACTATTATCAAAACAGTTTCTTGTTAATTTTATGTGGATCGACTAATTCACAGTGAGCAAATAAGTACAATGCAAACTTCTCTTCTTTTTTTTTTTACCTGAAGGCCGCAGAGTTTCTAGAAGATCCATGCTTTACAAATTGGGCCTTCACAGAACTTGAATTGGCATTTCTCATCATCTTTGTTTCTTCTACTATTACGGCAAAGTTGATTAAAACATCAGTAAAACCACCAAAAGCTTTTTATTCACAAGAAAGTGGTATTATTGACATCAATAAGACAACAGAACCTTTTTGCATCAATTATAGGGCCACTCCACTGATTTAGTATTACAATTTGATATTAGAGGGGGATTTGCAAAAGACAAAGAAAAAAGAATAATGTTGGAGCAGAGGTTAAAATATGCTGCACGCCACAATTGTCACAATGCATCTTATTGACTTTTCCAATCTGGCATAAATCCACATATTTTAAACTCAACACTTCCAGTTTGTATTCCTTTATCCATCCATCCATCCATCCATTTTCGGCCGCTTATCCGGGGTCGGGTCGACATGAGCGAATGGCGGGGTCGGGAAAACCTCTAATGGGAGGCGTCCAGGAGGCATCCTGACTAGATGCCCGAACCACCTCAGCTGACTCCTTTCGACACGAAGGAGCAGCGACTCGACTCCAAGCTCCCTCCTGATGTCCGAGCTCCTTACCCTATCTCTAAGGCTGAGCCCGGCCACCCTACGGAGGAAGCTCATTTCGGCCGCTTGTATCCGAGACCTCTTTCTTTTGGTCACGACCCAGAGTTCGTGACCATAGGTGAGGGTTGGAACGTAGACCGACCAGTAAATGGAGAGCTTCGCCTTCCGGCTCAGCTCCCTCTTCACCAAGACGGACCGGTACAGCGCCTGTTTTACTGCTGCAGCCGCACCGATCCGCCTATCGATCTCACGCTCCACCTTACCCTCACTCCTGAACAAGACCCCAAGATACTTGAACTCCTTCGCTTGGGGTAGGCAGTTTGTCCCCACCTGGAGGGAGCAGTCCACCGGTTTCCGGCAGAGCGCCATGGCCTTAGATTTGGAGGTGCTAACTCTCATCCCTGCCGCTTCACACTCGGCTCCAACACCCACCGGGAACGTGTCTGACTTACTACCGAGGATACGAACACAGCTCCTACTGCAGGCGTACAGAGACCGGATGGCCCGTGCCAATGGGTCCGGCACCCCATACTCCCGCAGCACCCCCCACAAAACCCCCCGAGGGACCCGGTCGAAAGCCTTCTCCAAGTCCACAAAGCACATGTAGACTGGTTGGGCAAACTCCCAGGACCCCTCCAGTAGTCTTGCGAGGGTAAAGAGCTGGTCCACTGTTCCACGGCCGGGACGGAATCCACACTGTTCGTCTTGAATCTGAGGTCCGACAAGCGGTCGGAGCCTCCTTTCCAGCACCCTGGCATAAGCTTTTCCCGGGAGGCTGAGCAGTGTGATACCACGATAGTTCGAACACACTCTCCAGTCTCCCTTCTTGAAGATGGGAACCACCACCCCGGTCTGCCAGTCCATGGGCACTGTTCCCGACCCCCATGCGACACTGCAAAGGCGTGTCAGCCAAGACAGCCCAACAATGTCCAGCGCCTTCAGCATCTCAGGGCGAATCTCATCCACCCCCGGCGCCTTGCCACCAAGGAGCTTTTTGACTACCTTAGTGACCTCTGCCAGGGATATGGGTGCAACCACCCCAAGGACTTCAGGCGCTGCCCCCTCTCCAGGGGACATGTTGGCCGTGCTCTGTCCACCGCCCGACGATGTCCACAGTCCGGGTCAGCAGTTCCCCCCCCATGCTGAGAACAGCCTGGGGTAGGCCCTGCTTTCCCTTCCTGAGCCGTCGGATGGTTTGCCAGAACTTCCTTGAGGCCAACCGAAAGTCCTTCTCCATGGCCTCCCCGAACTCCTCCCATGCCCGAGTTTTAGCATCCGCGACCTTCGCAGCTGCAGCCCTTCTGGCCTGCCGGTACCTGTCAGCTGCTTCAGGAGACCCCTGGGCCAGCCAGGCCCGAAAGGCCTCCTTCTTCAGTTTGACGGCTTCCCTCACCCCCGGTGTCCACCACCGGGTTCTCGGGTTGCCGCCACGACAGGCACCGATGACCTTCCGACCACAGCTCCTAGCGGCCGCGTCCACAATAGAGGCTTTGAACATGGTCCACTCGGATTCCATGTCCCCAGCCTCCCTCGGGATCTGTGAGAAGCTCTTCCGGAGGTGGGAGTTGAAGACCTCCCGGACAGGATCATCTGCCAGACGTTCCCAGTTCACCCTCACTACACGTTTGGGCTTGCCAGGTCTTTCTAGCCGACTCCCCCGCCATCTGATCCAACTCACCACCAGGTGGTGATCAGTTGACAGCTCTGCTCCTCTCTTCACCCGAGTGTTCAAGACATACGGCCGCAGATCAGATGATACGACTACAAAGTCGATCATTGATCTCCGGCCTAAGGTGTTCTGGTACCAGGTACACTTATGAGCGACCTTATGCTCGAACATGGTGTTTGTTATGGACAAACTGTGGCTAGCACAGAAGTCTAACAACAAAGCACCGTTCGGGTTCAGATTGGGCAAGCCGTTCCTCCCAATCACGCCCCGCCAGGTTTCTCTGTCATTGCCCACGTGAGCGTTGAAGTCTCCCAGGAGAACTATGGAGTCGGCAGGTGGCGCCCTTTCCAGGACCCCTCCCACCGACTCCAAGAAGGCCGGATACTCCGAAATGCTGTTCGGTGCATAAGCACAAACAACAGTCAGAGCCTTACTCCCCGCAACCCGTAGGCGCAGGGAGGCGACCCTCTCGTTCTCCGGGGAAAACTCCAACATAGCGGCGCTCAGCCGGGGGCTCGTGAGTATCCCCACTCCCGCCCGGCGCCTCTCACCCTGGGCAACTCCAGAAAAGGACAAAGTCCAACCCTTCTCCAGGAGCTTGGTTCCAGAGCCCGTGCTGTGCGTGGAGGTGAGCCCAACTATATCTAGCTGGTACCGCTCCACCTCCTGCACCAGCTCCGGCTCTTTCCCCGCTAGCGAGGTGACGTTCCACGTCCCTAGAGCTAGTCTATGCTGCCGGCGATCGGCTCGCCCAGGTCTCCTGCCTGGCCCGCTGCCCGGTCTACATAGCACCCGACCCCGATGCTTCCCCCTGCGGGTGGTGAGTCCACAGGGTTGCTGGTCCATGATCTTTTTTCGGGCTGAGCCCGACCGGGCCCCATGGGCGAAAGCCCGGCCACCAGACGCTCGCTGACGAGCTCCCCTCCTGGGTCTGGCTCCGGGAGGGTGCCCCGGTTTCCCTTGTCCGGGCGAGGTTGCTACAATCCGTGGGCCGTAATTCATCGGGGTTTTTTGAACCGCTCTTAGTCTGGGCTCTCCCCCGAGACCTGTTTGCCTTGGGAGACCCTACCAGGGGCTGACGCCCCAGACAACATAGCTCCCAGGATCACTGAGCCACTCAAACTCCTCCACCACGTTAAGGTGGCGATTCATACGCCACCTTTATTCCTTTATGAATTTGTAATCTCAGAAGTCAATGTGCGATAATCCTGATGACATCACTCAAACATCATCAGGGTTATTTTCTCAAACTCGATCCTGTGGTGGTAAACTGATCTTAAAATTGATCTTCAAACTCGTACATCTGTGACTGTAACTCTGACTCCAACTTTCGTCTTGTTTTCCAGATCCTTCACACAGGCAATGTGCTCTGGCTTTTTCATTAGTGCCTGTTTGTTCATCCTTGGTAATGATCTCATAAGGGGCTTTTTAGTAGAACATGGTGCTCTGTGATTGAATGGTTTTATGTGGAGTCAAAGCACTCAGGTTTGCACAGCGTGGCGCCACTTCAGATCACTCAGCGCAAATCCCCGTGGAGCTCTGGGGGAAAAAACCATCGATTGCTGCACAGCCTCCCTCTCCTCTTTTCCTTCTTCTACCCCCAATTTTTCCCCTCTTGCAAAAATAATCCACTTTAACCGTCCCACTCCATTTCCTCTCTCCCTTCCCCTGAAACCAGTGATTAAGCGCTTAACCAGTTTACACACAAAGAGAGATGCGTTTGAAATGCAAACAAATAAACACCTGGGACTTTAGAGGTTGTGTTTCATGAGTTGTTGTGGCAGTATTTAGTTCCAATTTACTTCATCAGTATGTAAATGTACAGGGTTTTAGGCAGTAATAATTGTATCTTCCCCTGTGTAGCACGATTTTAACAATTCAACACTTTAATGATATTCAGATAGTCAGTTTTAAAATATCAGCAAAAAAAACCAGGATGAATAATTTGATCAGATGTCATGAAAGTGTGTCATTTACACCTGCAGGATGAATTAAGGTGTGGTAGTGTGAATTATAATATATTCCTGTAATGCTTACAGTAGGTATTCATGTATGGTAATTAGATATTTATCATTTAAATAAACAATTTTCTTCAGAAAAACTCATTAACTCAAATATGATGGTTTTATTGGCAGCTAAAGTTAATCATTTGTGTTGAGAGAGTGTGTTGATCAGAGGAACTATAGATGAGAGGCCTGTAACGCAAACTGTTTAACTTTATTTTCCATCCACTTGGGGGCAGCGCTCATAGCAGTAGGGCTGCCTCAACTGAAGAAATCCTGAGTCAACTAACAATCATATAATTTTGTCAACTGATCGATTAGTTGACTTAATCACCAGATCTGTAAAACAAAGTTTCTCCACAAAGAATCACACAAAAGACTTAAACCACCGATTCGTCAACTAATCGATTAAGAGGGGGCTGCTTATTATTGCAGTGCTTATTTACACGTAGAGCATCAGGTTACCTGGTAAATGTAAGTCACTCTCCTTTTATCTCTGTTTTTGTCAGTCCGATGCTTAGTGCTGGGCAGGTGGTGTACAGTTTCCTGGAACTATTAAAAACAGCTTCCTACACATTTAAGTTGTGGACCGTAAAATCAAAACAATGAGCTGACAGCACTCCTTAGAGCTGACGGGAACTCTGCTGTTGGCTGATAATTCTCTGTGGGTTTGGAACGATAAGTGACCCTCTTTCACAGTACATGTTGTCATTTCATCCACTGTTAATGTTAACATGTGGATCAGAGCAGCTTTAAAAGCATAGACACACTGTTTGGGATTTAAAAACAACCCACATCTAAACGCTGAGGGGAGAAAGGATGAAAACCTCCTCTTAAAGAGAGGGTGGTGTTTTGGAAATATACCAACTGATCTGTGAATCTGCTGACATGTCTCATTAACCCCCATCCCACACACACACACACACACACACACACACACACACGCACACAAACACACACTTTAGATAGTATCTTCTGCCATCTGCAGGGCTCAGCCTGGGCCTGTGACATCACTTCCTCTCACACATACAGGCGCTGGTGGGAAATTGTACCACCATGACATCATGTAATGGTTCCAACATGTGGTGAGATGAGTTGCATCCAACTGCTCGTGGATGCAGGAATGCAAGCTCAACTTTACAACAAAGTCAACTTCTCTGTCCACCTTAACCACCGTGGCCTTGATCCTGATTGAGCTCCCATTCATCTAGACTCAAATTTCCTATTTTGACCAGAACCGGCCTTGAAATCAAAGCTTTCCAGCGTACTTAAGTAACGAGGGGCCACAGGGAGATTAGAGTCCATTTCCACTTTAACTTTTGAGGTGAAACTGCACATTAATCCCCTTTTTTTAATGATGTCACGATGACCTCCACTCTCACACTCTCTGCTGTTATTATCATGATCCTCAAAGTCTTAGTCCAATAACTCAATATGACTCTTTCATCCTGCCTGAGGATCTTCACACATCTTGTATCCATCATCTGTCCCTCCCACACACGATACACACCTCCCCTGTTCTCACGTTAATCTGCCCGCTCCTCCCTCACTCTTCAGCCATTCGCTCATGTGAGATTCTTTCTTTCTTCGACACGGTACACCAGGAACTATTGAGAACAGCCAGTTGTGTGCGCTGGCTGCATTTGTCTTGGCACCGTCTCAGGGTTCTAATATTGCCAGATTAAGTGTACTAGATGACTGTGGCAGGGAGCTTCCTCCTCATGAGGCTGCAGTGAAAGATCAGAGGATGAGGGAGGAGATGTCCGCTTATAATCAATCTACTTTTGATTCTTGCTGTTTTGTTAAACTAACTTATAACCACCGGTCACAGAAAAAATCTTGTGAAAGCTATTTACTGTACGCGACACATTTTGGGTTGCATCTGTGGATAAACATTTTCACACGCAGGCAGTCGACTCGCAGAACAACTAAAGATAATGCAGGAACTGTTCCAAAGCTTACCAACTTTTTTGACCTGTTTATGAGCTGAACTCTCCCCTCTTGTAGTTGACTCACACACACACACATGCTGTCAAAGAGGGTAATAGTTCTGTCACTCGTAATGAACTTCAGAGAAAGCAACCCCAAATATGTAAGCCAGTGTTTGTGTATGTGTGGGTGTGTGTAAGCTGCTGTGCAAATGGGGTGGCCTTTGATGTAGCGCTGCTCGGATCCTCTTGTAGTTAGCCGTTCCCAGGCTGTCTGAGCCTGTCCTATTCTTTTTCAAGGGCAGGATGCAGAGACAGGGACATGAGAGAGAATGGCTGGCCTTCTTAGCTTTTCTGTCTTTTGGTTGATGCTGCGAAAAGTACCTCGATAAGTACCTCGATAATTGCCTTTTGTGTGTGTGCTCATGTGTAAAACATACCTAATGGCAATGGAACCAGTTAAACATTTGTGAACTACAAATAATCCATCTGTATAAATAAGATCCCATGCCTTTTCAATGTCTTAGCTGCTTTTCCATTTGATAGTTTTCATGTTAAATGTTGTGGATGACTTAAACTGCAACTCTATTGGTCAGTAATATTCAGATGCAGATTATTAGTCTAATAGGGTTGGTAGAGTCTGCCAACTGGACTTTGGTCTGTGTGTCTATTGGAGTGGATCAGAACAGACTGCCTTTCAGGTCTGATCATGTGGTGCATTGTATTTGTCACAGAGAAGATCAATGTTGTTTGACGTGAGCCGTAGAGAGTCAACTGTGAAAAAGAAAAAGTCACATGTAGTCTGTTTTTGAGCACAGCTGTTGGTGGCGCATCCCGTTGCTGTGGTGTTCTCTCCTGAGATCTGTCCGGGTCGACTGCTGGTCCAACAATTTGGACTTTGTAAAGTAAGACCAAAGTCACAAATTTGCCTCAGAGGGCTTTACAATCTGTACACATACGACATCCTCTGTCCCGGGACCTCACATTGGATCAGGGAAACTTGAAAAAAGGGAAGAAACCTTCGGGAGAGCAACAGAGGAGGATCCCTCTATCAGGATGGCCAGAAGTACAATAGATGTCATGTGTACAGAATGAACAACGTAACAGTTAGTATGTGTGTTGTCACAAGGGTTACAACACACTCATTGCATTTGACATAAATTATTCATATAATGAGTAGTAGTAGGCATGATGAAAAAGTTACAACTACCAAATATAACAGCAAAAGTGGATATAGTAGACCAATAAAAGATATTAAAAGCAGTAATGGTGTTGGCAATACTAATTGCAATGCAACTAATAATAATGATAATAGCAGTGGGTGTCGGGCAGGACCAGGGTCCAGGTATAACCACGATCCATGAGGCGAGAAAGCACTAAGTACTCTGGCTGACTTCCTTCTGACTCCCCAAACACATGAATGACATGAACATGATTTACTACAGTAATACAGCATTGTTGTTGTACCTAAGGGCTTAACATGTTATGTTACAAAGAGTCAATAATTTGCATAAGTATTTTTGGGCCTGTGGTAAGTCTCTAGTCTGCAATTCTGACTGTGGCCACTACTCCAAAATCACAGCCAGCACTGATCCTGGGGGCTTGCTTTATAGTCCTGTATAAATCATTTCCTTTGAGGTCGAAGGCCACATATTTTTCCCTTCTCACACCTTTCCTGCTGTCTCTCTAAAACAGCGCCTTTGGAAACATCCAAGATGCTCCTCCTGTGTCTGGGATGTGCTTTTAACATACCAGATAAAGCTTGTTTTACTGTGTGTGTGTGTGTGTGTGTGTGTGTGTGTGTGTGTGTGTGTGTGTGTGTGTGTGTGTGTGTGTGTGTGTGTGTGTGTGTGTGTGTGTTAAGCAACCTGCAGGTGGAGGAACAACCAGTAACCTACAGTATCTCCTGCCTTCAAAAATCCCTTTATGTTCCACCGCCAGATGTGGAAAGAAGCAGCGAGAAATTGTGGCAAAGCGCCAGAAGGAATTGTGTCAGAAAGCAGCTTTAACAGGTCATTGTGTATTTTCACTCCTCTCTTTTCCTTTCTGTCTCGCAATAATTTTACTATTGCTGAAATTCTCAAAACCATCAGCGCACTTTTTGCATGTGAAGAAAGAGATGAGCTGATTGAGAGGATTCACATGAGCCAAGTCACGTACAGACCAAAAGATCCTTCCATCCCGATCCAAGATTAATACCATATTTTACATCTATAGTTCCTGTCTTGCACCTTCTCTTCTGATGGTCCCAGCCTGCAGTAAAATAGTCTTTGACCCTGAACACATCCTCAGAAGACACAGGATCTCTGATTAAATTCGCCCTCTAGAGGTGGAGAGCTGGAACGACAGCAGCTGTCACCACAGAGGCAGGAGTTGAGCATATCCACAACATTCAATATCTCAGCTCTTTTTTCACCCTCATGTTTTTTTGGGGGATTTCGACAAAGTCATCTCAGATTTCATCTTATCTTCTATTCAGCACATCTCGGAGATAAAAAGGAACATTTAAAAAGCAGATGGGCAAAGATGTGTGCACTCACTCCACCATCGAACTCAGTCAAAGACACGATAGAGAGATCCTGCCTCACTAGGGCAACACATTAAGGCTAAACGAAGGTGTTAGTTCGGTCTGAACGCTGCTGTCTATCAGCTTGTAATGTTAAAGGTATGAAATGTTTCCTCCAAAGCTTTTCTGCCTGAAGGATGAAGCTCTCAGGAAGAGGGTTCCCTCAGGGATCCTCTATATCTGTTATCTCACACATACCACGACACTCACGCATGTTCAAACACATGCTTATATGCACACACACACACACACACACACACACACACACACACACACACACACACACACCTCTTTGTATGGAACATCTGCAAAACTATACTCTTCACCCCTCCACCTGAGCGTGAGTAATTCTTCTTCTATTGATCCTCCATTAATGCTCCACCACTTTCCCCTGAACAGATGTCAGGCGAGCATCACACCGATTGATGTTTTTAATAAAAACGCAATGAGGAGGAGGAAGAGGAGGAGGAAGAGGAGGAGGGATGGACACTCTTCTCATGGAGGAGAAACCTGGAGGTAGGTGTGTTACTGCATGTGTGTTTGTGTCTCACTTGGCAGCCCTTTTCACAAGTTGTGCCTCTACCGATGTGGTTGGCGAGAAACTTTTTTTAAAAGCGCATTTGAAGAATCTCAGATGTTACAAGACGAAACACCCACATGTGTTTGTGTGTGTGCGTGCGTACGTGCCAGTGAGTGAGCTCAGATTGACTTGACTCTTTCACTTCAATCGCATCTTTGTAGGTCTGCTTGTGGATCCTATAAGCAAAGCGCAGGGGGAGAGGTTGCATAGCAGAGCTTCAATGGTTTCTTTGGCTGAGCCATAAGGGATCTATAGCACCAGCAACCTGACTGGCAGGCAGATGGGTAAGGATGAAATGATAAAATATCAGATAAGAATCTGTCAAAATTCAAAAAAATGCACCGGTCAATAATCCATATTTTTACCTGAGCACCGGAACAAGCACTCTGACTTTGAGTTTGAGAGAACGACGAAGAAAGAACACAGAGAGAGATCAACAGAGTGTGAGGAAGTGAGGGAGGAGATACTCGATAGAACAGAAGATGCACAGAGATAGAAAATTCAGAAACGTGTTGAAAGATATATTAAGCAAAAGGACACTCATTACTCTCTAAAAGGTTTGAAATCTAAGATAGGAGAAGGACACACACACACACACACACACACACACACACACACACACACACACACACACACACACACACACACACACACACACACACACACAATGGTGAAACTCCCAATTTTCCAAACGCATAACAGATTTGAGAACACTGCCTCCACGAGCTCCCAGCTCCTCACTCCTCCCCCGCTGCTCTTGTATTTACCCGCTTGACAAATACATGTGTCGGCCCATCGATGAATTGAAAAAGATGTGCGTATGAATAATAAATCTGTGGCAGCTGTACATTTTTAATTGATTCTTCCCAAGTACAAACGGCATGGAGATTGTGAAGCTTCATATACTCCCTGAGGGAGCCGGTTTGATTTTCTTTTATCCACTAATGTATTTATTACTATTGAAGCTGGAATGAAACAGGGTGGGAAAAGGGATGTGATGAATATTTGACAAGGAGAGTTTGTGACGTGCAATATGTCAGTGAGGTTTCCTGACTGTCAGTTTTATCCTGCTGAGCTTGTGTCATTTTCAGGAGCTGTTCCGTGACCTCCGCCTGTTAAAATATTTGATATGCATTTATTTTTAATGATGGCTGGTCACTTGAGAGGCTCCATGAAGTAGATACATCATCTTTGATATCTATGGATAACCATGATTCAGTTTTTTCTTCTTTTCTATTATTTTCCCCCTGTCAGAGACCACCCGTATCTCGTATCACACTCAAACCCTCAAATCAAGCGAAAACACAAGCAAATACTTGTTGTTGTCATGATGACTAGACACAAACTATTGGCAGTTCTACAATCCAGGAATAAACATGTGCTAGATGATATTCACAAAATTCTAAATTATTATTTAATAGCTCTAAAATTAACAGTGTCTGAATAGTCATAACGCTGCATTTCTTCTCAACAAGTTTTTCTTTTGACAAGTTGTTTTTGTATTACTTCAGTAAAACATTTAAACAGTTACAATGCAATGTTTTAAAAAAAAAATCTCATTGGAACATTCAAATCTATTGTTGATTTTCTTCCCTTCTGTACAATTTTCTTGAAACAATGCATTAAATTTAAAAATCCAGACATTACTTAAATAAACTAATGATCTTAAGTAGCAATAAATAATGTTATATTAGTGATTTTATTATATATGTGTGTGTATGTTGAACTTAAAATGTTTATTTCATTAAACTTGGACTAAAGTAAAGAAATAATTAAAGTGAACTCATGATTTTGAGTAAAGATTACTAATGTGGACTTGAATATGTCTACTGCAGCACTTAAAGTTAACACAACTTAACCTGTTTAGTTCTTCCATGTGTAAAAACTTAAATGGTTTGAGGTAACGGGTTTCCACACGAATTTCTAGTAAAGTCAACTAGTTCGGGCTAAGAGTGTTGGTTTCTTCATGATTCAAGGTTGAAAGCATCATCATTTAATTTGTCAACTGGTTTCTCCGGTAACAAAATTTCTGGATGAACGAAACATGGAGAGATGACCTAGTCAACAAGTCAAGTTTAGTGTATCTTTTTATTATTTATTTATTTTTGCACAATTCAAAAAATAATATTTAAAAATAAACAAACATAACAGAGATAAATTAATATCACAGTGCAGGAAGAGGCAAAAAGCCAACTGGGCTTATTTGAAGCCTCCACCTATATAATATTTAACATTTTACAAGATTACAAACATAAAATGAAATATGCACAAGACAGACAACCCTATCCTCATGGTGATGCCGACAGATGAACTCATGATAAATTGAATCAAAACGTTTATCCCCTACTGGCCAATTCAGGACCATAGGCTGTGAATGTAACCAAAAGTGACACAAATCTGTCAAATGTGGTTTTAGGGTTTTTCAGCATCACTGTTTTGCTTTACTGTCACTGCTCTCATTAGTGTCATTTTTGGCAGCAGGCAGCGGCGGCAAAATAAGTTTAAAACAAACAAACAGTGTACACCACCATATACCGTAAAAGTTGGGTTACAAGCCGCTCCTACCTCCGGTCAGTGTCCCCGCTGTAGCAAGCTAGCAGCAGCGCCGCTGCTGCTGCTACTACCGGCCGCTGCTGCTGCTGCTACCGGCCGCTGCTGCTGCTACCGGCCACTGCTGCTGCTGCTACCGGCCGCTGCTGCTGCTACCGGCTGCTGCTGCTCGGGTGTCGAGCCTGGTCCCGCTACCTTCGGTGGTTTTCGGGGAGCTAGCGGAAGTTAGCGGGGAAGTAACGGAGTGCTAGCAGGAGCCCCAGCTGGCTACAGCGGGGAGCTAACGGGGACACTGACCGAAGGTAGTAGCGGCTCGTAACCCGACTTTTACGGTACTGTCACACAACACTTAAAAGCAGACAGATAAAGTTAGCTCGATATAGTGGAACATTTAGTAGCTAAAAAGCCAATTTTTTCCCTTCAACAAACACAGAGTTTCACCCAGGTGACCGCTGTCTGTGTCCCGTAGGACGCTTAAAGTCAACATAGAGTTATGTTGTCACATCAGTCGTTAGTCACGTGAGTCAGTCAAGTTAAGATCAACTACGACCTTTTCCTTGACCTTTTTTGCCTCAAACTAAACCTCCTGTGAGGACGGAAGTTTATTTTGAAAAGACACTCTGCACGTATTGAGCGTATATTGACACGTCGTCGCTGACATGTCGAAGCATTGGTATTTAACGAGTTGGGAGTAAGAATGTGTTTTATTATATGTCAATATCTTCTGCCCCTATCTGCTGCCCCGATGGGGCCAATAAATCCATTGCCGGTGTTAATACCAATGGAAAATGTCAAGATTACTTAGTGATATGATTACTAATTAACAGTAAACTTTTCCTTATGTAAAAATGTAAAAGGGGAGAAATGCATCTTAGTATAGCAGACAGATGCAGTACCAGTTTGTTCAGACAAACTGTAAAAACAGCAGTTTGGCATCAGTATTAACTTTTATTCTCAAACACACCAGTGCTGGATATATTCTGCATATATATGAATTGTTTCTATGGTGTTTATTATACAAACTCATAGGTCTAAATGCATAAAATAATTACAAAAATCCCTTGCAGATATTGTAGAACAGTTGAAGCGTTTTGTGGGTCAATTGTTCCTTTAAAAGTGGCCTACACATGTTCAAAGAAGCACGTACTACAACATGATGCAACACAAACCGCAGAGAAAATGTAGTCATCTGCATATTTATACAAATAGGAGAGGTCACAAGGGTAAGAATGTAGCAAACATACATTTATAATAATCTGTTAATGATTGCTCTGTCTAATATTAAAGGATATAGATTCACCCTTCGCATGTCTCTCTGTTTCATTTATGTGCAGTTAATTGCCCCCATGTTGCTGAACAGATGGCCTCATCACTTTACTAATTTCCTTATGGGAGTCTGTGTTAATTCCAGTCAACTCAATATGTTTGTCCCCACATGGTGACACATCAGACTGATAATACTGACAAGGTCAGTCTTCACCTTCCTGTAATGATTTTGCCCCTCCTATCAACACTTAATTACAGTCAGTCAACCTTCTTTTCTTTTTTTACGTTGAATGAGGAACAGCTGAGGTGTTTTCTTCCATGTGGCAAAACCTGTAATAATAACCGAGAAAGTTGTATTATTATGTTCTGCTCTCAATGGAGGGTCATCCTCTTCCCAGCCACCTTGAATTGGGGCATGGTGCTAATATTTGTATAGACCTCTGAGTCCTGAGTGGTACCCTCATTAACTGGATATCAGGAAGCGTGGTGGAAAAATCCCACGGAAAATCCCCACACGCCAATATTCGGTATGCTAAAGAGAATATTTGACTATGAGTCGAGGGGTTAGTTTGTATATATGTATGTATTATACTTCCATTATGGTATTTTGTCCAACATTAATGGGAAAATGTTGCACAAAACATTTGCATAAAGAAGTAATATGAGACAGGATGAAGAAAAGTACATCACTCGCTATAGAAGATGTAATCTATTGTTTCTATATGAACTGTGAAAGTTCTGTAATGTAATGTATCACCGATTAAGCCACATTAAAACATTTTCAGCCGACTACTTTCTTACATAATTTAAAAATACAAAATACAGCTAACTACGGAGGGGATGATCCTCCTGGCTCTGGCTCGGCCATTGTGAGGAAATGAAGTGTTTGACGCCTACAATTTCTGGGGAGAGGACCCCAGTCCCTGGTCTGCATGGCTACAGTAAGTCAAGGTGAAAATTGCATTTTCTTTGTGATTTGGGTTAACGTTGAACTTCCACAATGAATTCCCTGAAATATTTTCCTCATACTTTAAGATTAAGAAAGAGAAAACAATTCCAACCAGCATAGAGGACAATGTGAGCAGGAAGGACAGGCCCTGAGTCTGACTGATAAGGACAGATGATCAATATTATATAATTTAACACTCCGGTTGGATTTTTTTACTCAGCAATGTTATCATCATTCACAGACGAGACAGGAAAAGGCCATCAAAGAATGAAATCTCCTTTCACACACGTCCCTGGACCGACACTGAGTTTAGAGAGGCAGACAAAGTCGTTGTGAAAGACGTTTTTTACATTTCCACATCGATGATGAACCGATGTCACAGCTCTAATGGATTTTCTGCCACTGGCATTGGGCAGACGTCTGATGTGCATAACTGTGATATGAAACTGCACAAACGTAATTCTCTGCGGTTGGGACCATGTATGACCTTGCTCTAACAAGACTATAGGCTCCGTCTCGCTAACACTTTATCCTGCAATCCTACTTAAGGAAGGTCTGAGAAGCAGGTGAGAATAAACTAACTCTGGTGATCCTTTTTCTAAGTTGTATTTTAAATAGTTTTCTCTCTTGTGTGGTATGATCCCTGTCTGACCCATTGTGTCTTAAACCTCTGTTTCCTCCAAATCTTCTCTCCTCTTGTGTCTGTCATTCCCCTGTTTGTTTTGTATGCCATGTGCTCGGTGTTTGTGTTCTCGGTCCCGCCACCGGCTGTATATCAACCCTGGTCCTGCAGGCCTGGGTTGTCAGTCTGTCTCGTCTTCTGCCCCGGTAGTCACCACTGCCCCTCCGTAAATTCTCTGCAGTTATTTGTTCTCTAAACTCTGTATCAGTGGCGCCTGGTGTAATCTAATCAATTTCAGCAATCATCCCAGTATGATTCAATGCAAAAAAAAATATCAAACACGCATTACTTATAAATAAATATTTAACATTTATTCCAACACTTTGACATACTAAGGACATCTTATTAATAAAATTCAGTATATGAATATATATAATGTAGCATATCGATAAGTGGTCCTGCACTTGATTGATGATTTCAAATGGATTGATAAATTCCCCAAAACAACTTAAGAGCTTTGTACAAAGGCACAACAACGATAATTATGTTTGCTCACTCCTCGTTTGCATTAATAGCACACACACAGAGCCAACACGCTAATTTCCTTAAAACATACACAGTTATTACAACTTTAACTAACCTTGTGCCTCTTCGGGGGAGTGCTAATACCGTTACTGTTTCTAATTTGTATACAAAACTGACCATATTTTCCGTAGCTTTTCAACATTAAATCCGCACACAATGCGACTTCCTTTTAAACTCTGCGAGCCACCTTCAAAATAAAAGCATCTCATCTTAAAACACACAAGAGACGAGAACGAGAGACGGGAACGCACACCGTGGGGCCTAATGAGAATGGCCCAACGGTGAGTCTTTTTTAGGACGCTGATTGGCTAAATTGTATGTCACTCATTTATATCTTTAATCAGTGATTGGCTAAACTGCTTATTAGACCCGTCTTTCTTGTGCCAAATCGATTCGGCCCCGGACGTGCACAGCGCAGTAGAGACGTGTACGGGGCAGCTGAGAGGTGCATGAGCAGAGAGGACAAGCAGGAAAAGCATATATTTTTAGCAGATATCCTATTTTACAATTATTACTGGGTATATTCCATATCTCAAAAACACAAATATTGACAATTTGTATCATTTATTAATATTATTATAATTGTTATAATTAATAATATTATATATATAAAATTTAAAAGAAATGGTGGCTGAAGGTGGGGCCTTCAGCCACCTCTCCAGCTTAGAAGTTCCTGCCTCTGGTGTCTAGTCACAGGACTCACACTG
Source organism: Myoxocephalus aenaeus (assembly GCA_038501785.1). Taxonomy (NCBI): domain Eukaryota; kingdom Metazoa; phylum Chordata; class Actinopteri; order Perciformes; family Cottidae; genus Myoxocephalus; species Myoxocephalus aenaeus. Next base: position 215,204 of record JBAMJR010000089.1, read on the forward strand.
GGATTGACCTGCCTCACCTGCCTCCGGTGTCGAACCTCGTGACTCACACCACCTGTGGCGGACCACGGGCTCCCCACACTCCCTTTGGCTCCAATAAAGACTGTTTTACCTGATACGGTCTCCTGTGGTCTGCGTTTGGGTCCTAAACATTGTGCTCCACAATGAGAAGAAAAGAGGTTTGGAGTAGAATATTCTAAAAAACAAAGCTTTATTTCAAGAAAACACAGTGCTCAACACTGTCCAATAACAACTATCAACAAACTGTAACTTTGGGCATGAGAGGTTCAGAGCAGAATGGTTTAAGAAACATTCAATGTGGTGGCCAGAGCAACTTCAGGGAATACATTGACGTAGCATTCAAACTGGGGGCCCTGCAGTAAGGTGGCACTGATGAGGTGGTCTTTGAAGGCAAAGCGTTCCCTGGTGTGTCCAAGTATGGAGTCACAAACCTACAGATAAATATAGAGAGAGACAGACAGATAAGTTGTATCTACTAAATATCTACTACAAACAGGCTTCATACTACAGACAAAAAACTATGTTTTGTGTGTCTTGATGGCTCAGCAACATAGACAAAAGGCCAGGAGCCACCTTGATGGCTGTAGCTATGACACACACACACACACACACGCACGCACGCACACACACACACACACACACACACACACACACACACACACACACACACACACACACACACACACACACACACACACTCTAACTTGTTGGGGGTTGAATTGGTATTTTAGATAAAGTTATAGCCTGATATGATATCCACCCAAATCTAACAATGTCCAACATGTGTTCTGCTGTGGGAAAGATAAAACATTAAACTCTAACACAGGCATCTGCTGATTTTGACACTCACCTCTGCAGCAATCCTTCAAGCTCATCTTCCTTCACAGCCCGGCGCTTCCTCGGCTGCTCAGAGCCACTGCTTTGCTCCACATTGAGCCTCCAGCTAACAGCTCCGGTTAGCATGTAGCTTGAGGAGAAGCTCCGGGTGTACGTCCTCCCGCGGTCACTGCTTTGCTGCTGAATATTTAAATCCGGACGTTCGGGTCCCAACTCTTTCAGCCTCTTCTTGTCAACATCTGATCGTGAATTGAAAGGTGTTTCGCGTAGAGATACCACAGAGTTTTCAGTCGCCATACTAACATAATCAAAGTCTCTTCTAGCTGTGTTGCTCGCGTAGCTACGTGGGAGCTATATGGGATGTGAGGGAATGATAAAGGTCTCTGATTCGACGAATAGTCCAACCACGTTGCAATAAGAAACGATGTCATTGGCTAGGGCGCAGATTTGTGCGCCCGAAGATTCACGTTTCATCCGCCAATGAGAAGCTGTCCTTGCCGAAACGAGGGTGAAATGTTTGTTCGCTGCCATAGACACACATTGGGCCGGCGCCCCGACAGGGGGAGGGGCTTTTCTCAGTGATGATGAATGGCGATATATTATATTTGGTATATCTTAAGTGGTTGTTGACAGGGGCTTACGGTCTCCCACACACATTTAGCGCGTCAACACGGTATATTTCTTATTTAAATTATTTGGTATATAATGTTTTTTGACAGTATATATTATATATTTTTTTTCTTCTTTTTTTTTTTCATCGCAAAATTTTAAGAGGGGCGCACCGCCACTGATTATAAATATGTTGATTCACGTCTACGTTGATTATCACGTATTCTTGTTTTATTGTTTTTATGTTTGTGTTTGACGTATTACAAATACGCTTATAATCGTGTGTTTGTGTTATTGTTTTCTTGGGGTTTTCTTGTTCTTTTCCGCTGAATTTAAGCATATTTTAATGGAATAGAAAAAGGATTCCCTCAGTAGCGGCAAGCGAAGAGGGGCAGGGTGAGGCCGGTAACGGCCCCCGGTCACACCGGGGTCCCGTCTTCTCTGAGTCGGGTTGTTTGGGAATGCAGCCCAAAGTGTGTGATAACCTCCATCTAGCAATCAACTCAGCAGACACTCGGATCTCTGTGGTCAAATCAGCTGCAACATCTGACGTAAAAAAACATTCAAACGGCCGGAAGAGCCACGGGACACAACATCCGCTTTTCAAAATACTGACTGACATGGATGTGTTCAGAACATTTCTGACCACATCCAAACATCTTAACTGTACCAGTACGTTTGTGTTTGACACATTACAACATTTCTGTATGACCAGTACAGTTAAGATGTCACTGCTATGCTGGACCTTGTTGTAAAGGCATCCGGCACCAGGACTCCATGGCTGCCTGGGATCCTAAACTCCAGACATACTGCTCCAGCAGCAGCAGAAACAGTTCCGCAGATCTTCAACAGTCTGTGTATTGTTAGCGAGCCGGTTACGAAACACATCAGTCTCGCAGTCAGATTGTTCCACAGATGTGGGTCTGACTGGCTTCCAGCTCCTTTGATGTGACGCTGGCGTTTCTAGATTCCACGTCTGTCTATCTGCATTGGCTGACGACGGAGGCTGCCGAGGGTTAGATCTTATTTGTGGAGCTCAGCGTAAACAAGCCGGTCGCGGCGGGCCAAGTCAACCTGACATCCAAAGAACAGGACTGTAAGCATCGTCGGGAGATGGAGCCCAGGCTTTCTGTAAGCCGTCGTAATCAGTGACTCTGAGATGGAATCGGTGCAGATGTGAGATGGAGGTCTTGCGCCACAAACAAAGGGTTGGGGAAAGTGATATCTAATCTTGCCACCGTGTTCTTATTTGTAACATTGTTGGGGAAACATTGGCGTCTCAGGAGGCCCTCGGTATCGGGCGGCAGAAGTTCAAAGGCGATACAGGGGTCATGGGATGGAAGAAGCAGGAGGCAGGAGGGGATTTGGTTGGGACAGGGCTCTTGTTGTCCCCAGCTGTCCTTTCCATGTCCCCCCCTCACCAAAGGGCAGCCGCAGGTTAGAAGGCCACTAAGAAGAAAGCAAAGAAAGAGATGAGGGGGTTCAAATACAGGCTGTAGATCGGAGGAGTCTGGAGGAGGGATTGAGTGTGTGTGTGTGTGTGTGTGTGTGTGTGTGTGTGTGTGTGTGTGTGTGTGTGTGTGTGTGTGTGTGTGTGTGTGTGTGTGTGTGTGTGTGTGTGTTTTGCGACAGCACACACTGTCATCTACTCCCCTCCCCTGTTCTCACACACACAGGGACAGCGTGACCAGACGTCCCTTTGGCCTCTGATATATTTATATTCTTGGAGCAGTCTGTTCAGAGAGGGAGACCCGTGAAATGCACCTGAGCAAATATTAACATCCTCCATAAGGAGCCTTTGATGTGCGGAGGCCAAAGCCCGGGGTCGGCACCCCTCAGCGGGCTCGGCTCGGAGCGCAGGGTCTGCAGAGTCAATAGAGGAGTGGGAAGATACTGAAGAGCAGACGGGTCAGACTCTCAGCCAGACATGAAGGCAACCGGACACATATAGGGGTCAGGGAAATCTGCGTCCATATTATGATGGTTATTCAAGTACATTTATTTAGAGATGTTATTCAGAAAGAAAAACACACTCAGTGACTGATTAAATGCATTGAAATGTCAAAGCAGCTTGCATCACACACAGTGTATTTGACTGAACAGCAGACAAATTGACTCTCTTGACAGTTTCACAGCAATGTTTTATTACAAAGGCCATAGTTACCACAGGGAATTCTGTCTCTCAACCCTCCCTGAACTAAGTTCATAAAACTCAACAGCACACAAAAAAAAATCCACAACTTATTTGAAAGAGGAAAAAAAGATTAACTTCCAGAGACTTAAGTGTCTTCGCTGCTAAATCCCTTTTCAAACGTTGGGAAGAGACTTGAGGGAAATAAATATATAAAGTCATCCAAGAACCAGGCTAAGTGGTTTATCTCCTTTCATCTTGCCACCGCTATATGAGGACTAATCCTGCCTTGTGTCTTCAGTGCGGAGCCGGGGCCCCTCTGAACTACATTAAATAGAATAGATCAGCTCCTCCAAAAAGTCACGAGGTGGCATTTCAGAATCTGCCTTGGTTTTTTGGTGCCACAGATAGTGGATGGCATGAGTCCGTATCTGCGCTCGGCTTTGTCTTTGGGTGTGTAGCTGACATCTGAACTCTCACCAGTGCGAAGAGTGTTTTTGCAGGATTACTGACGATAAGGTTCCATTGATTGTCTTTTGGTGAGCAGGTTTATTTGAAGCTTGAAAAGTCTGTGCGCAAAACATTTCTAGCATGTATTTGTGTGTTAGATATGTATTTGGGGATGGCTGTGTTTATAGCTGTGTGAACAGGGAGTGAAGAGCTGATAAAACCGACGTGAACCATTCAGAAAACACCATCTGCAGGAGCATTGTTCTCCATATATTGGTCACATTGTCCATTCCTGCAGTCGAAGAGGACAGTCACAGCAGGAAGTGGGGTGTGGGTGTATAATGCAATTAAATGACTCCTTCATCTTGTTTGATCCGCTTCATTTCATTTGGTCTTACTAATTTGAAATAAGAAATCAGATAAAGTGAAGCCATCATGTGTTTTCACATCAAAAGTGATGGATGACGATGTTCCCACTGTGTTTCCTCTTCATCTCCTAACTCAGACTTCTGAGGGCCACGGTGATTAGATCATCTCCAGCTCTCTACACAATGAGCTATTGTGGGGAGAAGCAGCTGTAAATTGGACTTGTCAAAGCAATCTAGTTAAAGCTGGATCAAAGGCTTTACTGAATGCTACTACCTCTTGGTCTGTGAAGACTTGTTTACATCTGCAAATTTCTCCTCTTTCTTCCCAGCTCAGTAGAAGTGTAAGTTTATGGGCAGGAAATGTCCTCAAAGACCTGAAATCAGCAGACGAATGGGAGCCGGGCAGTTTATCTGAGGACATCAGTGAGGTATAAGTGTGTACTGTATATACATCGAATGCATTGGTTGTCTCGTACAACTAAAGAGGTGTATGGGATTTTCCCCAGATGCACTGAGTTGGGGGGAGTATTAACAAGACCACAGCTATGCCAGATATGCCCACCCAAACAAAGGGAACTGAAAAGACGCAGGCTGCACACAGAGGGCTCCAGAGAACACGGCGAGAAAAAGCGAAAGGTAGATGCAGATTTCGTCAGATCGAAGCCAAGAGCACAGATTTCAGCAGGGAAAGAAGGTTGAACATTTCAGGGCTTTTGATTAGTTGAATGACAGGCTTGGTTACTGTTTCCCATGTCGTATTGATTAGGAAGGAGCTTGTATTAGCTTGTCAAAATGCAGATAGTCTGATGTTATTTATGGACATCCATAAATCTCCCTCCATCTGATCATACATCTGTGGTACAGCGCATGTGCCCAACAATGTACATCTCCAAGGTTTGCAAGACATGCAGTCTGCATTAGAAGATAGTGCATATACTATATCTGCATTCGGTCACAGCAGGTCATCGCAGCCTCTGCTGGAAATGTTTGCATCACATGGGATGAGTTTATGGCTGTAAATTAGGAACTGAAAGCCATTTTACCAGACGTTACAGATTCATGACTCATACAATGTCACAAGGACATAGTTTTGCCTCCTTTTGCAACAGTGAAAATTGTTAAATATCTTTTTTTTTTTACCACTATACCTTTGTGTACTATGTGAGTATTTGACCAATCCTACTTGTTTGTAACTTCAAAACTAACATGAAGCAAGTTGAAAACATCACGATTCACTAACTAGCTTCTGCTATAATATTGTCTACTTCCCACTTCATTGATGTCTTTAAACCCAACATGAGACCCATCTCTTCCTCTTTGATTTTCATGTTTTTTTTCTCCAGATTATTTAATTAAATATCACACACACACACACACACACACACACACACACACACACACACACACACACACACACACACACACACACACACACACATAGGACCACACACTTTATAATCACTTTTTTTTGTATAACTTGTGAAAAACACTCAGCACTGTTGGAGAAAATAAGATTAAGTTTACTGATTCCAGTTCACCCCATATGTGAATAAACAACCACAAATGATTCCACATAGTGAACATAGTGACGATGAAGAATATAAATGTGTAAGGTTGAAAACGGATCGTGAAAACTCCCTAAGGCGGCTGTAAGACCATCAAAGCTCCAGCCATGCTCTATAACACGGTATTGGGACTTGCCTGCTGTTCTATTTTGATATGTGTAAACAGGGGCCAGTAGTGAACCTCTATCTGTCAGCAGAAACACATTTGCTGGAGCATCCATTGAGGGCCAGTGCCGAAGAGCAGGCCACCTTATTTAATAATTAATCAAGGTGCAGTTCAAGGCACACAATCTGATGAAAGCGCCGTCTGTCAGGCAAAATTAAGCCCTTCTATCGTTCCCTTATTGTTGTTAGTTTAGGCTGATCTCTCTTTCATTTCCCAGCCCCTCTCTCCCTCCCTCCCTTCCTCTTTCCTTCCATCCTTCTTGCCCCCACTCCCCTCTTCTTCCATCAAATGTTTTGAGCTTGTCAATGTGTCAATTAAAACGAGCTGCGGCATGTTGTTTCATCGCATGGTACGTTTGATGTCTTGATATAAAAGTGCTTTGAAATCTGTTTATTTTGCCTTTGCGTTGCTCTTTCTTGAACACTTGCTTCTCTCCAGTTGGTATGCTACGGGTTCCTCTTTTGTGTCTGCACAAAATGCAAAGAAAATGTTACAACGGTATGAAAGAGTGCCGCTCATGTCACATGCGGATGATGATGGGTGAATAAAGTGCCGAAAGTGCCGAAAGCTCTTCAGGGGCATGTTAACGAGGTGGTTTAATCAAGAGACTCAAATCTTCCACACAAATACCAGGTTCTGGAGTTCAATTCAATTCAATTCAGTTTATTTTATATAGCCCAACATCACAAATACAAGTTTGCCTCGGAGGGCTTTACAATCTGTACACATAACATCCCTGTCCCGGGACCTCACATCGGATCAGGAAAAACTCCCCTAAAGAGATAGTAAAAACCCTTTCACAGGGAAAAAAGGGAAGAAACCTGAGGGAGAGCAACAGAGGAGGATCCCTCTCCCCGGATGGACAGAAGCAATAGATGTCATGTGGCCAGAATGAATAGCGTAGTTACAGCACATTCAATGAATATGACAGAAATTATTCATATAATGAGTATTAGGCATGGTCCATGATCCTGATAATCCATGAAGCAGAAGGCGGTAGAGAGGAGGGGGGCATCAGAGGGCCATGGCAGCGGGTAAGACCGGTTCCAGGCCGGTTCCATCAGCAGGGCCATGGCAGCAGGTAGGACCGGTTCCAGGCCGGTTCCATCAGCAGGGCCATGGTAGCAGGTAGGACCGGTTCCAGGCAGCCATGGATCCATGGCAGGACCGGGGGCAGGACCGGGGGGCAGGACCGGGGGGCAGGACCCGGGTCCAGGCAGCCATGAATCCATGGAAAAGGAAAGTAGAGTTAGTAATGTGCATTGAAGGGACAATAGTTTATCCAGATGGAGAGAAAGAGGAGAGGAGGAGTGAAAAAGGAAGAGAAGAGGAGCGAAAGAGGAAGAGAAGAGGAGCTCAGTGTATCCTAAGATGTCCCCCAGCAGTCTAGGCCTATAGCAGCATATCAAGGGGCTGGACCAGGGCAAACCTGAGCCAGCCCTAACTATAAGCCTGAAACAGCCCTAAGTATAAGCGCTATCAAAGAGGAAAGTCTTAAGTCTACTCTTAAATGAGGTGACCGTGTCTGCACCCCGGACTGAAAGTGGAAGCTGATTCCACAGAAGAGGAGCCCGATAACTGAAAGCTCTAGCCCCCAACCTACTTTTTAAGACTCTGGGAACCACAAGTAACCCTGCATTCAGTGAGCGTAACGCTCTAGTGGGGTAATATGGCACTATAAGCTCTTTAAGATATGATGGTGCATCACCAGCTAAGGCTTTATAGGTGAGGAGGAGGATTTTAAATATAATTCTCGATCTTACAGGAAGCCAGTGGAGAGCAGCTAATACAGGAGTAATGTGATCTCTCTTCCGAGTCCTTATTAGTACACGAGCTGCAGCATTCTGGATCAGCTGGAGAGACCCAAGGGACTTTCCGGAGCAGCCTGATAATACGGAGTTACAGTAATCCAGTCTTGAAGTAACAAATGCGTGGATCAATGTTTCTGCATCACTTTGAGACAGGATGTGCCGGATCTTTGAGATGTTCCGTAGGTGAAAAAAGGCAGTCCTTGAGATCTGTTTCACGTGGGAGCCAAAGGACAGGTCCTGGTCAAAAATAACTCCGAGATTCCTTACGGTGGTGGTGGATGCCAGAGCGATGCCATCCAGGGAAACCATATCGTCAGATAGTTGATTTCTGAGGTGTTCTGGGCCGAGTAGAATGACTTCAGTCTTGTCAGAGTTCAGCAGCAGGAAGTTGCAGGTCATCCAGGTCTTGATGTCTTTAAGACACGCTTGAAGTTTAGCGACCTGGTGGATTTCATCTGGCTTGATTGACAGATATAGTTGAGTATCATCGGCATAACAGTGAAAGTTTATGGAGTGTTTTCTGATAATATTGCCTAAAGGAAGCATATATAAGGTGAATAAAATTGGTCCAAGCACAGAACCTTGTGGAACTCCATGACGAACGGCGGTGGTCATCGAGGCCTCATCGTTTACAAATACAAACTGAGATCTATCTGATAAATACGACTTAAACCAGCTTAATGCTGTACCTTTAATACCAATCGACTGGTCTAGTCTCTGTAATAAGATGTCATGGTCAATGGTGTCGAATGCTGCACTAAGGTCTAACAGGACCAGTACAGAGACAAGTCCCCTATCTGATGCAACTAGAAGGTCATTAGTAATTGTCACTAGTGCTGTCTCTGTGCTATGATGCTTTCTAAATCCTGACTGAAATTCCTCAAATAAACTATTGTTATGTAAAAAGTCACACAACTGATTTGCGACTACCTTCTCCAGTATCTTAGAGAGGAAGGGAAGGTTAGAGATAGGTCTGTAGTTAGCCAACACCTCTGGATCCAGGGTGGGCTTTTTAAGAAGAGATCAGGTATGAACCTAAAGAAAAACTTGAAGCGATCCTCTTGTTCCAACAGAGAACTAATAAAGACAAATGCTAAATATGACACAAAAGGTGAAAAACAAGTTGAATGATTTAAAGCTGCATTTGATTTCCATGTTAACAATTGGTCAAATGACTATATGTAATGTATCCTAACGAAAAGTTAGTCCGCATTTTTCGTGTGTTTTCCTACTCACGTGTCATTTGTTGCTTGTTACATGCTTGTTACTATCTTTTAAAAATAAACTTCCATCTTCACAGCAATCTACTTATTTAGGTTTAGGCAACACAACTACTTAGTTAGATTTAGAAAACGATCATGGGTTAAAATAACTACGGAGGTGAAGTTACGTGACACATAAATCAACGTTGACTTTTTGTTTCACACAGGGCCTGCACAGCGGTCTCCTGGAGAAAGACCTTTGTTTTGTTTAGGTCTCTGTAAATGTAAGAGTATGGTCTAGAGCAGTGGTGTATAGTAACGAAGTAGAAATACTTCGTTACTGTACTTAAGTAGTTTTTTGGGATATATGTACTCTACTTTACTATTTATATTTCTGTTTACTTTTACTTTTACTTCACTACATTTTGCAAAGAAAACTGATACTTTTACTCCGATACATTTCCCCTGAAACCTTCGTTACTCGCTACAAAATCAAATCTATCTCTAGAAAGAAAGAAAAACACATCCGGGACTGTGGTGGAACACAGACTCCACGAAGCAGGTTTTGCGAATCACAATATTCTGCATTAGCCCTCTACATCCTCTAGTCCAGCGCTCCCAAACCTTTATGCGTCACGGGCCGGTAACGTGAAGACCAAACTGTCACGGACCGGGTCCGACCTCGGAGAGACAGGAGACAACGACACCTGACGTGTGTTCGTTATGTCCAGTCTACTCCTAACTAAACTTTTAGTCCAGTCTACTGCTTAACTTATAACGCGCTGCACAAAGACAGAATGTTGAAATGAAAGCAGGTTTTCATGCTTTTTTGGCGAGCTCAGGATACTTTGCCTTGGTTTTAATCCAGAACACCGGCAGAGTTGAAACAGATTTAAGTTTCATTTTTAGGGTAACGTGACATATTGACATGTGTCAAGAAGTTCCGTCTGAGGTCACCACAGACGGATGTATCTGGTCATTTTTCACAATAAAACATTTTTCCGGACTTTTTTAATTTAACTTACATTTTTCATTCATTCTTTCTGTGCGGCCCAGTACCAAGGGGCCTGGTATCAAGGGCCCCACGGCCCGGTACCAAGGGGCCCGGTACCAAGGGACCCACGGACCGTTACCGGGCAGAATGAGCATACTTATAACCACACTGTTACAACTCCTTCATAGTGTCATATTGCTTTTTGGAGAATTACGATGATAAGTTCATAGTAGATGCAAAAGTATACTTAGGTACAATATATTATGTTGAACATAATATATATGGTTATTTTATCAACACAACTCCTTGTCCTTGGTCACGGTGGCCACAGCACTTAAAAGAATAAACTTCATAATTCTCAAAATTCTGACCCATTGCTTTTTTATTAAAAGCATGCACTTGTACTTTTACTTTCAATACTTAAGTACATTTTATATCAGAAAAATACTTTTGATACTTAAGTACAGAAAATATCAGATACTTTAAGACTTTTACTCAAGTAGTATTTTAATAGGTGACTTTTACTTTTACTGGTGTAATTTTCCAGTAAAGTATCTTTACTTTTACTCAAGTACGGCTTTTGGGTACTTTATACAACACTGGTCTAGAGCAGGGGTGTCAAACATACGGCCCGTGGGCCGGATCTGGCCTGCCAGGGGGTCCAGTCCGGCCCGCGGGATAATTGTTAAAATTGCAGAAAAAAAAAAAAACTACCACAGTTGGGATTCAAACCACTGATCCTCTGATTATAAGACATATATGGTAACCATTGAGCCACAAATGCATTTGAACCCAGAATTGACTTTACTGATGATATTGCTTAACTGCGAGGGAATCTGCAGAGGAGAGCCCAGGCAGGTAAACAGTGGGCTGATGTCTGTTTCTAGTTTATTGAAGAAAGACCTTAACATAGGGTTTATCATCCAAAAACCTTCACCAATGATTTAAACAGAGAGAAATATTTTCATTTTGTATGCGTTAATATGCTGTGATTTTACTGGTCCAGCCCACTTGAGGTCAAAATGGGCAGCATGCGGCCCCTTAACTAAAATGAGTTTGACACCCCTGGTCTAGAGACCTACCTTATATATAAACTGTCATGAGACAACTTCTGTCAAAATTGGCCCTATTCAAATGAAAATGTACTTGACTTGACGATGTGAAAGGTATTGGCTAGAATGATGAAAACACTGAGAATTTTAGCGTCCATTAGTTCATTATTTGGCGCACAACTTTGCTGTTGTTGGTTCAGTCTAACGGCTCTCGTCAACCTGGTTTCCAGCTCCACTGGGCAGCTTTTCTGAAAAAGAAACTGACTGCTAACACTGAATAAATTAACTCAAAGCTACTTGCTTAGCACCAAATGCCAACCCGACAAAGTTAGCATCTAGCTGATCAACATAGTGGAGTATTCAGCAGCTCAAGAGACAAATATATTTCTGATGAGTTGGTGGAGACTCAAAAAACAATATTGGTAAATATTGGACTCCAGTTGGTTTACAATCTCCCCTCTCTGTTTTTAACCGAAGCCACTGAAGCTATCTTGATTTTACCTCATCTTTTGGCTTTAGTCAAATGTTTTATGGGTTGCCATTAATTAAGAATGTTTGATAAAGACTTCTCCTCAAATATGTGGAGCATTTTGGTGATTTTAGGTATAGTTATGTCAGCTGATGTCATGTTGGAACAGTTATGCTGCTTGTGCTCGAGGCATGAATGTCTGCCGTTATTCACTAACGGCAGACATTCATGCCTCGCTAGAAAATACTGTCTTTTTGTCTGACCACACATGTCATTTGCCGTAAAGGACTCTGTTCTGATATCATTATGTGTTAGATGTTGGCATAACTGAGACTGAAAGACCCAGGTTGTAAAAACAACTAAGTATTTTCCTTTAAAGAGAGGAGCACTCACCTTCCATCACCACCATCCATTAACATCAACTTGGCTCTGAACTTAAAGGCCTTAATCAAATAAGGCTTTCTCAAGCAGGGGAATACACCTGCACCTTCTGCGTTCCAAAATTATTTCTTTTGTGTGTGTACTTGTGTGTCTTTGTGCGCGAGTCTATGCACTTTTTGTTCACTGTACAGTATGTATATTTATCATAACCATATGCTCATACAGTACATTCCTCACCAGCTGCACAAAGAGCTCTCAGGCATATTTGGCTCCGGCAACATAAATCACAGGCAGAACTGACAGGAACAATATGGGCAAGTCTGTTCCTCATACCTGTACAGCAGCGTGTCTTCAGCATGATACCACGGGAGGAACATTTAATTAAATACATATGACTTGACATGAAGTCATTCTCTCTGAAACAAAACAATAATAACCGAAGAATGTCTTTCCTTATCCAAATAAAAAACTGTTTTATTGTTTGAACACATGCTGATGTGAAACCAACGCTAAAGTGTTGAGCTACCTTAAACATATGGGACATACCGGCCCGGTCTCATACAAAATTACATTCCCATACAACTAAACTGCATTCATACACTTTGAAGGAAACATATTTTCTCCTGGATTATGGTCGCAGTTTCAAACTCGGGATTATTATTATCTACATGAGTCACGTCATTCAAAACTAAGAGGTTATTGGCTAAACACTGACAGTGAAATGCCACTCTCAATTATCAATAATCTGTACCTGGAATGCACCTGTGAAAATACCTGTAAGCAATTAGTTCACTTAGAATTCAGAGCTTGAACACCATGAATAGGATTCAGGTTTTCTCTTTGCACAACAATGACAAGAGAGGAAGTAGAGCACTGTAATGCAATATACTGTATTTCGTTTACAGTTAATAAAGTAACTATGTTGATATCATTTTCAGTTAAGGTAATGGGGTCTTACACTGTTATAAGTATATCAGTTAAGATTTCATTGTGATTCTGTGTAACATTGTGATGCAAAAATAAAACATTTAGAAGACTTCATATATATATGAAGTGTTTTTGCAAGAGATATAAGATATTTAGTACTTTTGTGAAAGTTGTAAATTGATAATAAAACAAAACAAAAATGCGACAGAACATCATGGTTTGGCTTAAAATATGATTGTTATATTATTGAAGTTACAGACATACATTTAAATAAGTGCACTTTGCCTTTTGGTTTCACACGGGACACAAACAGAGACTCTTCCGAGCACTATTATTGAAGACGTATTTGTGATATGTCAAAAATAAGCTTTTGTTTTCCACAAAACGTAATTGAAAATGCAGTTTTAGTTGTATGGGAATGTGATTTTGTCAGACACAGGGCTGAAAGCCTGATATGATTTGAGACACACGCTTCTTTTGTTATGCATGTGTGTCACCAGGGCTGCATCATGAGAATTATTTCAGTCATGACCACAGTCTTTAAATGATCTAAAAACAATGCTGTATCTGATGCAGCACAACAGATACGGAAATGAATTGACGTTCATATGTTTACTTTCACACCAGCTCTCCCATTGTCTTCAGGTTGTAAGAGGAACACGGAAACGTGAGGGATTTCTTTTGATCAGACGATGTGGGCCTGACCGTGTGACTGTGCTGCTCCTTTTCAACTGCCCGCATGATGTTTTGTGGGAATTGCCGAGCTAACTTTGCTTTGGAGAGTCATCAAAGGCCATGTTTAAAAAAGAAAATCAGATTAGATGTAAACGGCCTTCAGTGCATGCATGTGATCTGTGAGCGAGATTCATGATTCACATGTGTAGTTTTCAACTAAGAGGCCATGATGCTGGAGCAAAAGCACCTGCTATTCTCAACTGACACTATAACTGTGTCTTTAATGAAAATACTGGATTCCATCTTACAGTTTTTGTCCGTTGCTTGAACACTATAGACACATGCTTAAACCCAAGTAACATAACTTGAAGTTGTTGTTACTATACCTTAAACAAAGTGTAACCATACCTTAAACAAAAGCGCTGCTTTGCACTTTAGTTGCAATTCTGTAACACACTTGCTCCTTTCTGCAACACACTTGCTCCTAGACACTACACACTATTTCATATATAAGACACTTAGTTCAAAAATGAAATCTCAGGGTACCATTGGGAAAACACATCTATTCAAAATACAACACACATTGGTTAATTGAAAAGACATAGACACACACCTGAAAACACTTACTTACACAACTGAACACCAATCAGCCAGCTACAAAAAGGCTTCAGTTAAGCCATTTTGACAACTTTGCAAGCATGGAGGCAGGGAGAGCTAGAGGAAGAGGAAGAGGACAGACAGACAGACAGACAGAGAGGGGACGTGGTCAAAGAGGCCACGCAAGGACCATTATTTCGGATGACATAAGAGCAACTTTGGTGGACCATGTCATAAACCATGGCCTGACTATGAGGGAAGCTGGGCAGAGAGTCCATCTTACAGTTTTTCTCGATTGCTAAAACACAAAACCTGGTTCCTGTAGCACAAACACCCAAACCTTTTCGTCATTCCCAGAAGCACACACACATTTCCCATAACCAAAAACACAATTCACCTGTGTCCACACATGTGTCCCTCAATATTCAAAACACTTTCTGCAAAACCTTACACAAAACTGACCAAATAAATCATTCATTGCACTACGTGTTCATTCAGCAAACACATGCTCTCAATATAATTAACTCAAGTTATCATAACATGAACTCAGAGACCACACCCTTCTCAAGGTGAAAACACTCAGCCTGAAAATTGTTAACACACCAATCAGAATTGGGGGTCAATAAATAGAGCTTAGAGGCATGCTCATGTCCTTTGGAACAATGGATCCCAACCATGCAGAGGTTGAGAGACAAGAGAGAGGAAGACCAAGAGGGAGAGGCAGAGGCAGAAGACAGCAAAGACAAGTAATTTCTGATGAAATCTGTGCCACAGTTGTTCATCATGTGGTGGTACATGGGAGGACAATGAAAGAATCTGGCCAACTAGTCCAGCCAAACTTACAGTTTTTTCTGAATGCTTAAACACTAACAGTGATTCTTGAAGCATGATTTCTGAAACCATTAACACTTTTAGCCAATGCATTTACCAAGTGTGCCAAACTGAATGCACGTTCTCTGCTTTATACTCAGTTTATAATTTTATAACACACTTTTTGCAAAACTGTAAACACAAACCACTGCTTTACACTCAGTTTATAATTTTATAACACACTTCTAGCAAAACTGTAAACATTGGTCTCTACATTGCTACACTATTTTGCCAATTGCTTTTCCACATTGACAAATGTGAAAACACTTTTAGATAATGAGTTCACTTACAAATCAGAGCTTGAGCACTATAAATAGGCCACAGGTAAACATTTGGTTTGGACAACAATGGAGGCCAATATCAGACAGAGAGTAAGAGGGGTGAGAATTAGAGGAGGACGAGGACGAGGACGTGAAGAAGTAAGAGGAGGAGGAGGAGGAGGAGGAGAAGGAAGAGGTGAAGTAGGACGGGGGATAAGAAGAGGACGGGGAAGAGGAAGAGGAAGGGGAG
Source organism: Myoxocephalus aenaeus (assembly GCA_038501785.1). Lineage (NCBI taxonomy): Eukaryota > Metazoa > Chordata > Actinopteri > Perciformes > Cottidae > Myoxocephalus > Myoxocephalus aenaeus. The sequence goes on from JBAMJR010000089.1 coordinate 230,836, forward strand.
TCAGGAACACAATAACTGATGAGATCAGAGTGACTGTGGTTGACCAGGGGCCAGAGCAGCTCAGGTACGTTATCATCTGGGACAATGTTAGTTTCCACCGGGCTGCTCTGGTCTGCAATTGGTTCACAGGTCACCCACTTTTCATGGCACTCAATCTCCCCCCATACTCTCTGTTCTTGAATCCTATTGAAGAATTCTTCTCTGCATGGCGTTGGAAGGTGTATGATCGCCAGCCCCACCAACGCATACCCCTTCTACAGGCAATGGAGGAGGCTTGTGGCGACATGGATCAGGGGTCATGCCAGGGCTGGATACGGCACTCCAGGCGATACTTTCCACGCTGCCTAGCTCAAGACAACATCGCATGTGATGTAGATGAAGCCTAATTTTTTTCTGCTCTTTTTTTTCTAACACAAATGTTATTGTTTTCTTCTACTGCGCTTTTGTTTGTTGTTTGAGTGTTAGGAACAAAAATGTAACTTTTCTTATTTGTACGCATTTGGATACCTGTGTGTGTATGTGTGTTTACTACACAGAAAAAGTGTTTTTCATTTATACTATCAGTGCGTAGTTGGTGCTTCGTGTGCTTATTCAAATGATGGTTTGTGTGTACTGTATTGACGCAAAAACAAATGTTTTTCAAAGAGTTTGAAGAGTTTTGCAAGAATTGTTTGCTTTTGCAAGAGATATATAATGTTTTGCTGGTTTGGTGTAAGGTTTTGTGGTTAGTGTGTAGAGTTTTGCAAAAATAGCCTATAGTTTCAAAGATAGTGCCTAAGCAATCAGAAAAAACTGTAAGCCGTTTCACAGTTGCATCCATTGTTTGTACTTTCAGGAGGGAAAACTTTGCCTCATTGTCACTATGTATTGTATCACAGTACATGCACAGTAATGTTGTAGTACATATAGACTGACTATCCACCGTATGCTGTGTAGTTTTTACTACAGTATACTATGCCACAGTACACCATAGGTCAGTAATGGTAATTTTTGCAGAACTGAGAGGCAGCCATCTATTGGAGGCAGGCGGCGATTGCTCACTGCTGAGCAGGAGACTGCCTTGGTAAATATGGTGATTGGCAATAATGCCATCACTTTGAGGGAGATTCAAACCCGCATTATTGAAGACCAGGAAATATTTCAAGGGACTAACAGCATAAGCCTTTCCACCATTGACCGGGTAATACAGCGGAACCACATAAGGACGAAGCAACTTTACCGCGTGCCTTATGAGAGGAATTCCGATAGGGTTAAGAAGCAACGATTCCAATATGTGCAGGTAATTGCACTGTACAGAAATGCTATACTATTCCAATACACATATATTTTTGAAGTAAAATTTGTGTTTTTTGATTCCTGTAGACAATGTTTGAGATGGATGCAATGGCTGACCCACACGAATACATCTTTATTGATGAAGCAGGGTGCAATCATTCAAGTTCCCGGTCAGAGGGGGGGGCAACATTACCATGTGTGCAGATGCTGCACACATGCTGTATTGGGTCCACACAACACTGCACTACTCCTTCAGTTTCTAGATCAGTTGCACAATAACATTCTCCAACAAGAAGGGGAGCCACGGCAACCAGAGCAAGCCCAATATGTTGTCATTTGGGATAACGTGAGCTTCCATCGGGCTGCTCTGGTTCGCACCTGGTTCAATGACCACCCCAGGTTCAGGGTCCTTTTTCTGCCAGCATACTCCCCTTTTCTGAATCCAATAGAGGAGTTTTTCTCCGCATGGCGGTGGAGAGTCTATGACCGAAACCCATACACACAGCACAATCTCCTGGAGGCAATGGTGAATGCATGTGAGGATATTTCTCTGGAACCTGTATATGTGCTCAATCTGGAAGTGCTGTGAATAAACCCTATTATTGACATTTTGGTGGCAGTGTGTTGAATTAATCCCTCCTGTGTGTAACAAACACTAATGTTGTCTGTGTTTTGACAGCTTGTGTGTATTGTCTGAGGGTAAAGACTGATTGGGACCCAGAAGTTAGATGTTTGGACTGTTGGGTGTGAGTTTTTAAAATTGTGTGTGACGATTTGAAAAAATGGTGAGTTGTTCCAGGAATTGTGTCTTAGCAATCGAGAAAAACTGTAATCTAAGCCGCTTCACAGTTTCATCCATAATAAGGACATTCCGACTGGCAAACAGGTATGTCTTCAACTCTCTACTCTACTCAGACTGTATCTAGAGTATTTACAGTACTGTACCATATCACGTTACTGTATCACATGTATTCCAGGGTGGCTAATGCTCCTTTTTCAACAAAAGTGGTAGTTTTGTGAAACATACCGTGATAACGTGTTGAGATGTTTCAGTACTGTGTATGGTAAATACAGTAAAGTTCAGTATACACAGTACTGTAAAAAAGAAGCAAACAAGAACAATTTGCATTTTTCTACAGAATGGCTAGAAGACCTACTGGGGGTGGACGCCAACGCCTGTTCACCCAACAGCAGGAACTTGCCATAGTGAACCTAGTCAGAGCAAACAATGCAATCCGTCTCCACCAGCTACAGCAACAAATACTTGCAGATGGGCAAGTATTCAACAACATAAATCGAGTAAGCATTACAACTATCAGACGGATCTTGGTAAAGCACAACATGACCATGAAGCAACTGTACAGGGTCCCATTTGAGAGGAACGGTGTCAGGGTCAAAGAACGTCGACATGAATATGTACAGGTAAGTGTTTCAGTCCTTTACATATACAATAAAGAATGGGTGCAGTCCAGTACAGATGAATATGTACCACTGGATTAGTACCACATAGATACATTCAGGTACCTGTGTGGTGGGGTGGGTCGGTTCTGTATATGTAGTAGTGTAAGTGTGTGCTTTGAGTAAAGCCATCCACAATATGTATTTTTTGTTACAGAGAATCTTGGACATGGATGGAGCTGCCCAGCCGCATGAATGTATTTACATTGACGAGGCTGGATTCAACCTTAGCAAAAACAGACGACGGGGACGTAATATAATTGGCCAAAGGGCAATTTTGCACGTCCCGGGGCAGCGCGGGGGAAACATCACATTGTGTGCTGCCATAAGTCTTCGAGGGCTACTGCACCATCATGCCAAACTGGGTCCCTATAATGCGCAACACATAATCACATTTCTAGATGCACTTCATGATGCAGTTGTACAGGATGGACCAGAGCAGCCCAGGTTTGTTGTTGTCTGGGATAATGTTAGTTTCCATCGGGCTGCTCTGGTCCAGAACTGGTTCACCAACCATGATCAATTTGAAGTTCTGTACTTGCCCCCTTACTCGCCATTTCTAAATCCTATAGAGGAATTCTTTTCCGCTTGGAGATGGCGCGTATATGACCGCCAACCACATGCCCGTATATCTCTTCTGTAGGCAATGGAACAGGCCTGCGGAGACATCGAGGTGAGGTCAATCCAGGGATGGATTCGCCACACAAGGGGATATTTTCCCCGATGCTTAGCGAGAGAAGACATTGCTTGTGATGTTGATGAGATCCTGTGGCCAGACCCCAACAGACGGCAGGATCCATAAGCCCACTTGCGCACAATTGTGTTTTTCTGTGTTTACAGTAGTGTATTGTTTGTTTTATTTTTGATTTAACTGAATTTACTGTACTGTAAAATATACTAATGTAATGATTTTGAATTCAGTATTAAATTTTTTTGGTTGTTGTGAAAACATGCCCTCTATGGAACTGAATAAAAACATTGAAAACAAAAGACAGTTTTTTATATAAAGTAGACTAGTGTGTTGCTGCTGATCTGAAAGTGTATTCATATGATGCAAGTGGGTATCATTAATGACATATTGACAAAGGATTGTTAGGTTTTGATAGCAGAGTTTCAATTTGACATAGATGCGAATGGTTTATTTCCCAGTGTTGTGTCTTATTTGCTTGTGTGTAGAGTTTTGACACTGAGCCAAATTTAGCAAAACGTGTGTAAGCAATAGGCAAAAAGAAGGAAAAGAAGGAAATCTGATTTGTACAATATAGAAAAACTGAGAGCTGATATGTTTTGTCACGGCACAGGTGTGTATATGAGTAGATCATACAGCTGATTTCACTCCCCAGTTTTGAGTATTTAATTAGGTTTTAATTGGCAGATAATGTATCTGAACAACTCACTGCATTATCTTTCTGTTGAGATCCGCATAAAGAAATACAATTATTCCTCCGAGTGAAATGGCAAGATTTCCAATATGGAAATTCCCAAAAGTCTTCATTATGGACAGCCCAGGGGGAATTTACATTTCAATGAAGTAGTAGTATGAAGTGGTATACATGCATTCACATAAATTATATATTATCTCAATGGAAAAAACCTCTTAATATTATAATTTGAAATCTATAAAAAAAACACATCTCAGCAGACGTACATAGTGTGTCTATAACTCTGTGGACTTTACATATTGGTGCTCCTTGTTTATGCATACATGTCAATAGTCAGAGTTAATTTAGGATCATCAACAATAGTTTTTTGCAATAAAATTATAATCAATTAATGATTAGACCAACATCATAAAATATACAGACGAAATATACAGATATTTATGGATGAATGACCACAACATCATGTGTTTTTAATACTGGACATACTCTTTATATTTCAACACCTTCGAAAGCCTTGCTGTCTCTGAGTTTATACATGTGTGTGTGTGTGTGTGTGTGTGTGTGTGTGTGTGTGTGTGTGTGTGTGAGAGTTGAAGAAGGTGTACTGGTTAGACCTGAGGCCCCGGGCCTTTTGTTAAGTAGAGGGGACGGTAATTAGGACGGACTTCGTCTGGGGCCAATGGTCTAATTCAGTGGTGCTGTTAACAGCCTCACTAAAGATCAATGGCAGTGGAAACAGATCAAAGCAAGCAGCGGACGGGTTTGAAAAGGGAAGCCACAGCCTAAATTAATCAGAGCTTTTATTGTCCACAGTCAGGTGGCTGAGGGGAGACAGGTATGTGAACAGCATGAAGGCAACACCTGGTCAATATCCGAGGGTGCAGTGTCAATTAAGCTGTAACTGAGGAGTGAGTGTGTGTGTGTGTGTGTGAGTGTGTCTAAGTGTGTGTGTGAATGCTTTCTTGCACACCTGCCTTTTCCCTTGAACGAGGACAACTGCAACAACCCTTCACCTTCTTGGTATGCCTGATTTAAAGGAATATAGGTTTTTTCTTGCAGAATCCAGAAAAATGTAGTCTGTCCCTTTCATAGATGTGATCATAGTGTTAAATTCACTATGAGACCAAATACATGCTGAACACAGCAAAGTCAGATTGGACAAGAAAAGCAACAATCATACAGTACTTGTTGTGTACATAGGCACATTTGGTTTTTAAACATTTATTTTAAAAGTTGAACTGCTGGCGTGGACATAAGATCTCATTAAGGTTGCATTATTTTACAATGGTCACTTTACATTTTAAGTTTTCACATCAAGCTCCCATAAGTTACATCAAAGTGTAAACTCACTCTTTCTTTAAAGTTAAAATGCATCCACCCTAAAATGAGACACTGCTCTTGAACAATTCCCGTTGATGTCACTCTTGATGGGTTCCCATAGATGATGTCAGTGTTTACTCTGTGTTTACTCGGCTCCTGCCTGAGAGATATCACGCCAGGCTACCACGTGGACTTGGGCCTGATGAGAGGATTCCGCAGTCGCCGAGCCAGAGCCTCATTTAAGGCTAATCTGTTTGGCCGTGGAAAACAATGATGATGTCATCAGTAATTTGGCCCCTTGTGTGAAGAATGGGGAGGGGGGTCTGGCTTTTATCTCTGAATTCCATTCCCCAACCCTGTTCACCACAAATTTCTGACTCGGTCTCTACAAAATTCCCAGAGATTCCCTCTTGGGATTACTGGAATTTCGTTATTGATGCAAGGAATTCCAGTCGTGTGTCCCCTCTCCTCGTTGAAAACCCACTTCTGTTTTCTTCAAACGCTCCATGTTGCTGCAAGATGACAAACAACCTATGTGAAGTGACTAATGGCTGCCATGCATTATGGAGGCCTATAAAGATTAAGCCCAGTGCTAAGTGGAATCAGAGGGCTGTTGGGAGGTAATTACATGGCAGCCTTACGAACACCATGTTTCCTTGGGATGCAGCCAAACCTGCCTTAGCTTTACTCTTTGAACTGACTTAACCCCTGGCTGTAACCTGAGGGGGATATACAGTATGTGATCCCTGCTAATGTTACTGGACTCTTTTTCAATATCTACAAGATTATCTTGTGGATTTTGAATTTGATTTAGTTTCTTTTATATCACATGCCAGAATCAACAGAAAGCGTAACTTCTTGACCATGCATGAGATAATGAGATCCAATGGAGGTTCTGCAACATATACCACCCAGAACCTCCTGATCTCATTTCCTCTTTTCATATCTATCACCTCCCTCCTGCTCTCTTCCTGGGCGGGAGCTCCTCTAACATTGATCTGACGTCAACCTCCTTCTGTCACCATTCCCTCAACGGTTGCATGATGAATTATAAAGCCAATGCGGGTGCAGTCAGACAGTTTTGTGTGACTAACATACCCTGAAGTCAGCTAGGTGTAGTTGATAGATGAATGGGAGGAGACTGCTGACAGAAGGTGTGTATGTGGTGCCACCTCCAATCTGTCTGTATGAATGGTAATTAGACTGAAGGGTTTGGTGTTAATGCCTAGAGAAAGAGGGTCAGGTCTGCTCTACCTGCAGACACTTTGACTACTCTGATAGCACAGTAAGATGTTTCCTAATCACTCAATCATGTGCACACGCTCAGTCTTTACTGCACTCTGAGGACAAACAGATTGGGATGAATAAATTGCACCATTCATTAACAGCTGCCCAGTCTGGGAACCTGATAAATGACAAGATAGAGCGATTGGCGTACGCAGGAGCTGAGCTAATTAACAACTAATTAGGTATTCACGAGCTGAAGCGGCATCCGTGGCTGCGGTTGGTTGGAGCTTGGACGGCGCTCGCAGCTGTAACGCTGTGACTCCTGCAGTCGGCAGCACACAGTTCAGAGCAGGAGTAGAAGGCTTGCGAGGGGCAGTATAATCATAGATCCATAGCCCTGTGAGCAACTTCAAAGTGGAGTGAGCAGCATGCAGGGTGCATATCAAGTGGACGGTGCAGAAGGGGAGCTACACGGGGGTGTTGTACAGTAGAGACCAGCTTATCACTCTGAGATAGGAAAAGGGTTAGGTTGTTTCTATTTTCCTTGCAAATGCACTTTAATAAGCGATTGGCCTGTTGTAGAGGAAGTCTTTGTCATGCATAAAGAGTGCCTGTTCTTGTTAAGCTAGCTTGTACTGAAGGAAGGGTGACGCTCTGTATTGTGGGATGGCATTTGTTTTCCCTCTTTTTTGTGTGTTACTTTTCCCTCTCTCTTTCACTTCTGTTTCTGTTTAAGGTTTCTATTTCTCCATGCAAATGAGAGAAGCCACATTGATTTAGCCCTCAGTTTCATGTTACTATGGCAACAATGTAAAAACTACAAAGTGCTTAAAGCGCAGCACTTTTATCCCTGTGTCCCTCTGATCATCACGGGAAATTAGCATACAGGCAAACAGGAGAGCTCACAGAGGAAAGCAATTGTGCATTTGGAAGGCCGCACTGGCTGCCTGAACACATTCTTTTTATTTTTTTTGCGGGGGACTTGGCAAAAGAGTGGGAATAAAGGAAATAATCATGGAGGAGAACGTAGAGTTTTGTCAGGAGAATGTTTCATGGCCTCTCATTCGTTGTTCTCACTGTTTGTATCAGCATCATCCTTTCAACATACATATACATTTGACTGTAAACACACAAACCTGGACATATTCTGTCTCCACCTCTCCTTCTTTTATACAAACATAATAAAATAAAAACACAGGTGCACATCCTTCCTCATTTCATGGTCATCAGAGTGCTGCAGGAGAGCAGAGCAACATGGTTCCTACTGGCAATGTAAATGAGTTTGTATCTGCCTGCCGGTGTGATGTTGACTGTGTGTTTTAATAGAGCAGTTGTGTGTGAGAAAGCGAGAGGATAGAGTGGTGGACGCCCAGGCCAGAGCACCAAAGGCGATTTGAAGGCCAACATCAAATAGCACATCAGCTCATTAATGCATGTAAGGGTGACCCGGACCCAGCACGAAACAACACAAACACATCAAAAACGCCTTCCAAAGCCCACATCTTGGCCGTCATTGCACTGAGCCATAGGAAGGCTGAGAAATCCGCCCACCAGCCCCATAGATTTGAATTGCTGCCTTGTTTATCATGTCTCACTGAGCCGCGGAGACGGACAAAGGCTACAAATTGAGTTTGGAAGGCATGGCATGGAGCTACCAGAATTAGATTCACACCAACACCAGTGTGTAATGGGTGCACTTTCGCTATGCATGAGAGCGAGCCCAGACTACTTTTCTGCAAAGAAAGTAGGCACAAAAAAAAGGCTTTTCTCATATTGGTATCTGAGGCATTACAATGGTCAGATATCAATATTGTTTTACAATTTTGCCTCCTGCACAAGGCGGTTAGCCACAGATGACAATTGTTATGCTTCAAACTGTCTCACTCACTGAATCTGTCTGCCTGAAGGCTACCCAGCATGCAATTCTGAAACAAAGAGGCCTCTTTTTGATTTCAACACAGCGTGACCTTTTTTGATTGGGTGAGATTGGTTGGCATGGAAATCAATACTACATTGTGCATTTGATGCGGCCTTATCTCTTCTCCACACTGTCTGCAGGTAGAAGCAAGGGAGGTGTGTGTGTGTGTGTGTGTGTGTGTGTGTGTGTGTGTGTGTGTGTGTGTGTGTGTGTGTGTGTGTGTGTGTGTGTGTGTGTGTGTGTGTGTGTGTGTGTGTGTGCGCGCTAACACTCTCACACCGTGTGGAACATAACAATAGTTCCTCTTCATGAAGTAAATTAATTTTGTGTGCCAGACAAAAAACAAAGCAAAGCATTTTGAAATAATTTACGGGGACTTAAAATGAAAACTAAATCCTGAAAAATGTTTAGCTCAGTTTTCATTGGTGGTTCGATTCCCAACCCTGAAACCCAAGTTGTTCCCTATGGGCAGGTCTGCCTTTTATAGCAACTCTGCCACCATTGGTGTGTGAATGGGTGAATAAGAGGCAAATTGTAAAATGCTTTGTTTAATAACGTAGAAAAGCCTGAAAGAAAAGCAGTCTATTTACCATCTATTGGTCTCTGATTCAGGATGTTGAAATGAAATATTTTCTCCTCGCTTTAGAATAAATAGGTCTGGTGTTGTCCCCATTGAAGGCTGTTTTTCGGGTCATCGGTTAAGGGTTCTCTATTGGAAATGCAGAGCATATATATTGCCTCCACATGGTTCTCAACATGGCAACGACTGCACCGGTGGGTAGCAGCTAACAGTGCGAACAACCGGTCTGACAGAGCTAATAGTGTTTACCTGAGGGGGAACCAGAGGGTGGGTGCTCAGCTTATTCTGCAACAACAGTGCAGAGAGGTGGCCATAAGCTAGCCAGGGGAGCACAAAAGTGGGACTTATATCCACAAAAATGCAAGCCCAACTCTGTAAACAAAGCACGGAGAAGCTTGAATTACATCACACACCAAGGGAAAGTGACTTCATTCTCTGCCCAGACATTACTTTACTATATTTTTTACATAGCAGATAGTTGTTTACTGCTATATCTATGCTCTGAATCATGTATACAGAAGCTTAAAGTTGTAAGTCAAGATTTAGACGTCATCTTCCGACATAGCTTATGTGGTTCGCAAAACAAGACAATAAAATAATGAAGACAATCATGGATGAGATTGACGCAGTTGTTGTAAATTGTTGTAAGTCGGCTTACAGCAATAAGAACCCTTAAATGGACATATTGAATTGTAAAGAATAAAACTCGCGTATCTTTATACTATATACATGTGTAGTATGTTGTGTAAAACGACCACTACATCTTTAGACTTACAGTGTAGTCAGTTTGAATCACACAAAACCTTGGCAACAATTCAGTTTCCTTTATCCTTGAAACTGGGTGCTCATACCTTGCATCTGAAGACAAATAGCTTCATAGTTTTGTATCTCTTTTTTGTGTTTGTATTTCATATGGGCATTATAAGACATCACAGAAGATGCTTAGTAGGTGATGATAAGCTCAACCTCTCCTGCATGTCCAGTCAATTTCAGCTCAGTCGGGAGCCGATATTGACTGAGCTGCGATGGCTGAGGTGAGCAGCGTGTGATGGAGAACCATCACAGGTGATCTAGTGGGACTACGACCTGGATGGCTGTTCTCTCTGTGGCAGCATGCCCCGAGTCGGAGCGATCACATCGGGTCATTCCAAAGAAATTGGACTTCACTGGAGCTTAGCACCAACTGAATCCCAAATCCAGCGAAAAGACAAAAGACTATTACTTGTTATGCGTGTTTGCCAGAAAGTTTACACTCAGTGACAAACTTTTCTTGTGATCAAACTGTGCCTTCAAGTGCATTGAAAATATAGAATCCTGTCTGCGTTTCAAAGTCGCCGTTATGTGATTTTCTTTCCTCTGGGATATCAACTAAAAACCCATTTAATCAAAAGCAATCTACAGTCTTTTAGAAGATTTTTCAAAGACATTTCTTGAAAGGAATTGGGCAGCAGATCGGCTGATGCTCATTGTTGCTGTTCAAAGCTCAACTGTAATTTTCATATAGTAATTTGACAGTCAAATATATAACAGATCAGGGTGTTGGGTAGTAGACATGCTTTCGTAAAAAAGGACTAGTGCAAATCAGTATCACAATAATCAACTAATAATATCTATCTCCATAACAAAACATGATACATAAGGATAAGAGCCACGTTTTGTCAAGATCCTTGCTGGATCCAGCCTACGGGGCTACTTTAACAGCCTCAACACTCTTTTTGTGCATATCAATAGCCACAGCAACCAGCTGTTTCTCACTGTGCACCTCCAAAAGGCACATCTGAAACCATTTAAATCAAAAGCAGTCACAGTTTCCACAGTGCATTATAGGCATTCCAGCATGGCCTTTCACACCATGCCGTGTAGCCGCGCTCGGCAGGGGAGCACGGTATAAAGTGGGCACACAGCAACACAAATATGCGGCCCACTGCGCATTCCCCAAAGGAGGTAGAGAGAGAGAGAGAGAGAGAGACTGAACAACCTCTGAGTTTCTTTGCTCTGGCTTCTCGGGTTAAAACCCTTTTCCCCGCCTCAGATAAGAGCCTTTCTTCTTCTTTGAATGCTTTGTCTTCTGGCCAGATCAGGGGGAAAAGGGAGAAGAAAGAGGAGAACTGTCTTACTGGCACACCCCTGTGGTGGGTGCTCGTACAAAAGGAGACAGAAGGAGAGAACAATGGTCGATGCTAGCCTATGGAGGCGAGTTTCGTTTACAACACTACTACCAGGCATTTAAAGCTTCGTTAAAGGATATTTTTCTCGTAACACTGAATGAAATGAATCCCTTTAACGACAAGTGTTGCTCTTCCTGTTGAGATCACTGAAAATCAACACACAACTTCACAGCAGCATGGAACCAAAGCCTTAGTATGGGACTAGTGATAATCAATTTTTTAATCATTATCATATATTGCCAAGTCTGCTATATTCTACATCAGGACACCTTTGTTTGCTGTATTGTGCTTAAACACAGACACTTACCAGAAGCAAAAAGAAAAGCTCAGGCTAAATCATCATAAATGGTGCTTGTTCAGTCAACCTCCAACGTATCATGAAGAAAACTGTAGCTATGGTCAGATGTATTTTAACATATCATGCACACATAATAAACAGTGAATAAACTGCTGGCTGGAACTACTTTTACTTGTCCTTTGCCAGACAATCCCAAACTTTTTTTCAGTAACTGGGCATTACTGAAATCAACAATCTGCTAAGAACTCTATTAAGCATACATCAAATTATTTGAAATAAAATGTAGTTATATGGTAGGGTGACCAGACGTCCTCTTTTTCCCGGACATGTCCTCTTTTCGAGACCCAAAAAAAGTGTCCGGCAGGGATTCCAAAAACGTCCGGGATTTTGCTACGTTCGGGAAAATAGTTATTACCCCCTTACAAGTTTTGTAAATGGTACGTCCGGGATTTTGCTACGTTCGGGAAAATAATTACCCCCTTACAAGTTTTGGAAATGGTATCTCCCTCACGTTCCACCTTCTTGCGCAAGCTCTGACTGTAGAGAGAACTGTCATTGGTCGACCGATCTCAACGTAAATGTAAGTTCACGGCATGCTACAACGGTAGTTCTAGCTAACAAGAATGTTTTGTGCTTTGCTGTGATAATTAGCATTGCCGTTTAGGGAATTTGGCCATTTTGGTACCGTCTCTGTCAGAGCTCAAATCCAGTCACCAGTAAAGCCCCAGTCAAAATATGATCGCATTGGCCGCATTATTAATCCTTAGTGTTACCAGGACAGCTCTGATTTTGTGTAATTTTTCTTTGGGCAGTCTATTATCTGTCTAACAATACATTGTACCTCATGTTAAATGTGTACCTTTTGGACCATAGTTTCTAAATTCTCTAAATCATTTCATGCATCTTCAGGCTACACTGTCTTTACATAGAACATTCACAAATTAATTCAGTTCCTCTTAAGAGCCAAGAAAAAAAAGATTTACCTGTCATCCAAGCACCTCTCTGTTTAAAGGAAAAAAAGTGTGCCTTTATTCCTTTAACTGTAAGAAGATTCGCTAATGAGAAGTTAATTTGTCAGTGAGAAATGTTGAGAAAACAATTGAACTTAACATACAATATATTACAGAGACAAGACAGTAAAACAGGCTGTCATTGAGATAAGTGTTCACAGTAGGTTTTCTATTTCTTAATGTTTGATCACAGCACACAGAGGAGCTTTAAGGATTGACCCAAACACTTAAAACTATTGTGTCATAGCCATGGAGGATGCTTTTGTGTCTTTACCAAGAGCACACAAGACATAAGAGAACTGTTATCTGACAAACAGGACAGCCGTGGACACTAAATGAGAAGGCGGAGTGAGAGGTCATCCTTGCATATTACCTCTCTAGGCCCTGGCCAAGTTTAGGCCACCAGATGACTCCAGTTGTTGCCTCTCGGGGCAAAGGCATCCCTACCTCACCCGGTGGTCTGCAGTCATCTCATCTTTCATAGAACACAGGAGGCAGGAAGTATCCGTGGGGATCAACAGATGCAGGGGAAAGCCACAAAATGGCGTCCCCCTGAGCTGGCCATGTGGCTTCTGCGATTGTAAAACCTTTGAGCCTCAAAACATACAACACGCAATGCAATACCATGTTCTCTGGCACTTTGAGGTTATGCCTCAATGATATTGACTTTCTCCAGGAACGTATTGGTGAAGATCAGTGACAGCTGACGCAGTGACAATCTGCAATGTGAAAGAGTGCATGATCTGGTAATGGTAGCAACTCCGAAATCCTAGCAGTCTCAGCAGTAGAAAAGTTAGATTGCTTATTCAGACAAAGAAAAGTTTTCTCTGTAAAGCAGCAGAGCCAGACAAATGGTTTTGGAGCATGGACGGTGGCGAGAGAGAAACCTGCTGAATACCAGAGTAAATAAATAAAGTAAATAAATCAGTGGATAATGTGAAGCAATTGTAGGGGTGTGCATAATCAGGGATTTGGAGGCTGCTCACTCTGCTGCTCATCTTCTGACTACAAAACCAGGCCCGGCGCCCTCTCTCTCTCTCTCTCTCTCTCTCTCTCTCTCTCTGGTGATAATCTGTTCCAGTACACTTGCCATGAAATGAGCGATGCAGGACTCGTAATGCACTGGACAGGCAAAGCCTACCAGATAACATAAGTCCCCTCCGCTGCACCCCTCCCCCCCACCTCCAGCCTCAACACTCGCCATTAACAGCCCTTATCCTTTTCCACTGGTATTATATCAAGGCCCCTCAGCTGTAAACAAGAGGAAGAAGATTTGGTTCAATGTATAATATCTGTGGCGAGCTGTCTCGTCGCTTTATGCTTGCGTCATATTTCATCTTGACTCGTGTGGCCTTCGCTGTCATGCGTACAATGAGAGGCGGTTGTTGTGGGTTTTGTTCTCCTATCCTGTTTATAGTTGTGATTGTCATTTAGCTAATGTATGCATGCATATATACACATGCGCCTTGAAGTGAACGCCATGCAGAGCTGACAGTGGTATAGTCTGTAGTCTCTCGGGGTGGAAGCAAGAAGCCTGTTTTGATGGCGATGAATATATCATTTTTGTATTATTTTTCTCTTTTCTTCTTTTTTTCTCTTCCGTAGCTGTCTGCCTTTTAGTCCTCTCTCTTCCCTTTAACTCCTTTGATCTGGCTTTGGTTTGAATGTCATACCATCTGGATGAGTTCACTCTGGATGAATCTCTCCACAAACGCTCAAATAAATATATAATAAATATTACTCCATATGTTCATGTGCTTTACTTTAAAACCACATATATTTCCTCTTACTCACTATGATAAGCATCATATCACAAACAGGAAAAACTGGGTCTAACAAAAAATAAGCGTTGCTCTTTCATTTCTAGACAACGGCCTAATATATTCAAGTAGATACAATGAAAGTAGAGTTTGATGCTGTGCAGAACTATGTTTAGTGACACTATAATATGGTGCAAGAAGCATTGCTAATGAAAAGATCTCCACAATGCTTGTTGAATTTTATTTTGTGCGATTAAAACTGTCACCCTCATTCAAAAGAATGCACTCCTCCAAAGAAAACAATATGTGCCCTGCAGCATTTCATTTGGAATCTGTGTAAATGCAGATCAAAAAACTTTACGAGGGCGAGGAATGTATTCATCTCTGTGAGCGACAATTACTTTCGACTGTTGATGGGGACCTCCACGGCAGAATGTTTGACAGCAAACAGACCTGACTGTGATCGATAGACTCCGGGCTCCTGTCTTCGTAAGTGCCCTGTGGTTTTGGAGGTTCGGAAAATCCGCCACGAAGCAGGGCCCTCCCATCTCGTCTGAACCAAACATTGTCCGGGTGGCTCCTGCTCCCATGCTCCTCGCTCGCTGGAATGCCGGCTCGCTGAGGATAACAGGGTTTCCTAAGATCCGACTAGGACCTCTCTAATTTGGGCATCCACTCCTGCCACTTCCCCTGACCAGAAACCATTTTAAATTGGTGGCCACGTAGGAGCTGGCATTCCCCTTTTCCTCTTTTAATGGTTTGTTCACTTCTGCGGCTCTTTCTTGGTTGCTCTTTTAGTTCTATATGTCTTCCACCTCTGTCTTGGCTGAAACTAGAAAGCAAATTTATTTCTGCGCTGTATCATTGTCCATCATATTAAATTGTGGGCTTCATGTACAAACACTAAACCCCACCACCACCACCACCGTCAATGCCACTCCACACACACAGACGCTATCAGTGACAGGCACGGCACAACAGCAGCGATGTGTAACGCTCTTCCAGCTGTGTGTGTGTGTGTGTGTGTGTGTGTGTGTGTGTGTGTGTGTGTGTGTGTGTGAGAGCAGGTTGTTCCTGCCAGTGAGCTCCGAGAGAGTGACAGACCACCCACCTGCTCTGGCTCGTCCTATTGATGTCAGTTTGGCGTCAGTGGGAGGGCAGCTAATGGGATTTCACTATCAGCACCTCAGTGTAGCCACCATGTCAGCTTTCCCTCCTCCGTAGCGCTACACACAGTCAAGCAAGGTAAAACTGTTGGGCTCAGATTGCTGAAGACTGACTGTGAAAGGACTAAAACGCTCAACAGACATTGGAAAGCAAATAGTGACTCACAGGCAACGGAGGTACTGGTGTCCCAAAAATAAACCAATCTGTAGTGAACTGTCAAGGTCACCTCATCACATCACAACCTGCCAGGCAGTGCAACGTCTCACTAAGTAACGTTTTAAAGTAATATTATGTAATATGTAATATTTCAAGAACAAGTAGCGCAAGGTATTAGGATTAAATTAAAATGCAGTTCAATGTCAATAGAGGACGGTGCATCTAGTGTCACCATGCAGGGCTAGCTAACGTTAGCTGTTGCTGGTCAGTAAATACCATTGCATGTATTGGCTGGCTGCTTGTTAAAGCACAGTGTCTTGTCTTCTATTTCTACACCTGTTAAATATAAGAAGCTTTGTCTGGGTTTGGAGGATTATGAGTTGTTTATTAACAGAGCTGTTCTGAGTAATGAAAGTAATTACTTTTTCCCTTGAGTAATTAGTATATTCATGTAATCACTTTTTTAATGGTTATGATATAAAGCCTAATTGAAAACTTAATTGGCAACACTTCACTTTATTTATTTAGTATTCACAAGCAGCATATCAAGATTTAATTAATGGTTTATAACACATTCTAATGTAGTTGTAAAATAATGGAAGCACCTATAGTATATTAGTTAGTATGTGTTCTTGGGAGAAGTAACAGCTGACACATACTGTATATTGAAATGTCCTTACAAGCTGTGTACAACCACAATATAGTGTATAATAAACCATGTATTAAAAAAGAGATTACACTGATTTTACATTCTAAATAGGGGGATTTAAAGTCAATGCTTGCCAAACACTGCAGTTTTGTAACCCTTTTGATGCATTTGATTTATATCTTTCTTGTCAAACTGTGGTTTAGTTGGACATCCTATAACTTGCATTCTACAGTAACATAATGAAAGCTGAGCCGTTTGGCATTATCATGTGTGCAAATAGTAAAATATAACAGTGTTTCGCTGCCACATCCACACAATTCACAGGCTGAAGATTTGTGAATGGTGACTAATCAGTTCAAGTTGTTAAGAAGAGTGTAGGAGCTGAGTGATCCTAAAAGAAATGAGGACCTCATTTCAGCATCTTGTCACTATTCCGTCACCTGGCACTGTCGTAACAACACAGCACTTTTAAAGCCTTGTCTCACCTTATCTCTCTTTCTCTTTGTGTCTCATGTTGCCCTTTTCATTTTTCAGCCTTCTGTGGCACTCTATAGTCTTTCAAAGTTTACAACTATTGTCTGAAAGTTCACACTTTTAGTTTGGTGGCAGCGTTGCACATTCTTTTCTTCTCCCTTTTTCTTATTTCTTCCTTTTCTTCCTTGTGTGTTGCTCCACATCAGACATCCAGAGAGGGGCCTTTTGTGTCTGACTTTGCCCCAAAGGCAGTCGTCTTGCAAGGCAGATTAATAATTACAGAGTACACAACATCGGGGAAAACAATTTCAACATCTTTGATGTCAAACATGAGAGAAACCAAAATTACAAAGAAAAAAAAGATGACGAGGAAAGGTCTTGAAAGATGGTCTTTCTTTCTGTCTCCCTCTCTGCAGTATTTCCTGTTATTGTTGCTTTCTACTGTTTCGCAGTGCATTAAAAACATTAAGGAGGACTTAAAAGAGAGAGGCGTCTGCCCCTGGAGGGCCACATTTGAGAAGTGGCAAGGCAACTATTCATTGTGACAATGTCACTGAAGATGAGAAGGAGCTATATATAATATTTCATAGGATTTGATCCGTCTATTTACATGTTGGGGCACATCAATAGACTCATGAGATGTTTGTTTTGTGAAGCATTAGGATAAATAGAAACCAGGGCCAAATATAGGAGGACAGAGCTGTTGTGGCCCGGAGTTATGATTATGGGCTGTAATTGAAAGGTTGAGGGTGCTCTTTCCTTTGCTTCACTCTGAAACTCCCTATAACTGAAAAAAAACATGGATCATTGGAATGAGAATTAACAGTCTTGTACTTTACCAAACCAATACTTTTTGTGTCTTGTGTAATACAGAATGATTGGCTTTGGGCGGCCGTCCAAATAGATGATTACTATCCCCTTAAATATAACATTGAATGAATATCAACAAATCCCAAACAAAGCAACCACAACTGAAATTCAAATATGTTTCCTGTGATATTCTAGAAATCCCTTCTGACAAAAGCCAGTCCTTAACTTGGGTTAATTTGGGATATGCTGCTCCTGTATCTTGGTCCTCCTCGTGTAGTTGCAGCTTGTTTTGGGATTATCAATACCCAGTTCTTAGTTCCTAGTTCACATCTGCTTTAAAATGCTCATTAGCAACAAGCAACAGACATTAATGGTATCTTTGTTTGCTGAGTGACGGACAGTGTGTTGGGAAGCCTTTGTAAACTCTGACTATTAAAGCCAGTAATTGTACTCGCCCAAACAGTTTCAACAATAACTCAACATTAGCTTGCTTCTTCAGGACGAAGTTATAGCAGGACTGTATTGTTGGACGAAATTAGTGTATGGCATACCCAAACTGTACATGGGCAACCGTTGAACCCAATTCAGACAGGATTGGGTGGTGGGGTTATTTTAAGATCACATTTTGACAACGCAGAGCTGGATCATTTAAGTACTGAATTTCTAATTACTCATTGAGTTTGGAAATATCATGCATTCATTGAACATTGAAATAAATAAATACAGTATATTTTCATAGAGGCGCTCTCAACAAGGTCCGTGGGGAAGAAGCCGTAAACCTCACGACAGGAGTCAAAGGCCACCTTCACCCCAGGCCTTTCAAAGTAGACCTAGAAAAGGTCCACCGCCGCGTCAACAATTTGCCCGGCCCCATGTGTTTCACAGGACACACAAAAGAGCTCGGGCCCCAGTAGTCAGCTAATGCTTTAGGCTTGAATTGGTTTATTTTATCATACAAATGAAGACGCACAGAAGCTTTGTATTAATTCTTCCAGGTTTCACCAAAAAACTAAATCCACGTTCATATTCACACACCAAATCCGATTCACAGAGTCTGAGAGAAAAGGCAGTGTTTGCATTATTAGTGTCAAACTTGTTGTACTCATAGCTTCTCCACTGCAGACATTCTGGATACTGCAGTGAATTTGACAGGTGTCAGTATGGAGACACTTCTCTTTTCTTAAAAAAAAAGAAGTACTCGGTAGTGTAACAGTGTGTGCTTTAACCGTGACAACAAGAGCTTGGGCGTCGAAGCTAAAACTAAACAGAGAAAAAGCCACATTGTTCTTGAATTGTGAGAGCAAGCTCCCTGTTCGACGGATGTTGGCGCGTCATTGCAGATGTACAGTATTTGCTGGAAACACAACAGCCATCTGGAGAGGCTGTGGCAGTTTTGATGTGTCTTCAGCTTTCTTTCTTTTTTTTTACCATATCTGTTTGTATTTGAGAAAAACAACACATAAATGTATTCGAACATCCTGTCATATGGAGTCCATCTGATTGCAATCTGTTACGTAGGTGAACCGGTTCATCACTGGCTCAGTACAGACTCTGGGTCACATGAGATGGATTGCAGGCTGCAGTCACCAGTTTTATATTAATGACCAAATTACAAGCAAGTTGGGTTTGTTTAATGGACATGATTCTGTTAATAACCTCTTTTCTGGTGGCTTTTACATCTCTGGAGTTTAAACTAGTTCAGGATAACTGATTACATCTTTACATATAAGCATTAGCAGAGACAGAGTTTTGCCCCGGGTTCATTTTGTTCCAACAGGGTTTCTAAAAACAATAACTGGCTCCTGTCAGAAGTCAGTGCCAATCTCCTTTTGTAACACACTGTTAGAACATGTTGTCAAATGAGCACAAACTATTTACCACAAATAAAAGAATGAGCCAATAGCACAAATGAGACACAACCTTGTCATCTGTTCTACACTTAAATACATCACAGCTGTTAAGTTCACTTAGGGGGAACAAAACAAGTTGAGTTTAAAGCTGCAAAAAATCTATCTTCATATCAACAATGAAAAAAAGACTTTGTGTAATGTGAAAGGACTTTTCGCAGTGACAAACCCATCAGAGAATACATACCCACCTCCAGAGCTGCTCTCATCTCTACAGAGCTGTTAACATTGTTCAGCTAATCAACCCAGCGTTTAGTCAGACAACCACAACATGTCAATGTCGTAACTTGTGCTAAAAACGATGGTATCCTGAGAGCATATGACCTTTTCACAAGTTGAGAATCAGATTGATCGTTAGTAAATTAGTTAGTTTTGCCCGACTGACTTCTGGTATAAACAATGACCATGTCTGATCGAATACAGATACAGAGACAGATCATTGTATGGTTCATACACAGATATAGATAATGACGTCCCTGAACACATCTATTAGTTAGGTAGTTAGTTGGGTAGCGAGAGTTGAAGGCAGTTGTGTACACCCACATAGGTGCCTGAGCAATGGAGCAAATGGAGCTAATGCATCTCCATTAATCAATTAAGGGGAGCAAGTTATGGTTTTGCTAGCCCACTCTTTGTCTTTTTACAAATAAACTAATCATCATACAGTCACCACAATCAGGTGATTATATTTAAGTAGCGTATAATGATAATTTTTTACTAAAAATCCTAAATTTTTGAGCCACTCGTTTGTTCAGTCATACCCGTCAATCCACAGTAAGTAGTCTTACTTTAGTACTTTTCAAAGGTAAGAAACATGCAGCCAATTAGCTTAACGACAATCATGGACTTAAAATAGAACATAGGGAAAGATGGGCTAACGATCGGGCCACTGACTTGTTAACTCTGATTAGACAGGACTCTGCTGTGTACATTCATGAAGAAGCTAGAGTCGTCTTTTTTAAGTGTAGTAGTAGTAGTAGTAGTGTATAGCATGAACTTACATTTACGTTGAGATCGGTCGACCAATGACAGTTCCCTCTACAGTCAGAGCTTGCGCAAGAAGGTGAAAGTGAGGGAGATACCATTTCCAAAACTTGTAAGGGGGTAATAACTATTTTCCCGGACGTAGCAAAATCCCGGACGTTTTTGGAATCCCTGCCGGACGCTTTTTTTAGGTCTCGAAAAGAGGACATGTCCGGGAAAAAGAGGACGTCTGATCACCCTAGCTAAGATGGCAATCGCTAAACCTAGGCTGCTGTCTTTTAGTGGAAGGAAATGTAAATTGTGAAAACAGGGATCTCTAGAACTTTAAGAAAGTTCATTTTATCTTTTAAAAATGGCCCCTTCTCCTTCTCAGTTGTCTAAATAGTGAGCCATTCAGTTTACGGTGACATGGTTGATGTTAGGGACTATCATGGTAGCAAGGTCAGTGTGGTTGTTTCCTTTTAATCATGCTTTGTAAACAGAAAAGAGCGCTCAGCTACAACCTGCTTCATTTGGTGCTGACCTCACCTGACTTTCAACTGTACTGTTCCAACTGACTAAACTCCAAAAATAAAAGCTCACATAAACCACTCCAGACACGCTTGGTGTGATGGCACCCGTAGTCACAAGGCTGACGTTAGGCAACAGTGTTGATGGGAAGTTTACAGGCAGTGAGGGCAGCTGTTCTCTCAGCAGGTAGAGGCAGCAGTGAAACCGCATGCAGCAGGTGTGTGTGTTGGGCGGTTGGGGAGCTGACGAACTGCAGCAGGTGGGGAAGAAGAGGAGCCAGGCCCTAACTGTGAGGGGGCAGACAGACACAGAGAGGTCCATAGTAACATCATGACCTCTCACACCTTGACCACTTCTGTCCTTTCATGGACTAAAGACACAGTGAGGTTCAAAGCTAAGCTATATTTATCATCAATGTCCTGCTTGTTTTCAGTGTTCAATCGGTCCACAGACAAAGAACTCTGCATTGTTTATGACACACTTTGATTATAAAACCCTGTAAAAAAAAACTCAAACTCAACAAATACAATTATTTATTTTTTCAAAAGTCTACATTTATAGAAACAATAATCATTGATATTTAATTATTAATATTTTTTTCAGAATTATATTGATTGACTTACTCCAGACTTACTACTTTTTTTAGATACGTTTGTTTGCTTGGGTTGACCCGCACCACTCACTGTGAGTGTAAAAATAATGTTGAACAGTCAAACTAATTATATATCAACAGTTGAACGCAATTCTTTCCTTTTTAGCAAGAATTGCGTTCAACTGTCCACTGGACATAGACAATCTTATATGTAGAGGCTCAAACCTTAACCAATTTAAGTATTAGAGCCACTAGTTCAAATGAAGGAACTACATGTCCCCATTCACCCAGTGTTTCCCTCAAACAACAAACCCCATTTTGGCTCCAACATTATATTTCACTAAAAAGTCTATTCAGTGCTGGAGGTTGTGTAAATTGTATATTGGACCATGGCCTCCAAAACTAATTGAGATCTCAAAAAGCTGTCAACTTTCTCCCTTCAGCAGGTGAATGTGAAAACACATGGTTTCAAACACTGCTCATACAGCATTCTGCACAGTTAAGGTCCAACAATCAAGTGAAAGAACACTAAGCTGAGCGGAAGGGGACTATACAAATTAATTGGAAGACACTTGACAAACTGAAAGAGGTTTTTTTTTCAGTTTCCTCTATGCCATTCTACAAGCATCATCTGTTTCCAGTAAAAGAGAGCATTAAAAGGATATATAGATACGCAAAAAATTCCACTTGTGAAAGCTAACATAAACAAGTTGACTTCCAGCGGTTTGGTTGAGATATAATGGGGGCAACGAGGAAATGTGTCAGCAGCGTTAGTCACACTCGGAAGCCGTCTCAGCCTGAAAAAGATCAAACTGAGGCACCACTGACATCCACTCCCAAGCTGTGATTGCAAAATTCCTGATTTTCCCTGTAATGGCTGACGAAGACATTCTGCAAAAATTCCAGAGAGGACTCAAGGTGGTGGTGGGGGGGATGCTGCCATCCAATCAGATCCATGAAAACATGGCTGGATTTACAGTAAATGCAGAAAACCTTTACTTCAGCCCACAATCATGATGTTAAGGGCTAAAAAGTCTTGATTCTTCGACCTCATTTCCTGAAAAACTAGAACAGAAGAAAAAAAGACCCATAATACTGAAACAAACAACAGAGATGCAGCTGCATTCAATTTCCTGCAGCATGCTGTTTCTATCACAAGGTCTTTTCAGATGCACCAATTGAGTCGAGGTTGGGAATGGCCATGAATCTAAACCAGTCTTTCCCTCTACATTTGGCTTAATGAGGGCTACATGTAGGAATGTCGGTTCTCACCCCACACCTTTTCCCCGTGGGCTTCTTCAGAATGATAAAGGGGAAACAATGCGTTCTTGAAATAATTTTCCAACTCTTGCGGCCAAAATAAAAAAGCAGATAATCTAGCGTGGTACTTCGAGCCAAATCTTTCAACTGTGAAAAAGGAAAGAAATCTTAAACTTCCCAAATCAGTTGCCATTCATGTGCACAGATCTTTGACACGCTTTTACTGCAGTGACAATCACCAAAAAAAAGGGGGCCATCATATGTTCCATCTGGTTACAAGGAGAGATTGTTTTTGTATGGCCAGATGAAATTGCAAACATCCCTTCATAATTATTTCAAAAAGCATCCTGTTTTGAATAACATTGTGCTATGAAGGAAACTGCATGCTGGTAAACAAGAAATGGCGATGCTTTTCCTATTAAAGGTCTTCATATCAAGTCAAGAACCTGTTATTCATAAGACCATGAAGAACGCAGCATTTTGCTCTCGATGGTGAAATATCAGCAGTACAAAGAAAAGCTGTTAGAAGACAGTTCGGCGCATTTGTGTGTATCGAATATCCCTGGACCTCATTAGCTGGTGTCCTTATTAGAGTCTCCTTGCTATCCCCTGGGGAAGCCCGGTGTGAGTCTTCCCATGTCACCCCCCCGTCTCTCGCTTATTCCCTCTGTTTCTTTCTTCCTTCATATGCCCTTTGAACTCCCCTCAGTCTCCAGTCCCACATCAAAGCTTTGATAGAGGCTTCCTCTTTCCTCATCTCAAGGAGAGGAGCTGGCTTCATGTGCATGTGTGTGTGTCTGTATGTAAGACTGCGGCAATGTCCACACTACTACGTTTCCATTTTAAAACACATTTCTTTGGCTACGTTTACACTGAGCGTCCACACTAGGCCGGAGTTTTAGAGCACAAAAAACGGATACGTTTAAAAACGCTCCCGAGGACGGATAAATTCAAAAACTCCGGGGTTACCTCCTAGAGTGAACGGGTCTAAACACATAGATTATCGATCGACTACCAGTGGTTAATTCAACGTGGATAACCGATTACAGGCGTTGTAAATTTTGTTTTATTTACTAGCAGCTGTTGTGCAGTTCAATTCTGCATTTTATAATTCTACTCCTGCCGATATTTGGAGTGAGCAAGCTATTATTGGATCGATTAGCAAGCGGCGTGTCCAGCAGCGTTATCAGCCCTGTTTGAAGGCACAGTTTGTGGCTTTGAGGAGGACAATGGACACAAAACAGAAAGCTTTCCTTTTCTTATTAATGCTTATTTTGTTCTGCACAACTATTGTGACGTCCACACAGAAACTGGAAATGAACAAAACCATAAATTGAATCAAAATGTATTGACACAATCTAGCAGTGCTTGGCCGTCAGGGCCTGCTAAGCATTCTCTGCTGGCCTAAACAGAATACAAGTTGTAGCTATTTTATTTTTTATTTTTTTATTTTTTTATATATATAATTAAAAGTTATAGCTATTTTATAATTCAATTATAGCAGCTAGTTTGACTCGGGGCACTGAACGCTAAGGTAGAAAATCCACGGTCCGCCACTGCAATCTAGTAAACTTTGATCTGTATGTGTTCATTTTGTAGTATATTAGTTGTGTGTGTGTGAGAGAGAGAGAGAGAGAGAGAGACTGACTGACTTTCCATGAAATTTGTCTGCCTGAGTATATGGGGAAGATTTCAGGCGAAGATCTTAGGTATCAAGCACAAACTTTCATTATTAAAGACTACATTGTTTGCATTATTCTGGTTGCATGATGGAAATGTCATGAACACGCCCACTCTCTCGCTGGTAATTCTCAAGTCGGTGACCGGCTCTATTCACACATGGGCTCAATCTGGCATCACATAGACTTTGTACTCGGGAGCTGCAAGGGTGAAGTCTGCTTAATGTCCGGTTCAACTGATTCAGACGTTGCCGTTCCCACATAAAGCTCTTTCAGGTAATGTCTAGATGAGTTCAGGGTTGCAGTATGTGTGTGAAAGGGGCTTAGGATAACATACTTTCATTCACAATCCATAAACTTACAAAACATAAAGCATTGCCTTATTTAGGAAAATAAGAGTGCATTACGTTCATTTCTGCATTTTGTCACCATCGTCAAATATGTCATACTTTGTTTGTGGTAATTTGAAGGGATACCATTGCAATACTTTTCTCCATTGTCAGGGCTGTAATTAGGTCAGAAAATAAGAAAATAGGTTGATTGGGAAATTATGATAGTACAGTGGGGTCTGTGAGATCCAAAGCCATTGACAAACAATCATGAGAGTTAAATCTGCTCTTTTCACTCTCTAGCCCTTCTGACATCATTTAACAATTATTAATGTTGGACATGGTCACCGCCAAACTAATGTTTGGCACTTAAATCATCAGATTGAGAAAATAATATGATTACTGTGTGTGAGATACTGCAAATGGAAAAACTACTCTCATTTAAATCTGAATGATTATTTATGATTCTTCAAGGTTGTATGTGTTATTTATATTATGTCTTATTCAAATGTAGGTAGGCCTCTGTTGTATTTAATCTTGAGCTATGTAAACTGAAAATAAGAAAAAGTCTAAAAAAAATACATAAATGAAAATGTTATAATGGACCCCATGCTGACAATAAAAATCTCCACCAATAATTGATATCTCAAATACAGTGTTTGCATTTCATGTTTGTGTGTGACAGGATACTCAAATATTTAGTGTATTCAAATGACTATTAACATTAGCTTTTTCCACATGTGGTGGGAAAAGCTGCTCATGCAACTGTGCAACTGTGTCTGCAGTTCTACTTGTGAGGCTGAAATGCCAACCTCATGTCATATCAGTAGAAATAGGTCAAGCCGCACACACACACATACACACAAATGCACACAGATAGATGAATTACTCAGTCTCTTTCATGGCCTTTGTAGATGGAGGAAGCGGATGTCGATGCAAAAAGATCAAAACCCCTCTGCGCGAGAAACAAGTGTCCTCCTCCCAGCAGCAGTGCAGGCGGGAGGAACAGTCGTTCAACAAGTTTGTGTCACTCCTCTAAATCTGCAGCTTTGCACCGCATGTCCTTGGCTGCTCTGTCCTGCCAGGTATCTGTTTTTGGATCCTTTCTTTGTGGAAACGTCTGTGCTATCCACGCATCAGTTTGAAGTCTTCCTCTTCCTGCATCCGTGGAAAACACAGTCAAAGAGAAAAATCAATGTATCCTCAAGCAATAGAAAAGTCAATAGCTTTCATAGACTATATTTAGTGTGGAGTGAATTAGAGACTCACAGTTCTGCCCAGCTGCAATTTGTGAGAGATTGATTTTTCCACATTCATTTATTCATCATTCATTATTTCCTGAACTCTCGCTTTGTGACAAATAACTCTGCAAATGCATATTTTTTTCCATCTATCTTCAGGCATGTATATACATACGTCTGGGTGTGTTTATGTGCAGTAGGTAGTGGTGGAGGTGGTGCCAATGCTAATGTAACAATATCAATTATCTGAGCTGATTGAGAGCTTGCACCAATTATTATCTTATGCATTTGCCCAGGTTTATTCCTACTTTCATTACACACACTATATTACATCCTGGACTTATCTAATATTAGTATCACCTAATCTTGATTAAAAATCATACCTCATTTCTCCATGTGATTGAAATATATTATGCAGATGATGCCGTGTAATACATGCAGAAAACAGTTCTATTGTTTGGGGGTAAATTGTTTCTTTTGAAGGTAGAACTCCTTATTAAAATCCTATCCGAAGCATTATCTCAGTGCCTGTGAGGTTAGACATGTATACAATGCAGCAGCCCCACTCAAACTAAAATGCATTAACCAATCAGTCAGATTTCTGCAGCAGGAGAGAGTACCTAGCAACAGCAAGATACCTGTTGGCCAAACATAGTCTTCATGGCATCTATTCCAAGCCGCAGAATCCTTCCTAACCATCAAATACAGCACGTCTGACAGAATATCACTTATCCCTCACTGCACCACGGGCCTGCTACAGAAAGAAAGAAAAAAAGAAGAGTGAAATCATTTAGAAACTTTTAAATGAAGAAGTCTCTTTGATAGGAAGAGGTCCAGGGAGGGTAGTCTCCTTCCAAATTATACCCCAGATCAGAAGCCAGTTTATAATTTCTTAGTAATAAGTGTGTCAAATTCTTGATTGAATTTCAGCCAAGGCAAGTTCAGGGCCATGTACATCTGTGCAGCTTTTTAGCCCATGTGTTCTCATACACGCACACACACACACACACACACACACACACACACACACACACACACACACACACACACACACACACACACACACAAAGTCTCACAGAAACAATGGTTAAACACAAAAAGGACAGTTCTGTTTTTGAAGCAGCCTATTTCTGTTTTCTTGTTATACTAATAAAAAGCTTAGTCGTCGTCAGATGATAGCAGGTGGATTTGGAAATTGGGTTTCAACCACAGCCTGCTCAAACGTTATTAGTCAATACTACTGAGACTACAAACAGAAACCTACATTTCCTTATTTCCAGAAAGAAATGCCAATACAGTACTGAATGATTGTCCATGATTTTTCAAATTCTTTTAAATTCTTGCTTACTTTGATATACAGTCAGGTCCATAAATATTTGGACATTGACACATTTTTCATTATTTTGGCTCTGTACACCGCAACAATGGAGTTGAAAAAAATCAAGATGTGCTTTAAGTGCAGACTTTCAGCTTTAATTTGAGGGTATTTACATCCAAATCAGGTGAACGGTGTAGGAACTACAACAAATGTATAAGTGGCCACCCTGTTTTTAAGGGACCAAATGTAATTGGACAAATTAATATAATCATAAATCTAATTGTCACTTTTAATACTTTGTTGAAAATCCTTTGCAGTCAATGACAGCCTGAAGTCTGGATTCCATAGACATCACCAGACGCTGGGTTTCGTCCCTGGTGATGCTCTGCCAGGCCTCTACTGCAACCGTCTTCAGTTCCTGCTGGTTCTTGGGGCATTTTCCCTTCAGTTTTGTCTTCAGCAAGTGAAATGCATGCTCAATTGGATTCAGGTCAGGTGATTGACTTCGCCATTGCAGAACATTCCACTTCTTTGCCTTAAAAAACTCACAATTTTTTCATTTCAACTCCATTGTTGTGGTGTACAGAGCCAAAATAATGAAAAATGTGTCAATGTCCAAATATTTATGGACCTGAATGTATGAGAAATAGTTACGGCAGACAAAGCATGGTTAGAGTTAAAACAATTTATTAAGTCAAAGATGTGTGACTAGACACAACCTCCAATCTCTTATATGCCAATCTGACACACCCATCCACCACCTTGAACTTTCATTAACGTTAATTGTGGGCAAAACGCGAGCGATGCAGAATTGGCCAGTTTCTAGGACACTTGATGCTTAAATGAATACAATGTAGGCACATGCATTTTTCAGATAGTTAGAACGATAGATGTAGATAGATATAATACATTATATGTGAAGATAAAAATGTCTTGTGCAATATTAAGCCCAAGTAGCACAGCAATTTCAATATACAGGCACATGTATGTTTTAGAATTGTTTATGTTCAAGAAAGATGAAGGTGAAATAAATAAAAAAGTGAGAACATTTGATCACAACTTTGTTATCCTATTGGTAAGGTTGCCAAGCAGATTTTTGTTTTTGTTTCTGCTGTTTTGAGACCTACACAATCTGATAGTATCAAGTGTTACAACCTGGCTCCATCGGTCGTAATAAACAGGGAGACACACGGTATGAACATTAAACAAATAAAAATCCCAAATAAGGATCATTAGAGATGTGGAATATGGAAGTCGGGCGGGGGGTAAGGTGCAAAACAAGACACAATTCAGTTTATTTCGTATAGCAAAAATCACAAATTACTAATTTGCCTCGGAGGGACATCCCTGTCCCAGGACATCACATCGAATCAGGAAAAACTCCCCCCAAAAAAACTGAACAAAACCTTTCATGGTTTAAGCAATGATAACTTAAAACAACAATTAGGCGCCTGCGGGGAAACGCAGGAGAGCTACTGCAACAGCAGACAGTGAGAGGGAGACTACTAACAGTCTGTATCAGCTGGGAGAACCGGGCCCAGGTGTAACCAGTTGGCCCTAACGATCCCCTGGAAAACTTGGCAAATGCAAAGGACAGATTGGCAGGGCTAGGCAAGTTAAGGTAAGAAGATATTATTTTAAAGGGGGACTCTACCGATTTTACAAATCACAGTGTGTTTGGTTTTGGCCAATTTCTGCATATCTGAAGAAAAAAAAGATTGAAATCTGATAAATTGCCTCAAGTGATGTCAGTTGGTCCTAAAAACCACAAGTTTGGAAATGAAAAAAATGTAAAGCTCTTGCTCTTTGGTGAACTGACCCTTTAACATATGTTTTTAGTACAAACACTATTCTGTCTGAAGCAGATGCGTTTTGATGTCAAGAATAAGTTTTAACAGCTGAATGTGCAGGCTATCCCACCCTTCCTTTCTCACCCTAATATAGTTCCAAGCTGCAGTCATTTGTGGTCCTTCACTGCTAATAGCATCCCCTTAAATGAGCTCCCATTTCCTCATCTCATCTGAGCCCAGCATGACCCACAGATAGTCCCTTGTAAATTCTCCCCCCATCCGGCTCCTTTTAAGTCTATGTCAGACTGTCCATAATCGCTCTGTCAAAATGGTATCCCGTCACCACCTCTCCTTATGAGGTAGGACAGAGGGAGGCTGAGACATACCAGAGTCTGAGAAGTCTAGCGAGCCTGCAGCCCCCTAGATGTAACATGAGGAAATGAGTTTGTGTCAGAACTATTTTAGAGTTGCTTTGAAGTCTTATTTTGCCCCCTTTGCCTCCAGGGGGACAGCACAGAAAGGAAAGGGGGGTACAATGTTGTGAAAACTGCCGATAATGCCCTGATAACCCAAAAGGCACTACTGTCTTGATCTCAGGCCTGGGTGGCCAAAGGACATAGACGTACGCCACTAGTCAGATATGTATGTCACTGTGTCACAGACTGCACAGCTGTTTTTTGTGGGATGATTTGTCTTTTTACGTCAGCTGTGTTCCTCTCTGCATAGAGTGGTGTTTTGTGTATAGCGTAATAAGAACAAATACTATGGGAAAAGTTCTCAGTAAAAAATCGCTTTTTTCTTGCACTCTGTTGTATTTGACTGCTGTTGCACAAGCATCTAAAGAGACACACACGAAAAAATCAAACAGACACATCACAATCCAACTACTGAGAAAGACGTATTGTTATCATCATATTCTACAAATTCATAGATCAATAGCCAGTAGAAGGTCTGTCGATATCAGCCGGCAGCAACGGGCTTCTCAGTGGAGAGAAGGGGGAGGGTAATATTCCTTAGACGGACCAAACAATGATTTTTATTCACTCGCAGGCAAACACAAATGTGTACACACGCTAGGGAAAACCTTAAAATGGCTTCACACACTGAGGTGTAATGCATTCAAAAGTAATAAGCCTATTACTGGCCTGTCAGCAGCACCTTGACCTTGAACACAAGTTTTTGGGGGAGTAAAGGGGCCCATCTTGTCTCATCACTCCTCATTTACCTCTTTAGCATCAGCGAGAAACTGCAGAGCAATAATGTCAACCCAACGTGAATCCACACATGCGCACATTCACACACACAGCCACATGTACACACAGACTCTTTACTGAAGATGGTGGATGCCTCCCGCCCCCTGTTGCGTCCGGAGCGATGTTCCTGGAGTGGGGACAGCGAGAGGGCATCCCGCAGTGCTGTTTGAGCGTCCTTGCCAGCGCCAGACAACTTCACTATCCCTGCCCTAGCAGGGGGCGATAATCACATCAAGCTCCCCTGACAAGAGGCATTGAATTCAGCTCCGGTCCCCTTAAGAGTCTGGCATTCAGCAGTCTCTCCTGAACATGCTGCTGACGTTACAATGAGAAGGTTTGTGTTTCCATTTTTTCCCTCCGTGGCATCGCTCTTCTTTTATATTTCCTCTTTTTTTTTTTTTTTTTTTTTTTGCCGGCGCCTTCAAAATGTATTTGGGAACGGGTTGGGATTCCATGTCACTGGGGCAAAAATCTGAATTGGCAGAATCTAGCGTTACCGCCATTGCCATGTGAAAAATGTTATTGTATTGGTGCCTTGTGGTGGTCATGGTGTATTCTATGTAATATCTACCTTTTGAATCATTTTTAAAAGTTTTCATGGGAAATTGCTTTTCCATGTCTGCCATTTTGAATTTCCGTAGATTATCTCCTGCAATATAGTACTGCAGTTAGCATTGTAATGGTCACAGTCAGTGACTTTACACACAGAATAAACGGCTAAATACTGACACACTATTAGTATGTTGAAATTCACTCCAGCTCTATCTCGTGCGGGGCGGTGGTCAGGAAAAAAAGGATGCTGTCACTTTAAGAGGTCCCAAACCCCGCACTCTCAATTTTTGCCGGCTCCTCTGGTGAGCAACAGTATTATGATTTTTGTTTTTGTTTTCAGTTGTCAGCTTTTCCTTTTACATCCTCATGCAATAGTTTTGTATGTGAATGTTGATGGGTATGTAATAGCACAGTCTGCCCCCTCCTTGTGGGAGATGTTTACATTTTGTGAATACCCAATATTCATTCAATATGGCTATTTTTGGAAAAATGGCGTCCACTAATCAAAACTTAAAATAACAAGGATTAAGTGGGGGCATCCTTTTTTCTTCTGAAATCCACCAAAACAGATGAGAACCACACTAGACTGTTTTAAGCAGCTTTGTGGGCATGCAGAGCTCATCTGCTACCCAGGGAGTCTGGCTTCCAGCAGCTACACCCCATTCATCACCTGCTTTCAATGGCCACCACCAAGCCGCCTCCGGCTAGAAGGCCAGGTAGGGTGCCGGGTGCTGCACAATGTTCGGGGGATTAGCAATCAAAGGAGAGAGGAGGCTAGGGCCCTCCATCCCGGCTCGCCATTCAGTCCTAGCAGGGGAGGAGAGCTCCAGCAGTGGCCAAGGTCAACGTCTCCAGCTCGGCAGGAGGTAACTGGGAAAGAACCCTGGGAACCAGCCGCCTGCTCTGTGCTAATCCCGGGCTAGCAGGCTAGCAGCACAGCAGGTGTCTCACCCACCAAACATTCATCTGTTTGTGTTGCTGATAGCATGGGTGACAACAAGATAATGCCTTGCTTTTACTTTCTTCTCACTTTCCCCCTCTTTCTCCCTTCTTTTCGTCTTTTGTTGATCTCTCTTGCTCTGTTCCTGCCCTCTTCTGTGGGATTTGGTTTTCTCTCTTTGAACTAAACTGTATGCTGAGTTAGCAGAACGATAAACTGGTACAATAGACTTTTTAGTCTTGCATAAATTGTCCCCGGATTTTCATGGGAAGGATGTGGATGAGAAGTATTGGGGTACAACGACAAAGACCATTTGAGGATACCTCAAGCTTCTCTCAAGTTACCAGTGAGGCCCTTCGTGAAAATATTTTTTATTTTGTGTGGAACATGATAATATGCAACGTTGGCTTAAGACATTTGAGAAGCAAACTTTTTTTAGTTTGTTAGAAGTACCTCTTTGTATTTGCTATCGGCATTCTGAATCGCATGTGACGGAACAGTGATCACGGCCATCGTTTAAGCTGATTTGGCGTCCTGTGGTGCGAGACATTGAGCTGTGAAACCCTGATGGGACAGCTGGTTGTAGACTCACAGATTGTGTAGTTCAGCGCCGAATACATTCTTCGAGATCGCAAACGGGCAGATTAGCTAAGCCCGCTAGGAACGACAAGGGGGAAGCGAGCAGTGAGGTAACGATGATGTAAAATTAATCGTTGTCGTGTTCCAGTCGGAAGCTAGAAAGCAACCTCCCCGCAACCCCACCCTCGTACAAACACACCCCTGTTGGGATATTGGCAAGTTGTCATGACGACAGGGATGTTCTCCTGATGAAGTCTCGCGCAGCGCTGTCCAATCAGATCGTGGAGCTACAACCGCAGCGTGAACAGGGGAGGACGCACCTATTCCAGTTGCACAATGCTGAGAAAGGACAGGCGAAAAACTGGACCACCAACGGGAAATTGGCAATCCGGGGGAGGCTGTCAATGGGCTGCCATGGTTCGACAATACACAAACAGCGGGGGTCGTGGATACAGGGGCTGCCAGGTAGGGGGTCTCCATCAAGTCTGAAGCTGTTAGAGCCGCGATTCTTTGCTGCTATCAATACAAAGTATAAATTAATTGTTTATTTTCGCTGTTGTCATGCTGTTATTGAACCTTGCATATAATGTGGCTTATATGTGGTTTCGGGATGTTGTCGTAGCTATCGGACCGCTTCAGATGCACTTTACCAAATTGGCAAATCACTCCTGCAGGTGGTTTTTACTAATGTGCAACAACCGCAAGAACCACAACAAAAAGCAAAGGGAAATTATGTGAAAAGGGGGGTAAATGTCATGTAGCATTAACTTTAATTTTATTTTGTGTTCGTCTCACTGCGGGATGTGTACCAGGAGAAGGAGAGGCTAATATAGAGAAACTGCAGGTAGCAAAGTGAACGAAAAACTCTCCCGGCGTTAGTTTGATTCAGGCCTTTTATTTCAAACCCAGGGGAGGATTTTTCTTTTCATTTTGCTGCGGGCTGACCAAAGGAGAAGCAGAGGCTGTTTGTAGCTCTATGAAAGACGAAGGGCTTGGTGGGGGCGCGCTCTGTTTTTTCTCCAGACACTGCAGGTAGCCATTATGGTCATCGCTCTCTAAAGCTTATTACTTCAACCAATCGAATTGTAGCTGTCTGAAATACTAATATTCTTTTTTATTTCAACTGTTGGCCTGTTCATAAGATGATCATGATTTGCATTTATTTCATTTAATACATTTTTCGATCTTTGAGCACCAAACCTCTTCTTACCCCTCCCTCCCTCAGCTCCAGTCTTCTATCATAGGGTCTCAGTGGGACGCCATTCGTCAGACTGACCCCCAATAGAGGTTGTGTTTGACTCTTCAAACTTGGGATTCAAATTTAGGTTGTCAGCATGGCAAAACCACCTTTATTAGCTGCTAGCTGGATATCAGCATGTTTTTTTACGTTCTCTTTAGATGGACATTTTTGCTAATGTCGGCTCCACCGTGAGATGATCAGCCCAGCGGGATGACTTTTGGGTCATTGTGTTGTTCAAAATACTGGGGAACCACTAGTTTTGATATTTTAAAGACCATTTGATAATGTCAAACTATATTTCCTATTGGGAGGAAATATTGCCTTTGTTGTTGTTTTATTTAACCATATTTTGAGAATTTGAATCACAGATGATTGGTTTCACACAATGCAGACTTTGAAATCTGTAGTAAGGGTTGACAAAATGTGTTATGCAGTGTTGGTTGTTGTGTATGGTTATTTCAGCCACTAATCATTGGATATAGCATTTTAAGTTTTATTATAGTTTTTTATGGTGTAAATAGCAAATAGGGTATATATCAAAATGGAGTTGCAAAAGCCACAATTTCTGATTCCATATTGAAGGTAAAACAGTGAATTATGGAGTCTGAAAGTTGGCTCTAGTCACTCAAGCTTAAAGTAAGACAGACTGTCACTATTTCCAGCAACTCATCATTTTTGATCCAACCCAACAAAGTGAACATACTCACCTTACATGGAAGAATATTATACGAGGCCTCGTCAGTCAGTTTGATATGAGATACTCAAACTATTTGGCCTGAGCAGATACTGTTCAGCCTATTATTGGTAACTTTAGGCAAAGATGCCAAAAGAAGCTCTTTGCTGCAAGCTGATGTTATTTCTGATTAGCACTGCCTGGAGAACAGAAAACATGCTTTACTTGTTTCACCTTCATGCAAGTCCACTTAAATTCAAGCTAATGGCAGCCATAGTGGCTGTGCTACTGTATTAACCTTGAGAATTAACTGAAGCAGAGACTAAAAATAGAGTTCTTTAAAGTCATAGATCTGTTCACCAGATGTTGACAGAAACATTGTATTGTTTTAATGGACTTTATATGAATTATGTTAACATATATTCATTCATGCTCATCTCCTATAATGAGCATCACTTCATGCATTAAAGCATATTAATGGGTCTGGATATAATTTCACTAAAGACAGTCATGTACATGTGAAACAAATTAACCCAGTGAAAAGTTGCTTCTTTGCAGTCACTTCCGAGTTGGAGGGAAGTTTTTTTTTTTCCATTGCTGTGAAATTACACACCACAAATGTTCTGGAAAGTCTGCGGACAATGATGTCAGATTGTTGCAGAGCGAGAGGGTTTGTAACAGGAAAACCGCTGAAGTGAGATGATTGCTGTTCTTGTGATGCAGATTAGTAACATTTGGTGACTGGGGTCAGATGTGGTGAGCTCTGCACCATCCTGTTTACTTTCTGACCTTGAGGCTTGGGAAGATGTTAAGAGCATTGTGTCCACTGTGAATGGTGTGGTTTGAACATAAATGATGTGT
The DNA here is from genome assembly GCA_038501785.1 of Myoxocephalus aenaeus. Classification (NCBI taxonomy): domain Eukaryota; kingdom Metazoa; phylum Chordata; class Actinopteri; order Perciformes; family Cottidae; genus Myoxocephalus; species Myoxocephalus aenaeus. Next base: position 266,196 of record JBAMJR010000089.1, read on the forward strand.
TCAGAGAGAATCAAAGACATGTTTACACGCAGGATTATTCCTTTCTTACAAATGTCATTAGTGTTTATTAGTTTCTTTTCTTTCTTTTTTTGTCTTTGCAAGCCCTTTTTTTCAAAGAGCCAAAGTGCTGTAAAAGCTGTCTGGATGAAGATGTCAAAGAAACCCAAAAGCCCTTGGGAAACTCAACGCAACCTATTTGGAATTAATTTATGGCATCATGTAATCAACTGCTGCTGTCGTCCAGATAAATCACAATTTGAAACATGCTAAGAAAGAGGGATAATAAGATGATGCTTCGTGGGCTGCAATCAATCGCCAGAGACACATGTGTCACTAAATGTCATCTTGTGGTTGATTGGACCACCCAGAGGTTGCCCATTAAAAGCCATGCGGTTTTCATTGAAGAAGTTCCAGCGTTGCACCCCAATGGCCGTTCCCCCTGCCCACCAACCCCACCAACCCCACAGACCCAGATCCTGTGATCTATGGCTGGGGTCCCCTTTCGCAAATTACTGCAGTTGAAAAGAACCCGAACATGGACGAAAAAAGAAACAAGGCCTCCAGACTGCTCGTGAGGAAAATGTAATTCCAAACAGTTAGCCTGCATTCCTCCCAACAAGGAACCAGATCTAGAACAAACCATCTGATGACAGTCATACAGCACTTCACCGTTCACTCAGACCCCGGGCTGGAAATGTCCATTATGACCATGTGAAGATGGGGGAGCAATTGTTGTAAATTAATTGCCCATCACTTGTCAGTGGAGTGCAGAAAAACTATAGCACTGTGAAACTGTCTCTCTCAGAAGCTGTCAGCCAAGGACAATGAATACATCCCATTTCTTCCCCACCTCCCTGATTTAATAGAGAGAGACATGGGCCACAGACAGAGCTGTGAGAGAGTGTACAGCAGCAATGTGGTCAGGTTGTAAACACACAGACATGAAGAGGAAGAACGGGATTACAAACAGGTTTGATCTCCTCGGGGCTGTCCAGACAGGCTGACAGGGGAGGAGGGGAAAGGATAGGAGGCGGGGGAACGGTGATTTGGTCTCTTTTTATTCACTGCTCTCCCGTCAACTACCCCTCTCTTGCCGGCAGCATTGTCAAATGACAATGCTGTCCGGATACAACTGAAAGTCCAGCATTGAAAAAAACACAGCAATGAAGAAAGAGACAGACAAACAGACAGACAAATGCACCTGGAGGCTGAAGTCTTGGAAAACAGCTGAGACCCACCAATTTGTGAACAGCACAATTTTCAATAGAGTCATAATGTTACCCTTCTCCCTATCTCAGTCTCTCTCCATTGTTCATTATTTCGAAGGCACTGAAAAAGAAGCTACACTAATTTCCCCCCTGACCATCCAGAATGGTCAAAAGGAGAACTAAAATGTCTGTTAATGCCAAACAAATCAAATCAAATTTCTTATCATAGTTTCTTTTTTTCCAAATGAATCAAACACTTGTTTCAATTCCAGCAAAAATTAGTTCCATTTATCTTTATCCAGCTGTAATATTATCCACTTTGTTCATTTCTTATTGGTCTCAGAACGACAAGGAATAGGCAGATCAGGAGATAATGATTGTGGGCCTTTCTTGCAGGGATGAGGCCCAATGTGAGGCTGACACGGTCGAAAGATGAAGGATCGTCCTCATCAGCCAATTTAGACAGGACAAATAAAGGTCTAGCATAGCTAGAAAGGGAATCATGTCCTTCAAGTTAATGTGTGACATCTAATATCATTTGTGGCCAGAAGGCAGAAGTCTCTTCTAAAAAGAGTAATTATACATCGGCTGGAGAAATGTGACCCATCAGTAAAATCTCATCTTCTTTACAGACTTGGTATGTGAGGATTTGATGGTGTAGTGCGCTTTAAAGAGATAGTTCCCCCCTAAATTAAAAATGCATGTTTCCTCTTACCTGTAATGCTATGTATCAATCTAGACTGTTTTGGTTACTCAAGATAATCTGGATAATTTCGAGTAACCAGTTTATAATTTCTGGGGGGAAATATTGCTGATTTATTTAATTTTTTTATGTTGGTGACTTAAGTACTACAAACTGAGTGCCATAAACTCCCATTGTGTTTGAGAGAAAGCAAACAACTGACACCAAAACAATCTAGATTGACAAATAGCACTACAGGACATTTTTTATTTTGGCTTGAACTGTACCCTTTACAATACATTGTCTTTATTGTCCCGGGAACAATACAAAGATAGTTCCTGGGACTCAAAAAATACAGTGTCTGGAACAAATATAGGGCCGTAGAGAAACCTGTTTACATATGAAATTATTACATTCATGGTTGTAAACAACGTGCCAGTAGTTGGAGGAGCGAGATGTAAACCCCATAGAGTGAAACTACAGGCTAGTTTGACGTGAAACAGTCCAACCGTGTGAAAGTTGTAAAAGCTGCCGGAGAGTAAATATGTCCATTATTTTCATTGATGCAAAGCTTTGAGGACATACGGACAGGTAATGGACATGTTTAAAAGTGATATAGGTAAACACCTCTGTGTGTATATTTTGTACTGCTTCGTCAAGTCTAAAGTCAGAGACGGGAATCACGATTAGTGCATTAGTGTGCTAGCTAGCAATGTTAGCAGCTATTGCATTGTAGCAGCAGACGTTCCTGGGTGTTGCTAGTATGTGTTAACATTGTACAGCCTAAAGCTTGAATGACCTCGCCATCAGAAGTAAAGGAGCTTTGTGATTAGTAAAGTGACCAAAAACTGCAACGTACACTAGACAGAGAGAAGCAGGAAACACTCCTTTGACTCTAAAGAGGAGTAACTTTAGAAGAACAGCTGTCATTTGCTATCAATACAAAGCTCCCCTACTGTTAATTCATTACTTGCACATCATCACGATATCTCAGCCATCTTAAACGTCAGAAGGTTGATCAATGATTCATTTGTAGCGCTTCTTTTTAAACAGACTTTAAGTAACGCTTTACTGGTTCCCTCGACATGAAGCCAATGGGATTTTCCCATTTTGGATTATTGCACAACAATAAGCTCTGTGACAAACAAGCGTTTCTGATACTTGCATGTTTTGCTCAGCAAGATAATATTCACAAGTGAACACCACAATTATATTTTCTGAAGCGTAAAAAGTTGTTGTTAGGCTACACATGAACTACACCACATGACTTCAAGTCACCACCTCTAAGCTAAAGGCAGACTAGTGGTCGGCGTGACGACATTTAGTAGTCCTATTTAGCCACTTGTTAGCGACCTCCTTTTTTTAAGACACGTAAAGCTTCACAGTTTACGAGTTGGGTATTTACTGACATATTTTATGTTTAAACAAAACCTTAAAATCTCCTAAGCTTGTGTTAACAGACTATACTCAGGTATCTAATCAAAACATATTAAAAAAACACATTGACTTAGAGACAAGTGAACTGGAAGTGCAAAAATGCTCACTCATTTCCCGGTTTTAGGACTCATTCCTTAATTACTCATTAACTCATGAATTACTGAATGCTCTAATTCCTTTTTAAATATTCTAACTGTTTGAATATTTAATGATTACAATTCACAGATTCCCAAAACACATGTACGGTTTTATGTGGCAGTAGTCTAAAGAAATGTGTTCGTTCAGATGATAGAAGACTGAACATACTGTATGTATTTTAATTAGATCCCTTGATACTATAACTCTACAGTAGGTATGCTATCATCACACCAAATGCTTTCCCATAATGTAGTACAGATCTTACTGTGCCATTTCTGTACCACGTACTTCATGTTTTGCTTATGCAGCCACTGTAGTAAAGGCAAATCTGCTTTGAATAAAAATCCGAGCCCATGATGGGTTTATGTATGTAAGCGGCCATGATGGATCTCCACAGAGAGAGTGGAAGGGAATGACAAATGATAAGGTCCTGCCAGTCAGTGCAGACACACAGGCTCACAGAAATGAAGGCACACACATGGGCATGCACACACATCAAATAGAGCTGGAACATCTGTCAGACACCGGTCCAGTGGTTAAGTTAAAAGATGAGGAGGGGTCTGGTGAATGCTCTGCTATTCATTTATCTCGCATTGCTGCCCATTGGTTTTAATTATGGTCGACTCTTTCAAGTTAGAAATAGGCTGCTTCAAAAACAGAACTGTCCTTTTTGTGTTTTACCATTGTTTCTGTGGGACTTTGTGTGTGTGTGTGTGTGTGTGTGTGTGTGTGTGTGTGTGTGTGTGTGTGTGTGTGTGAGAGAGATATCTGTCTGTTCATCTTTCAGTCTTCATCCATCTGTCTATTTTGCATGTGTACACATTTTTGTAATTGATGAGCATTTCATTTGTGCAAGTGTGTGTGCGTGTTAGCGCGTGCTTCGCCATGTATGTGTTGAGTTGCATTGCCTTTTTTTCCAGGCACAGCTGCAATTGGACTGGATTGATGTGTAACCCAAGCCGACACTTTAAAGGGCGAGGGGCCTGGACAGACGTGGTCTTGCTAGTATACCAGATGGGGCTTTATGATGAAAAGAGCGTAATCCCCGTCCAGGCATCACTTCCATCACTTGTGCACTACAAAGCCATTCACCATTTTTTTTTATTGCAAGAAATAATCTATTTTTTTTTCTACAGTCCCAAACAGAGCACAGTTTTCATTTTAATTTGTGTATGTTTCTCTCCTTCTCCTCTTGCTTTTACTCAATTTATATCTTTATCTTCCCCTTCTCATAGCCCTCTCTTTCTCTATCTCTCCATATCTCCTCCCCGCCCCACCACACACTCACCCACTCTCCCTTTGCTCTTGAAGACTTGCAAATGTGGCATTAGCTAATATTCAGAGAACCAGGCAAGCAATCCCTTTTTATCCGCCAGGGCCCTACTGATTGAGCTACAGTGTGTGCATTGGAAATGAGTGTAGCGCTGGGGCGTGCAAGCTCTATGCCTCTGATTGGTATTCAATATACATGTCACTGTAGGACATGCTAGTTTGAGGCTATGGGCTTACTATCTCTCTCTCTCTTGATCTGTGTCTCTATTTCACCCTCTGTCACCCTCTCCTAATTCCAGTCTTAGAACATGCCTTTCTTTGCCACTCTCACTTATAAAGAAGACAGCAAATTGGTCACAAGGGCAATTCATTGGCTGGGCCATGCTTGTACTGTAAACGGGGTTGATATATATATTTTTCTCATTTTAGTTATGTAGCATGGCTTTGTCAACTACATCTGGATGTACTGTATCCCCTGCCCTCACTGCCTGGTAAAGGGCCACAGTGGATTTTGTAGAAGACGGCCATACATGGAAGCTTTAATGAACAATATAACACAAAATGTAGGTCTTGCTCTAATTGTCCACCCTCTCCCTCAGTACATTTAATGCATACATCTCACTTGCATAATTTCAGAAGAATATATAATCATCAAACATAATAATTGGTATTCACATTGCACACTTTTGCATAGTATCTTTCCATAATCTAGTCACTATATAAGTGTTTGCCTGCAGTGTACATATGTGCCATACTCTCTGAATTCCCTTAGCCCTTTTACACTAAGTGATTCAGTTTTTTGTTTTTTTAATCGAGAGCGTATACAGCGGGTCCTCCCTCATTCTTTCAGTTGCCTGTTTTCCACGTTCTTAGAGCTTCACTGTGAGCACCAGGGGAACAGAGGATTTCTTTCTGTCTTAAACTTACATCACGCTTGCAGAATATGTCAGGGATTGGACTTCCATTCACATGAAGCGTAGCGCGCATGACAACCGACATGGCAGAAGTGGTGTGTGGCTTAAGCACAAGTTAGCTATGATATCCTCGCTGGGACCCGAGCAGTGACGTACGCCAGAGCACCTGTGGATCAGTGGCGAATTTGGAACTGTGATTTCTAGGGAGCGTTATTTACATCCAGAAATGGAGAAGAAATGACCACCATTTAGAAAGGCATACATGTTCTATTTCAAAGCATTGTAGAAATAAAGCAAGCGTGAATGAAGCATCAACATCTAACTTGTGTTTAGTCATGTGTTTAGTCATTCATTAAGTCTCACGAGAAGACTTGAGGAGATGTCTATGGGATGAGAGCACTGAACTTCATCTTAGTTGTGTGGGAAACACATGAACCTGTTTCCAGTTCAAACTTCCTCTTCTACGCTCCCTTTAGGAGAGAGAAAAGGAGAGTGGGGTTGTTTTAGTGTTGGTGGTGAGTCAATACTCCTCTCCAGCCCAAGACACAATCACTCCTCTCCTGCTGAAATCTAAGGGCCTGTCTGTTAGTTCCTTCTTGTGGGCCTCGTTCCAGGTTTGCCTTGGCCCTCTTCCAGGTGTGGGAAGTGAAGTGTAAACAGTTTACAGATCTGCTGTGGCTGGGGAGGGCCAAGGGCTTTAGCTGGGAGGAATGTAACCTGAACACCACTTCACAGGGAGGCAACGCTGCAAGATGGAGCGTTCCTGCATATTGTGTCAGGGCCTAACAGGAAACTGACCCAGCAGTTCAAGGGAGAGCCGGCTGGTGAGAACGCCTGCTGACGTCAGTGGTCAGGAGGCCACTTGGCTTTTGCCCCGCAAGCTATCACTCTTGATACTTCACAGTTGATTGTAGCAGGGCGGTTTTACAATAAATACGTAAGCTTTTATGAGTTACGCAATGTAGTGTACGACGAAGCACTGCCTGTAAAGCATGGTCATCCTACAAAGCAGGTAACTATGCTATGGGTGTGAATCTCTCAGTATCTCACAATTCGATTCAATTTTGATTCTTGGGTTCAGAATTTGTTCACAATTCAAAATCGATTCTCGATTCAAAACCATTCCTGATTCAAAATTTAGCCTCGATTCAGTGCTTAGCGTTGCTTATTTCAGGATCTACTGCAGTTTGCTGTTTGCAGTAAAGGCAGTATGGCAAATTATGGCATGAAAGCAAAGTAAAGGGTCTATAAGATTTTGATATTTTAAAACGTTATATCAACTGATTGTAATAATGTCGATACACATAGGTAAAAGGTAACATCATTTGTGTTAAACTTGCACATTTTACTAAAATGTCTTTGGTATTTCTCATTTCTTAGTGACTTCCAGAAAAACAAATTCAAGGTATACAAAAATAAAAATGCTGCCAGTTACATACATATAATTGATGCACAGCTACATTATCCAATACAGAGATACTCTTATACAATGTTGCAGTAATTATTACTATTGCCCGCCTATATATTTGGGGGAAATAAAACCTATGGGGTTTTGAAGTTGAGCACCTAGAATGGGTCAAGCTCCATAAATATTGCATGCTACATTTCTGATAGTTTTTTTTAATTAGGCCGTCCCTGATTTTTATTTTGACATATGGTCTTTCTGGAGCCACAGGAGATATTATGCAATATATATATATATATATATATATATATATATATATATATATATATATATACCATTTTTACAAAATGAGTAGTTCTCCTTGTTAAGAGAAACTGAATTTGTTTGTGCGAAATGAGTTTCCCTTAAAATATATCGCTTTGTGCACTGTATTAAAGCACTTGTTGTTTTGGTGTGAAAGCAGGGTTAGTGGTAACCATAGACCAAGGGTCGGGAACCTTTTTGACTGGGAGAGCCATAAAGGCCAAATATTTCTAAATATATTTCATTGAGAGCCATATAGTATTTTTAACGTATAATAAATTAAATATGTCTTACTTTTAATGCGACTTCTGGTGCTGCATGGTTTTGCTGATGGCCTTGTAGTCTGGTTCATACGTGGTGAGGTTGAGCTTCATGCAGGCGTTGAGGCTTCCATCAGTTAAACGTGAGCGTAGGTTGGTCTTAATGTTCCTCATATGCGAGCATGACTGCTCACATGCATATGTAGAGCCAAACATGGTCAATACGGCAATACTCACACGCTGCATTGTGTGGTATGTCACAGGAAGCTCGTTCCAAGTTTTAAGAATCAGCTGGTCTTCAAGTTGAAGATTTTTCATTTCTGTCCACTTGTGTTCCCTCGCCAGCTCTGCTCGCTGTCGCGCAAGACTTTCCAACTCTCCATTAAGCAGTGGTGTATAGTAACGAAGTAGAAATACTTCGTTACTGTACTTAAGTAGTTTTTGGGGATATCTGTACTCTACTTTACTATTTATATTTCTGTTTACTTTTACTTTTACTTCACTACATTTTGCAAAGAAAAATGATACTTTTACTCCGATACATTTCTCCTGAAACCTTCGTTACTCGCTACAAAATCAAATCTATCTTTAGAAAAAAAAAAAAAACATCGGGGACTGTGGTGGAACACAGACTCCACCAAGCAGGTTTTGCGAATCACAATGTTTTGCATTTTCCCTCTACATCCTCTAGTCCAGCGCGCCCAAACCTTTATGCGTCACGGACCGGTTACGTGAAGACAATATTTTCACAGACCGGGTCCGACCTCGGAAAGACGGGAGACAACGACACCCACCGTGTGTTCGTTATGTCCAGTCTACTGCTAACTAAACCTTTAGTCCAGTCTACTGACTCTACTCCTAACTAAACCTTTAGTCCAGTCTACTGCTTAACTTATAACGCGCTGCACAAAGACAGGATGTTGAAATGGAAGCAGGTTTTCATGCTTTTTTGGCGATCTCAGGATACTCTGCCTTGGTTTCCAGATCACCGACAGAGTTGTAACAGACTTACGTTTCATTTTTAGAGTAACGTAACATCTTGACATGTGTCAAGAGATTCCGTCTGAGGTTACCACAGACGGATGTATGCGGTCATTTTTCACAATAAAACATCTTTCCGGCCTTGATTTTTTTTAAATTTAATTGAAATGTTTCATTCATTCTTTCTGTGGCCCGGTACCAAGAGACCCACAGACCGGTACCAAGAGACCCACAGCGGGCGGAATGAGCATACTGCACTGTTACAAGTCCTTCATAGTGTCATATTGCTTTTTGGAGAATTATGATGATAAGTTCATAGTAGATGCAAAAGTATACTTAGGTACAATATATTATGTTGAACATAATATATATGGATGGATCCCAGCCAACCCAGTTATTGTATCAACACAACTCCTGGTCCTTGGTCACGGTGACCACAGCACTTAAAAGAATAAACTTCATAATTCTCAAAATTCTGACCCTTTGCTTTTTTATTAAAAGCATGTACTTGTACTTTTACTTTCAATACTTAAGTACATTTTATATCAGAAAAATACTTTTGATACTTAAGTACAGAAAATATCAGATACTTTAAGACTTTTACTCAAGTAGTATTTTAATAGGTGACTTTTACTTTTACTGGAGTAATTTTCCAGCAAGGTATCTTTACTTTTACTCAAGTACGGCTTTTGGGTACTTTATACACCACTGCCATTAAGTGACTTGAACTTACTCATCCACATGTCTGATGCCTTCAGGTCAGCAACTTCCAGCTCAAAGTCTCCGATAGAGACCCCGGGGATGCATGTCAGGTCGATTTTGTCCACTGCACACTCATGTGGATGAGTGATGAACTTGAAAAGACCAGTGCGCGCACGAAATTCTCCAAAACGTGCTTTGAATGACTGCAGGAGATTGGACGTAAAGCCAGCTAGCTGCTGGAGATCCAGATGTTGAGTGGAGTCACTTGCTAAGCATGCATCTCTAAATTGTTGCAGTCTTTCAAAGTGCAGAAGACGACCTGTTTCAATGTCCCTGAGAAAGACTTCCAGCTTGCTTTCAAATGCAAACACTGCTTGTTGAAGGGATGAGATTGTATTTCCAATACCTTGCATTTTCACATTGAGCTGGTTCAGATGGCCAGTTATGGAGTTAGGAGAAGCGCTACAAATCCTTTGTTCTTCCCCAACATACAGGGTACAGACAGAAATAAGTTTATCCATCGGTAGTTTTTTTTCTTTAGTAAACTCCATGAAAGACGTGAATAAATCCTCTCCTCTTGTTGTCCCTTTCATTGGCAAAACAGCTAAGCTTTCCTCACGCAGTGTGTCACCTGCAGCATACCTGGCAATTATACTGCACTGAGATAGATGGCTAACGTCTATTGACTCATCTAACGCGAGAGAAAAGTATGTCCCGGCGTTTATGTCCTTAATTTGTGTTTCCTCGACTTGATTTGCCATCATGATGCTACGATCGTGCACAGTTCTTGCTGACAGGGGCATGTCTTTTATTCGTTTGATTATCTTGTCTTTATTTGGGAAGTCATCAAACAGTTCATTGGCCACATCAAGCATGAATGTTTTGGCATACTCGCCATCTGTGAATGGCTTTCCATTCCTTACTATTGCCAAAGCACCCGCAAAGCTAGCGGAATTCCCGTCACCTTTCCTGGTCCACGCACGTAGTTGCTGCTGACTCGTCTGCACTCTCCGCTGTAGCTCCTCGCATGCCCTTTTCCTGCTGTCCCCCGCTGGATATTTCGATGCAAATGAAGCATGGTGCGTATCGAAGTGCCGCTTTATATTTGATCGTTTCATCGATGCAATTTTATCATTGCATATTAGACATACCGCAGATCCTGCTCTGTCCACAAATGCAAATTCCTCTGTCCACGCAGCCTGGAATGCACGGTAATCATCGTCTTTTTTTCTTTTCGCCATCTTTTCCGTTACAAGGGTTGAAGCGGATAAACTAGGGCTGCGGTCGAATAGTCCATTTTGGTTAGGAACCTTCCTAACTGAGTGAAATGACCCGGAAGTACCTCAGTGGCCGCCATGATAAGTGCCGGTCGAATTGTCCAAACGCAAAGGAAAGGAGCTTCAATGCTTCCTAATTTAGCTCCTTTAGCATAGGAACCACTGGACCTTCCTTACAAAAGGAAAGGAGATAATGCCGACCCACAATTCCTTGCGGCGGCAACATTTAAAGTGACGTATCATTCGGCCGTTCACGAGAACAGACGATCATGACCGACACACGCAGATCATGTAAATAACTGTTGCTATAACTTGGAAACACTTTCAATAATCTGTTAAACCTGCTGGCAAACTAAAAACGTTACGTTGCTGAAAAGTGCTGTAAAGTGATCAAACTGACGTATTTTATATTCTATCTGGTGTTGAACTGCAGCTTCAGCCCTCATTCTTTTATTTTATTTGACTTCAGTTACAGAAGCTTTAGTGAAAGAGTTAAACTGGACGAGCTCTTCAGTCTGAGTCATGTTTCTGATTATCATCTTTTTAATCAACTATTTTGTCACATTACAATAAAACATATCAAGTCAACACGAGTTGTGTGATGTTTCATAAACTGTTGTATGCATATTTTTATGATCAGATTATAATCTGCATGTAAATAAACCATAACAACATAAAGGGATATGAGACACACATATATGACACACATCGTTTGTGGGATAACGTATTTAATTCAGCATGTTTGAAACTGAACAAAGAGACAGTTTTAGTAGCTTTGTACGTTGGTTTCACTTTCATATTCCTTCGTTCATTTCTATTCCAACCTCGTTATTAAAGTAATACTATGAACCGGGTTGTTTATGTCGTTATGACGCAACACTGTAAGAAGACGGACGAAGTATATAAACTGCGCTTTTTGTAGTCCTTCTTCAGAACATTGTAGTTTCACCGCTGGCTACAGACTGACGTCACTAACATGCGCCTGCCGTCGCGTCATAACTACGTCGCTTAGTGAAAGTGGAGTCGGATTTGCAAACACCGCGGTTGTCTTCTCCTAACTCCTTATGAATTCTCCTTCCCATCTTTCCTTAACCCTGTGACGTTTTCCACAGAGGTTAAGGAAAAGTGCTTAGGGTTAGACGTTAGGAGGTAATTATTTGACTATTCGACCGCAGCCCAGTTGGCTATCTGATAAAATTGATTTCTTCACCTTTACAATGACCCGGACATGCTCGCGAACCATTGGTTCCCTACCCGACCCACGGGTGACCCGTGAAATTTATCTTCAAAACTAATTTCTGTTTACTTTAAAATGACAGAGTATTATTAAGAAATATCACAAGTATTTTAAAATCAGTTCCAAACTGATTTTTTTTTTTTCAACTAAAAATTGTCTGGGAGCCATATGCCGTTACCGGAAGAGCCATATATGGCTCGCGAGCCATAGGTTCCCGACCGCTGCCATAGACAGTATATAAGAAGTGGATGTAGTCACCGTGACAAACCCATTGGTTTATGGACTACAGTTTTAACTCTTCAGATACTGAGGTCATTTTCAGTCGATTTTCTCGATTTTATGTAATTTCTTAAATTCACCTTTTAAGGCACATGCATATACGATACATACCCATGTTTTACATCATAAATTGCAGCACAATCTCAGCTTTCTATATAATGAGGCACCATTGTCATAAGGCAAAAGTTTAAAGAGAAAATATGACTCTAAAGCTGATTTTGGGAAATTCTTCATATCTCTTGTGAAAACATAACTTTACTCAGGTGGTAGAACGGTTTTGATGCGTTAAATTGGTTTACCTACCAAAGGTCTTAGGTTCACAAAAGCAGTGAAATATATTAATAAAATGGTAGGTACATGCAAATAAATGTCTAAAACCAAATTTTATATTATTGTTTTTTGAAATGTGGTCTGTCACACCTTTTCACCAAGATTATAAAAATGGGACTGAGAAATGACTTCATACTGCAGATCAATCTTCATGGGGGTGTGTGCAAATGAAAAATGACCATTACAACATTTTTTTTTTTTAAATAAAATATGTATTATAAATAAATCTCCTCCGTGAATCGCCACCTTAACGTGGTGGAGGAGTTTGAGTGGCTCAGTGATCCTGGGAGCTATGTTGTCTGGGGCGTCAGCCCCTGGTAGGGTCTCCCAAGGCAAACAGGTCTCGGGGGAGAGCCCAGACTAAGAGCGGTTCAAAAAACCCCGATGAATTACGGCCCACGGATTGTAGCAACCTCGCCCGGACAAGGGAAACCGGGGCACCCTCCCGGAGCCAGACCCAGGAGGGGAGCTCGTCAGCGAGCGTCTGGTGGCCGGGCTTTCGCCCATGGGGCCCGGTCGGGCTCAGCCCGAAAAAAGATCATGGACCAGCAACCCTGTGGACTCACCACCCGCAGGGGGAAGCATCGGGGTCGGGTGCTATGTAGACCGGGCAGCGGGCCAGGCAGGAGACCTGGGCGAGCCGATCGCCGGCAGCATAGACTAGCTCTAGGGACGTGGAACGTCACCTCGCTAGCGGGGAAAGAGCCGGAGCTGGTGCAGGAGGTGGAGCGGTACCAGCTAGATATAGTTGGGCTCACCTCCACGCACAGCACGGGCTCTGGAACCAAGCTCCTGGAGAAGGGTTGGACTTTGTCCTTTTCTGGAGTTGCCCAGGGTGAGAGGCGCCGGGCGGGAGTGGGGATACTCACGAGCCCCCGGCTGAGCGCCGCTATGTTGGAGTTTTCCCCGGAGAACGAGAGGGTCGCCTCCCTGCGCCTACGGGTTGCGGGGAGTAAGGCTCTGACTGTTGTTTGTGCTTATGCACCGAACAGCATTTCAGAGTATCCGGCCTTCTTGGAGTCGGTGGGAGGGGTCCTGGAAAGGGCCCCGCCTGCCGACTCCATAGTTCTCCTGGGAGACTTCAACGCTCACGTGGGCAATGACAGAGAAACCTGGCGGGGCGTGATTGGGAGGAACGGCTTGCCCGATCTGAACCGGAACGGTGCTTTGTTGTTGGACTTCTGTGCTAGCCACAGTTTGTCCATAACAAACACCATGTTCGAGCATAAGGTGACTCATAAGTGTACCTGGTACCAGAACACCTTAGGCCGGAGATCAATGATCGACTTTGTAGTCGTATCATCTGATCTGCGGCCGTATGTCTTGGACACTCGGGTGAAGAGAGGAGCAGAGCTGTCAACTGATCACCATCTGGTGGTGAGTTGGATCAGATGGCGGGGGAGTCGGCTAGAAAGACCTGGCAAGCCCAAACGTGTAGTGAGGGTGAACTGGGAACGTCTGGCAGAGGATCCTGTCCGGGAGGTCTTCAACTCCCACCTCCGGAAGAGCTTCTCACAGATCCCGAGGGAGGCTGGGGACATGGAATCCGAGTGGACCATGTTCAAAGCCTCTATTGTGGACGCGACCGTTAGGAGCTGTGGTCGGAAGGTCATCGGTGCCTGTCGTGGCGGCAACCCGAGAACCCGGTGGTGGACACCGGGGGTGAGGGAAGCCGTCAAACTGAAGAAGGAGGCCTTTCGAGCCTGGCTGGCCCAGGGGTCTCCTGAAGCAGCTGACAGGTACCGGCAAGCCAGAAGGGCTGCAGCTGCGAAGGTCGCGGATGCTAAAACTCGGGCATGGGAGGAGTTCGGGGAGGCCATGGAGAAGGACTTTCGGTTGGCCTCAAGGAAGTTCTGGCAAACCATCCGACGGCTCAGGAAGGGAAAGCAGGGTCTACCCCAGGCTGTTCTCAGCGTGGGGGGGGAACTGCTGACCCGGACTGTGGACATCGTCGGGCGGTGGAAAGAGGACTTTGAGGAACTCCTAAACCCGGCCAACATGTCCCTTGGAGAAGGGGCAGCGCCTGAAGTCCTTGGGGTGCAGTGGCGGCTGGTGACATTTTTTTTTGGGGGGGCGCAGTTGGGCGGCGCGGTTTAAATAGCACTCCACAATGAGAAGAAAAGAGGTTTGGAGTAGAATATTCTAAAAAACAAAGCTTTATTTCAAGAAAACACAGTGCTCAACACTGTCCAATAACAACTATCAACAAACTGTAACTTTGGGCATGAGAGGTTCAGAGCAGAATGGTTTAAGAAACATTCAATGTGGTGGCCAGAGCAACTTCAGGGAATACATTGACGTAGCATTCAAACTGGGGGCCCTGCAGTAAGGTGGCACTGATGAGGTGGTCTTTGAAGGCAAAGCGTTCCCTGGTGTGTCCAAGTATGGTGTCACAAACCTACAGATAAATATATAGAGAGAGAGACAGAGACAGTAAGATAAGTTGTGGGGAAATATCTACTACAAACAGGCTTCATACTACAGACAAAAAACTATGTTTTGTGTGTCTTGATGGTTGTAGCTATGACACACACACACACACACACACACGCACACACGTTGGGGGTTGAATTGGTATTTTAGATAAAGTCATAGCCTGATATGATATCCACCCAAATCTAACAATGTCCAACATGTGTTCTGCTGTGAGAAAGATAAAACATTAAACTCTAACACAGGCATCTGCTGATTTTGACACTCACCTCTGCAGCAATCCTTCAAGCTCATCTTCCTTCACAGCCCGGCGCTTCCTCGGCTGCTCAGAGCCACTGCACACTGAGCCTCCAGCTAGCAGCTCCGGTTAGCATGTAGCTTGGTGCATGTAGCTTCACTGCTTTGCTGCTGAATATTTAAATCCGGACGTTCGGGTCCCAACTCTTTCAGCCTCTTCTTGTCAACATCTGATCGTGGATTGAAAGGTGTTTCGCGTAGAGATACCACAGAGTTTTCAGTCACCATACTAACATAATCAAAGTCTCTGCTAGCTGTGTTGCTCGCGTAGCTACGTGGGAGCTATATGGGGTGTGAGGGAATGATAAAGGTCTCTGATTGGACGAATAGTCCAACCATGTTGCAATAAGAAACGATGTAATTGGCTAGGGCGCAGATTCGTGCGCCCGAAGATTCACGTTTCATCCGCCAATGAGAAGCTGTCCTTGCCGTCACGAGGGTGAAATGTTTGTTAGCTTTCCATAGACACACATTGGGCCGGCGCCCCGAGAGGGGAGGGGCTTTACTCAGTAATGATGAATGGCGATATATTATATTTAACTTAAGTGGTTGTTGACAGGGGCTTACGGTCTCCCACACACATTTAGCGCGTCAACACGGTGTATTTCTTATTTAAATTATTTGATATATAATGTTTTTTGACAGTATATATTATTTATTTTTTTTCTTCTTTTTTTTTTCATCGCAAAATTTTAGGAGGGGCGGCGCCCTAGCGCCCTCTATTGACGCACCGCCACTGTTGGGGTGGTTGCACCCATATCCCTGGCAGAGGTCACTAAGGTAGTCAAAAAGCTCCTTGGTGGCAAGGCGCCGGGGGTGGATGAGATTCGCCCTGAGATGCTGAAGGCGCTGGACATTGTTGGGCTGTCTTGGCTGACACGCCTTTGCAGTGTCGCATGGGGGTCGGGAACAGTGCCCATGGACTGGCAGACCGGGGTGGTGGTTCCCATCTTCAAGAAGGGGGACCGGAGAGTGTGCTCGAACTATCGTGGTATCACACTGCTCAGCCTCCCGGGAAAAGCTTATGCCAGGGTGCTGGAAAGGAGGCTCCGACCGCTTGTCGAACCTCAGATTCAAGACGAACAGTGTGGATTCCGTCCCGGCCGTGGAACAGTGGACCAGCTCTTTACCCTCGCAAGACTACTGGAGGGGTCCTGGGAGTTTGCCCAACCAGTCTACATGTGCTTTGTGGACTTGGAAAAGGCTTTCGACCGGGTCCCTCGGGGGGTTTTGTGGGGGGTGCTGCGGGAGTATGGGGTGCCGGACCCGTTGGCACGGGCCATCCGGTCTCTGTACGCCTGCAGTAGGAGCTGTGTTCGTATCCTCGGTAGTAAGTCAGACACGTTCCCGGTGGGTGTTGGTCTCCGCCAGGGCTGCCCTTTATCACCGGTCCTGTTCGTGACTTTCACGGACAGGATATCTAGGCGCAGCCAGGGGGCGGAGAAGATCCGGTTCGGGAATCTCGGGATCGCATCTCTGCTGTTCGCAGATGATGTGGTCCTGTTTGCTTCCTCGGACCGTGACCTCCAGCATTCACTGGGGCGTTTTGCAGCCGAGTGTGAAGCGGCAGGGATGAGAGTTAGCACCTCCAAATCTGAGGCCATGGTGCTCTGCCGGAAACCGGTGGACAAACCGGGGGACAAACTGCCTACCCCAAGCGAAGGAGTTCAAGTATCTCGGGGTCTTGTTCACGAGTGAGGGTAAGGTGGAGCGTGAGATCGATAGGCGGATCGGTGCGGCTGCAGCAGTAAAACAGGCGCTGTACCGGTCCGTCTTGGTGAAGAGGGAGCTGAGCCGGAAGGCGAAGCTCTCCATTTACTGGTCGGTCTACGTTCCAACCCTCACCTATGGTCACGAACTCTGGGTCGTGACCGAAAGAACGAGGTCTCGGATACAAGCGGCCGAAATGAGCTTCCTCCGTAGAGTGGCCGGGCTCAGCCTTAGAGATAGGGTAAGGAGCTCGGACATCAGGAGGGAGCTTGGAGTCGAGTCGCTGCTCCTTCGTGTCGAAAGGAGTCAGCTGAGGTGGTTCGGGCATCTAGTCAGGATGCCTCCTGGACGCCTCCCATTAGAGGTTTTCCAGGCACGTCCAACTGGTAGGAGGCCCCGGGGAAGACCGAGGACACGCTGGAGGGATTATATCTCCCGGCTGGCCTTGGAACGCCTCGGGGTCCCCCAGGATGAGCTGGAAAGTGTTGCGGGTGAGAGGGAAGCCTGGGTCGGCCTGCTGAACCTGCTGCCACCGCGACCCGACCCCGGATAAGCGGTCGAAAATGGATGGATGGATGGATGGATGTATTATAAATTAAAGATATTTTTTTTTTTACGCGTTAACGCAGCAAACTATTAACGGCGTTAATTATTTGATCATGCGTTAACACGTTTTTGTTTGTTTTTTGCATTGGGACGGGTTTAACCCTCTGGGGTCTTGCGTCACGCTGGCGTGCTATTCAGTGTTCACTTTTTTAAAAAAATTATATCTCCGCGATAATATGGAACAAAACTACGTTTAAATATCTCGGTGAATCAGTACGGGTTTCCGCTTCCGGGTCCTTCCGTCCGTGAGCTTGCACGTGGTTCACAGAGAAAGATAGGGCCACCTGAGTATTTATAAGCCTACTGCAGCGTTCAGTCCGACAGAAGCAAGGGATCATGCCTGGAACGCACTTCACAACCCAGGAAGCACTTGAAGCGGTCTTGGCGAGCAGCGACGAGGAAGAGAACGGAGGAGAATCAGACTGTGAAGGCTTTGACTCCTGCGATGAAGAAGATTACGCAGAACGAAGGGATCCATTTGAAGATGGGTAAGTGTATTTACTAACTAACTCAACTTTGTTTTGCAATAGCATATTTGCTCACGATTACGCTGTCCGTTACATTACTGCACGTTGACTAGTAGTGTTTACAGAGATCACCGCCGTGTACGCTCGACTACCGTGAGGCAGGTAATGTTTACTGTAAGCACCGTGCTAGCTCCGACTACCGTGGGGCAGGTAATGTTTACTGTAAGCACCGTGCTAGCTCCGACTACCGTGAGGCAGGTAATGTTTACTGTAAGCACCGTGCTAGCTCCGACTACCGTGGGGCAGGTAATGTTTACTGTAAGCACCGTGCTAGCTCCGACTACCGTGAGGCAGGTAATGTTTACTCTTAGCGCCGTGCTAGCTCCGACTACCGTGGGGCAGGTAATGTTTACTGTAAGCACCGTGCTAGCTCCGACTACCGTGAGGCAGGTAATGTTTACTGTAAGCACCGTGCTAGCTCCGACTACCGTGAGGCAGGTAATGTTTACTGTAAGCACCGTGCTAGCTCCGACTACCGTGGGGCAGGTAATGTTTACTGTAAGCACCGTGCTAGCTCCGACTACCGTGGGGCAGGTAATGTTTACTGTAAGCACCGTGCTAGCTCCGACTACCGTGAGGCAGGTAATGTTTACTGTAAGCACCGTGCTAGCTCCGACTACCGTGGGGCAGGTAATGTTTACTGTAAGCACCGTGCTAGCTCCGACTACCGTGAGGCAGGTAATGTTTACTGTAAGCACCGTGCTAGCTCCGACTACCGTGAGGCAGGTAATGTTTACTGTAAGCACCGTGCTAGCTCCGACTACCGTGAGGCAGGTAATGTTTACTGTAAGCACCGTGCTAGCTCCGACTACCGTGAGGCAGGTAATGTTTACTGTAAGCACCGTGCTAGCTCCGACTACCGTGAGGCAGGTAATGTTTACTGTAAGCACCGTGCTAGCTCCGACTACCGTGAGGCAGGTAATGTTTACTCTTAGCGCCGTGCTAGCTCCGACTACCGTGGGGCAGGTAATGTTTACTGTAAGCACCGTGCTAGCTCCGACTACCGTGAGGCAGGTAATGTTTACTGTAAGCACCGTGCTAGCTCCGACTACCGTGAGGCAGGTAATGTTTACTGTAAGCACCGTGCTAGCTCCGACTACCGTGGGGCAGGTAATGTTTACTGTAAGCACCGTGCTAGCTCCGACTACCGTGGGGCAGGTAATGTTTACTGTAAGCACCGTGTTCGTTATGACTACCGTGAGGCAGGTAATGTTTACTGTAAGCACCGTGCTAGCTCCGACTACCGTGGGGCAGGTAATGTTTACTGTAAGCACCGTGTTCGTTATGACTACCGTGAGGCAGGTAATGTTTACTCTTAGCGCCGTGCTAGCTCCGACTACCGTGGGGCAGGTAATGTTTACTCTTAGCGCCGTGCTAGCTCCGACTACCGTGGGGCAGGTAATGTTTACTGTAAGCGCCGTGCTAGCTCCGACTACCGTGGGCCAGGTAATGTTTACTGTAAGCACCGTGCTAGCTCCGACTAGCGTGGGGCAGGTAATGTTTACTCTTAGCGCCGTGCTAGCTCCGACTACCGTGGGGCAGGTAATGTTTACTGTAAGCACCGTGCTAGCTCCGACTACCGTGAGGCAGGTAATGTTTACTGTAAGCACCGTGCTAGCTCCGACTACCGTGAGGCAGGTAATGTTTACTGTAAGCACCGTGCTAGCTCCGACTACCGTGAGGCAGGTAATGTTTACTGTAAGCACCGTGCTAGCTCCGACTACCGTGGGGCAGGTAATGTTTACTGTAAGCACCGTGTTCGTTATGACTACCGTGAGGCAGGTAATGTTTACTCTTAGCGCCGTGCTAGCTCCGACTACCGTGGGGCAGGTAATGTTTACTGTAAGCGCCGTGCTAGCTCCGACTACCGTGGGGCAGGTAATGTTTACTCTTAGCGCCGTGCTAGCTCCGACTACCGTGGGGCAGGTAATGTTTACTCTTAGCGCCGTGCTAGCTCCGACTACCGTGGGGCAGGTAATGTCTAAGCACCGTGTTTGTAACTTAGTACTGACTTTTTTTTTCTTCTTTTTTTTTTTTTTTCTCAGAGAGGCTTCACAGCTGCCACGGTCCAGTGGAGCATCACTGCAGCAGGGGTCTCGTATTCCCAGACTACTACAGCCTCCCAGTCCGCCGGCTACAACGCTAGCCACTCCATCCCCACCAGCCCCGCCAGCAAAGAGGTCGCGTATTCCCAGACTACCACAGCCTCCCAGTCCGCCGGCTACAACGCTAGCCACTCCATCCCCACCAGCCCCGCCAGCAAAGAGGTCGCGTATTCCCAGACTACCACAGCCTCCCAGTCCGCCGGCTACAACGCTAGCCACTCCAGCACCGCCAGCAAAGAGGTTGCGTGCTCCCCGAAGACTACCGCCAACAAAGACGCCGCGTGCTTCCCCACAGCTACCTGCACAGCAATCTTGGAAGACGGACAGTGACCTGGACACTGCTCCCCCTGTCTCCAGGTTCCAGCCAGCCCGGACACCAGGTCCACACCTCAGCGCCACAGCAACACCCATTGAACTGTTCAAACTGTTCTTCGATGAACAAACTGTAAAGACACTGTGTGCAAACACAAACAAACAGGCTGCAAAGCAAAAGGCAAAAGGGAAAAAATATAAATGGACAGACTTGGACGTAGGTTTATTTTACAAGTACATGGGGTTGCTTTTGTACATCGGCATGGTAAAGCTAGACGGGATTAGGGAATACTGGAGGCAGAATCACATGTGTTCCGTGCCGTATCCAAGGCTGATCATGACACGAGACAGATACAGGACAATATCGTGGAACCTTCACCTTAGCGACCCTGATGAGGACGTCCACAATGACTGCAAAAAGGGCACGGCTGATCATGACAAACTTTTCAGAGTGAAACCCCTAATGGACACCATCAAGACTGCCTGTAAGGCCTTTTACCATCCCCACAGAGAGCTGGCTGTGGATGAAAGAATGGTCGCCTCCAGGGCTAAGAGTGGGTGCTGCCAGTTCATGAAAGACAAACCCACAAAGTGGGGATTCAAGTTGTTCGTCTTGGCTGACTCGAGGAATGGCTACACGGTGGACTTCTCTATTTACCCCGGCAAAAGTAGCGTCCCCTCCGCACATGGCCTGTCATATGATGCTGTCATGACCCTTGTGCGACCCGGTTACCTCGGCACAGGCTACCACATTTACATGGACAATTTTTATTCCAGCCCCAAGCTCTTCAGGGCTCTCCATGAGTGTAAAATTGGTGCCTGTGGGACGTACAGGGACTACCGGAAGGAATGCCCTCGGACTGATGTGAACGCTCTCACAAAGAAGTCGACAAGAGGCTCCATGAGATGGATCCGTGATGGCCCCATCATCTTTGTGAAGTGGATGGACACGAAGGAAGTATCGGCCTGCTCCACAATTCACTCTGCATACTCTGGGAGAACTGTGACGAGGAGGGTGAAGCAGCAAGATGGCTCCTGGGAAAGAGCATCAGTCCCCTGTCCCACACCAATTGCAGAGTACAACGAGTACATGGGTGGAGTTGATCTGTCAGACCAGCTCATCCAGTACTACTCTGCACGACACAAGACGATGCGCTGGTACAGAACGCTTTTTTACCATTTTCTGGACATTGCCGCCACCAACAGTTACATTCTGCACAAGGAACTCTGTCTGGCCCAGCGAACAACACCCATGACGCACAGAGGTTTCGTGGAGGAGCTGACTGCTGAGCTCTGTGGAAAGTCGCTCCTCACCGCTCCTGTCCAGGCCCCTAAAGGTCATATTCCTGTGCTTATTGCTGCTGCTGCTTCTGCTGCAGCCTGCCCAAAAATGAAGGCAACAACGGGTCGCAGGGTGTGTGAGTGTTGCAAAAAGAAAGGCCATCGAAATCTCACACCATGGAAGTGCAGGGAGTGTGACTTTTACCTCTGCATGCAGCCGTACAGAAACTGTTTCGAGGAATGGCACTGAAAAAGTAACGTCTACTCTATTTTGTGCCTTATTTGTTGTGCAATACTGTTACTTATTTTGTGCCTTATTTGTTGTGCAATACTGTTACTTATTTTGTGCCTTATTTGTTGTGCAATACTGTTACTTATTTTGTGCCTTATTTGTTGTGCAATACTGTTACTTATTTTGTGCCTTATTTGTTGTGCAATACTGTTACTTATTTTGTGCCGCCTTTGTTGTGCAATACTGTTACTTATTTTGTGCCGCCTTTGTTGTGCAATACTGTTACTTATTTTGTGCCTTATTTGTTGTGCAATACTGTTACTTATTTTGTGCCTTATTTGTTGTGCAATACTGTTACTTATTTTGTGCCTTATTTTTACCTTACGTTTATTGTAATTCTGTGCATATGACAATACAAATATCTTTATGTATAATATGCAAAAAATTAAAAATTTTATTTGAAAAAAATAATGTTGTTATGGTCATTTTTCATTTGCACACACCCCATGAAGCTTTATCTGCAGTATGAAGTCATTTCTCACTCACTTTTTTTATCATTTTGGTGAAAGATTTGAAAGACTACATTTCTACTCAAAAACGGAAATAAAAGATTTGGTTTTAGACATTTATTTTCATATTTCTAGCATGAATTCACATATTTCACTGCTTTTGTGAACCTAATACCTTTGGTAAACCAACTTCTAGCACCAAAATGTTTCGTCAACATGAGTAAAGGTGTGTTTTCACAAGATATATGAAGCATTTTTAAAAATCAAACTTTAATTTTTCAGCTTTAGATTCATATTATCACTTTACACTTTTGCCTTATGGCAATTGTGCCTCATTATATAGATAGCTGAGATTGTTCTGCAATTTTAGATGTAACACATGGGTATGTATCTTATATGCAAGTGCCTTAAAAGGAGACTTTAAGAAATTATGTAACATCGAGAAAAAGGCTAAGACCCTGAAGGGTTAATGCTGCCACACACAGGTGCTGCACTCTAAATCTCTCCCAGACGGCGTAGTTCAGACCTGGGTATCTTACGGCTCTCCCAGTCCGGCCCGCGTGAGGTCAATCGAAAAATAAATAAATAAGATGCACACCATAAATATAATACAACAGCACTGCTTTTACTCTGAAGGCGGTTTACGTATGCGTGCGCGCTTCCACAGCCTCACAGACCGGTTTGTTGCCAACAGACTGACGGGAAAGCACGTCTTGTTCTGCAGTTTCTGTCCTCAGCAAGCAGCGGGTGCTGCCGCGAGCCGCTCCGCCTCACAGAGCATTAATCGCGCATGCGCAAAGCCGCTGCTGAGATACCTGACTGTCTTTCACATCTCCACCTCATTCAACCAGTCTTCAGTGCACTGCAGTTCAAGCCAACACAGACTGGACTTTTCTCACTGAAGAAAAACTGAACTGAACAAGATTTGTATAAAGTTAATCAATTGCTGGTCTTTAACATACATCTTTAAGGTAAGCAACAAACTTAACATGACAAAAGAAGGAGTGGCTTGTCCCTCACAGGGACCCTTACTACTGAACAGACTGTTTATGTTGTTCCCTGATAAAAGACAAATGTTTCTTCTTCAGCATGATATTAAGCTGTTTCACATTAGAATAAAATAGTCTATAACATCTGAAAATAAATACAATATTTAATTGAATGACCAGTTATATAGAAGCATTAAAAAATATATATATTTTTTTTTCTTCCCTGGCATATGTTTTTGATTTATATACTGTTGTTAACTTGCTGTTGCTCCAGAGTGCCTGTTATATTGTTCTGATAACATTACTTTAAAATAAAAGCGCACAATACACTAGTTTTTACTTCATTATTGAATTTGGCGCATAATGCAATTAATCTCGATTAATCTCAGAAAAATAATGCGATTAATCAGTATATGATCAACACAATATGCATGTTCAGAAATAGAAAAACAGCTGGTGGGGATGGCTGTGCTAGAGGGTCTGGTGGTGGTGAATCCTCTCTGTAAAATAAATGACTAGTCAATACTAAGTTCACCCCTAGTGTGTAGCATGCCGTGAACTTACATTTACGTTGAGATCGGTCGACCAATGACAGTTCTCTCTACAGTCAGAGCTTGCGCAAGAAGGTGGAACATGAGGGAGATACCATTTCCAAAACTTGTAAGGGGGTAATAACTATTTTCCCCGACGTAGCAAAATCCCGGACGTTTTTGGAATCCCTGCCGGACACTTTTTTTAGGTCTCGAAAAGAGGACATGTCCGGGAAAAAGAGGACATGTCCGGGAAAAAGAGGACGTCTGGTCACCCTACCCTAACTCTTGCCTGAATGATGGTAAAATGTTGCCGGGCGCAGGCAACGGAAGCAGAAAGTCCCCTCTTTCAGTTAGACGTCAAACCATATTTATGCGATGTATTATCGCGAATATATGAATATTTTAAAAACCTCAGAGTTAAACCTCAAGTTTGTCATTTTGGCCGTTGCCATCTTTTTTTTTTTTTTGCCTTGTTGTTGTTTTGCAACCAGAAGAGACACGAATGCTGAATTTGACACTTATGTGCAAACAAACTGTTACAGTTCTAAGGCCAAAGCCCAGACAACCCCCAGATCTGACAACACCATGGTAACGACCTGCCAATCATGTTAGCCACCCCTAAAGTATACCCTGTTTTATTGTCTATTTTGCTCATCATGCTGTATTGAAGAAGACTTGAAACTGGCGATTGAGACCAACTTATGTTGACAATGTTTACTGAGGTAATAAATCAAGTGAGAAGTAGGGTCATTTTCTTGTCAGACATGTGGACAGGCAGACTTTTTTTTGCAACTGGGAGGTTGCTCCCTGATGGTAGCATGATCAGTACAAATTACCATTTTGTTTAGGGTTGTTTTATTTTGTTTGAACTAAATACCCGGTAGTGAGTAACGCCCGTACCGTGGAGTTTATTCTTTACATAAGCTATAGTTAACTTAATTCACAAAGACCGGAGAAATATGTTGATGTAAGAGTTGTAAGTTGATTTAGGATGTTTCATCCACGGGCAACACATTTTCATGGCAGCGATCCAGCTATGAAGAAAGATGACATTTCTATTCTTCGTCCTGCATACTATAGATTGGTTAATTGTTTTTACACCTGTCAGAAAAGGGCACGACATCATCAGACCTCCACAAATTGCAAAATTCAAATCAGAGCTGTGGGCAGCAATTCAGTTCCAAGCTAGGCTAGTGCTATTAGCAAAGGACTAGCTACCTGGACAGCAAATATTGCAAACTCTGTTTGTATTTAAATATGGCTCATTCAAAAGAGATTTTGCATTTGTTTATACCTTCAACAATACATACAAGTAGCAATTGTACGTGTTCAGTCCTGAGATGGTCATAACACCTGTATTCATGAGTGGCATGCTGGTGTATTCATCATGCATGTTTTAAATCACCTGGTGTCACATGATGTGGATGTGCTCTTTCTTTTGTCTGAGAATGAATGCAGCTGAGCCTGCTGTTGCTGTAGCACTAAAACTCAGAGCAGGAAAATGAGGTGCTGGCAACAAAGAGCTTTGAGGAAGTAGACACGTATCTCCAAGGACACATACCACCCAGCAGATCAAAGGACCTAGAGGACGTGTTTGATGGGGAAACCACACTGGCTTTCAAAGCATTGTATCCTGCATCTCACTAGCCCACCAAGGCCCATGATAGAAATTCTAATACACCCGCCTGTCAGTTAATTGAAGCCTCATTATGTCCCTTGGGGGACAGCAGGCTAGTCTTTGGAGAGCATCTTTGTCCTGCTGCATGCTCGTCATTAATTATTATTCCTCAATCACCTCCTCAATAACACCGTTTATTGTTTGAATGTGTTTTTATGTCTTGTCACCAATCTTTTGTCTTGGGAGGAGACACTGATGTTTGACAGAGAAAGAGATCACAGCTATCCACATATTCACTTATATCATATCAGCCTACCTTTGGGGATGTTGTCTGTTGGCTGAGGAGATGTTTGGTTGTCAGTGTTGTGCATTTGATCATGGGGGTGTGGGGGGGATTCGGAGTGTGTACCTTTTGTTAGTCTGCATTGCAACAGACTATATACTAGAGGACATGTGAAGGACACAAGGAGCGGTTTGGCTCGATGTTTGTGAGTTATTGTATTTGGAAAAGCAGAATCATTGCATATTTTACGATAGAAAGACTCGCACACAGTCAGAGTGGTCCTGTCATTGCAGAGGCATGTCCCCCTTCCCCCTGAGACAGGCAATCTTCCAGACAGACAGGAAGTCAGCCCTGTCTGTGCGAAGTTCGCAGAGAGGAGCAAGTGATGAGCGATGGCAGCTGATCTGAGCTCAGCCATATTTCTACACATGGCAGATGTCGTGTGCAGTGTAGAGTATACACTTGATCTTTGTGAAAATATACACAGCTCAGCATATCATGGGTGTATCAGAGTTATCTTGGCGGGAATCGTATTTGACATGCACAAACCCATGTATGTTTTCCAGCTTAACGTGTCTGTTTAGCCAATGAGGGGATGATGCTGCATTCTGCCAACAGTCCTGACAAATTGTGTCTTAAAACCCTGACGAATGGTATCAATTGCCCCGATATCATAGCATGTCTGCAGCTGTATCAGCCGGGAGCCCTTTCTCTGTGGATGTGGATGATACTCCAGGAGTTGACACTGGCTCTTGTTTGAGTTCAAAGAGCAGTTATTGAACAGATCGCCTCGCTCATCACGGTTCATTGCCGTGGCGCACAGCATTTCTATAGTTTCCCACTCTGTCTTTGTGACCTCCTATCTCCAGACCAAATGACCGGTTAGGACATTGAAAGGGAAACTGCGTGCATTCCTCCATAATCGTAAGAGGTATTTAAATATGCTCTCTAAATAATTATGTGGTCCAGCCGGGAGCATCCAATGAATTTTTCACAAAAGCACTTTCTGCTATTTACATTCCTAAAATGTAATGTGGTTTACTTATGCAGCTGGACGGCCAGAACCAAAGCATTCATTCCTGGGGACCAAGTGCAGGCAGAAAAGGAGGGGAGCTGAGACGAGAGGGGGGGTTGAGGAGAAAAAGTTCAAAGCGTGCAAGGTCAAGCTTGAGGGTCACTCTCTCGGTGCCTTTTCACTGCCTGCGTGAATAAATAACCGCCAATTGACTTTCTAATCGGGTGGGGCCTCATAAAATATGCAGTTTAATAATAATGATTATCATGGGTCCATTTTTGTTTTCACCCTGTGTTTTAATCTCGACGCATCTAAAGCGAGCTGTGTATGAAATAATGATGGGGCTGCTGTTGCATGCTTCCCTTTGCCTCTGAAATACAAAATGACAGCCAACTATTTCCCTCCACCCCTCACTCACAAAAGCCCTTACCTGCTGAAATCTTCTCTGATTGGATCAAAGATTTGACCTATGTTGCTGGGTGACCTTTCCTGATACCACCGGTGCCTCCAGAGTAGAGAACCTTGCCGGGGCACCGGAGAATTACCTCGACGGCGGCATAGTCGCCGGCTGTCACAGAGCCCTTGTCTTTTTGATGTGACCTCTGACACCAGCCTCTGTAGCGATCTCCAGGGAGATCTGACGCTCTTGCTGGGCTGTGAATAATAGAATATATCTACCTGTCTTCGACCACCGTTGTCACCTGTGCTCCTATGATGAAATGTTCCCATGCTTATCTTCAGGGGTGATGTGTTCTTCCTGTCTGTTCCAGGGCTCAAAGTAAGGCGTCCGTGGCCAGCCATGGGAAAGAGCTGTCGACAAGGCGGCTCAGCTGGCAGTGCCCATGGCTCCCAGGGGGCCGAGAGCTGCCTGACGTGGAGAGTCAAGGACGCTGAAGGATGACAAGGGACAGCTGGAGAAGTAGAGGACTATTCAGTCTCTGAGCAGACACTAAGGACCGCAGTCAACAGCGAGAGAGCGATAGATAAGAAGTAAGGTTTAGCGTCCTCTCCTTTTATCTATTTGTACAATCCCAAAGCCCCCATAAGACTCATTGCAAGTTTGTGTTTTTTGTATGTATGAAGCTTACTACAAGTGCTTCTTATAAGCATGTAGCTCTTCATTTGATCATTGCATTTATTTCACTTTCAAATCCAATTTTCTTTATGGAATATGTCTTCATTTCATAGTGATTTTTAATATTGAGTCCACTGTACTCCCCTTTGCATGATTTTTTTGCTTTCAATTAGTGCTCCCGTTGTAGTCAATGACGCCTCCCCTGTCGTATCCTCATGCCTGGGGTTGCTGACAGACCTCTGGCCTGTCAGGCTTATCTCAACAATTCTCAGGAAGAGATTCCACCGCTACTCACAGCTGTGTAGGAGGTCATCACTTCTACAGAGCCCTGCGAATGAGGTTTTAAGGATTTGGCAAGGGCCGATGCATGTATAGATGGATAGATAGATGGAGTTTGTAGAGGGTGAGGTACTGTGAGAGAGCTGTGGTTTGACCCAACGTGTCGCTGTTTCCGTAGCTGCTGTAACTCATCAGATTCCCCGATCAGAAAGCTTATTGTTGCCAGTTGGCATAGGATGCAACGTTTTATTTTTCTGCGTTTAAATCAAAATCATTCACGTTGTTTTAAGGCATATTTAGGGAAGGGTTCACCCACAGTCCATGATATTAGTAATTATATATGCATCACAGACGCATGTATGCTAAATCAGTGTGCAGGAAATAATGATCATGGCTGTGTGGTCGTTATGCTTTCCATCAAAGCCAATGTCCTCACGGAGCACATGTGTGTGTCAGGCATCATCTGCTGTAGATTACTGTAGTATGGAATGTCTGTGTGTTGATCCGGCCCCCACCCTTTTGTCACCATATGTCACCCCTTATACCCTTTTGATAATTGTGATATAATCTGTGCTTCAAATTTTTCACAAACTTTTTCTTTCTGTGGAGCATTCTGAAACAAAATGATTTATTGTATTCTTCTCCTTGATGGAACAACCCATAATAAATATATTTTTTAAGTCCTTCCACCATAGACTCTATATAAAAAGAGGATGTAGTCACTGTGATGATTTTGAAGCCTTGAGTTCTACATTTTGGTTGGCGCCACCTTGTTTGTTTGTCACGAGAGGATGGAGCTAAGTTCAACAGAATGCTGAACACAACATTTTTAAGAAATCAAAATGTTACAAATTTTCATGAACTGTTAATGCGTACTAATTATTGGATGCCTGGTGTAGCGTCCGGAAGAACTTAGTCAAACAACTTCTCTCGTTCTCTGAATTTATTTTCCTTGATCACAAGTAGAGTAACAAGCGCTGCAATCGCGATAGCAGGGAGTCGTCCAGTCAACACGCAGGTTGACCGTCCAAAAAACACCCCGAACAGCCGGAAGTTCGGCTCTTTAATATACGGTTTTCCGTCATGAACATCTAACATTTCTATTGGCTCTAACCTTTCTAAGAGGAGGAGAATCGCGTCCTCATCTATTCTCACAGGGCTGGAACGTGCAACGACCAGTCTGCTTCCCTAATGTCAATATACTGATAAACAGGTGTGAGTGTTGTGGTGCAGAGCGTGGAACCTTGAGGAACAGACAACCGGACTGTTCTCACAGAAACTTCTCACAGAAAGTATTTGTTAAACTGACCTCACACAACCTGAACTCTAATAGACAGAAGAATAATGAAATGAAGAATATCTACAGAATATAACGATTTATATTATCAGAACACACAACAAAACACTGTGTGAAAGAATTGTAATCCAAAAACATGGACTACTCCCAGACCAGAGAACAACGTGGTAATGACCTTTCAATTACAAGGTAGCCGCGCCATAAAGTATAACCTGCCTTACTGTCTACACTCTAAATGGGACCATAGTTTACTAAATGAGGATAGTGCTGTATTGAAGAAGACTTTAAACTAGCGATGGAGACTAAAATTTTTTCCAATTTTTCCAGAGGTAATAAATCAAGTGAGAAGACTTCTATACAATCAGCCCCCTCCTGGCCATTAGAAGTAATGCAAAATAAGGAACTTCAGCATTGGCTTCATTATTCAGAACTGCCTGCTACCCTGCTTGTAGAGAAGCTCTGAAGCCACGTTAAGCCGAACAAATAAACCAGGGCCCTATTCTTCGTAGCTGGCTTACTGAGTTAGCGGGCAAATTTTCAGGATAAGAATAACGTAGGTCAGGCTTTTCGGTTCCTCGAAGCAAGTTTAGAAAAATCACCATAGCAACACAGACAAAGAATTTAACCTGCTCCCGCGCAGGCTTACTGAAATTCACTGGATAAGCTGGACACTCCCACCGGACAAAAAAGGCAGCTCATTGATGAAGGAGCGATAATAGTTATATTGGTTTTATAGGGAGAGAGTTTTTCAAGATCGCCAAGATCCGTTCTCACATCATCATGACTTCCTGTACACGACGCTATAGATTCTGCCGACAAGGAATAATGTATTTACGGGACCTCCTCGAGCCGTACATTGCAAACAGCACACGGCGCAGCAGAGCATTGGCCGTCTCACAGACTTTATGCATTGCCTTGCGCTTTTTTGCGAGCGGTACATTTCTGTATAGTGTCGGCGATGTAGAGAACATCGGGAAAGCCCAGCATGGCGTGCTGTCCGTAACATTTATTTAGCGCTTAACTTATGGATGTGTTGAAAGCACTCATAATTATATGACAGTGTTATTAGTACACCATACATATCATTATTGTAGAAAATGATTAAGGTGGACTCATGATTAAAAAAAAATCACTGCTTCAATTGATTGAATTTCTGATTAGAATAATAGATACATACTGATCCACCCATACACATATTCAAACTCCTAGTTATATGGTAATCTACACATACATGAATATACACATATATTGCACATGATACATATGCACATACAGTACATATATCCTCATAAGTATATATTAATTTGTATACTACTGCCAGCAGGCACATTTAAATCAATATAATCTGATTGATTTGGGTGATGAGGCACAAAATTAGCCGATACATTTTCCAAACACTGACGCATTTAACCTGTCTGATATATTTGCAACGCTTATGACTCGCAGCGGGGGCGGTGTTAAGCTGAGTTCACACCAAATATGTTGCAAAAACGTTTGCTTTGAATGCAGCATTAGATTTTGCCATGATTTAAGGTAATGAATTCCTCATATGCGTTCATGATCATCTCCTGCTTCTCAGCGGAGAGAAAAAAAATAAGGTTCCTCTGAGTGTATTTGCCATTGTACTGTTAGAACATCGTGGTGTCAGTGCTCGATTATTATCCCTTCTCAATAGGAGCGGGCACGCGCAATTATCCAGATGACTGACGTCTGGTTAGAATTAACAAGACCGTTTCAGCGCGGATTTTCCGTGGAGAAGCCGAGTTAGCCTGATGTCAATCATCTCGCTAATTTAAGATGGATAATAGGACATTTGCTCGACTTTGTTGAGCCAGGTATGAAGAATAGGGCCCAGGTCTATGCTCTGCTCAATAAAAGTCAAACTTAAAAATGTATTAAAAATACATTTTCTTATTTCTTTAATTTCTTTATTTCCCTCTACCACCCTATATCTCCTTACATTTCTACCTCACTCGTTCTCTCCACCTATTCTTTCTATCTACATCTCCACTCCCTACCTGAACCCCTCTTTCTAGCTCTCTCTAAGCCAGTTGGAGATGCATTCCTCATTCCTAGAATGCACATAGAAATGTTCAACTCTCTGGCGTCAGCACTTCTTAAAAAGGGCTGCTGCCACTGCCGCTCGTTCAGAAAAAAATGATGTGGAAGGAAGAAAATCCGCTAAATCCACCAAACCCAGGAATGTATTTTCATTAAAACAAGTTTGTTTGAAGGGATTGGGAAGGTGAGGGAGGCAGTATCAGAAGTGATCAGACCCAAGGGCTCAACGACTGCACAGTTCTAAACGTATTTGAGAAGCAAAGACTGAGGATACATTACATCTGCTGTAGGCACATATATACTCAGGGTGGTGGCTTTATTTGGCTGCAGCACTTGCTAACAGGAGTTTGTTATCTAAGGAGAAAGCTCCTGTCTTAAATCCCTGTTTTGCTGCTTTTTGCTTGGTAGATTGAGGAGTAGTATTTCTATGTGTATGTGATGGCATGTCTATGTGTGAGTGAATGTTTATGTGTGTGTGTGTGTGTGTGTGTGTGTGTGTGTGTGTGTGTGTGTGTGTGTGTGTGTGTGTGTGTTGCCTCTGCCACTAGCTAAAGCCATCATCCCTCCAGTCCATACTTCTAGATTTGTTTCTCCCTGGTCAGCTTCCAGGAGAGGTAATTACCAACCACAGGAACACAGCACTTCCTGGAAGAAGCTTAGCACACTCACCTTCCACTGTCTTAAATGTGACCAGCAAACTGGGAGAGCTACATTATGCCCATCTACCCCATGTAACATAAAGACATGGCCACATTTTGTATTCTTTTATTCTTACACCTTGTCCATCCTTTTTTCTTAACGCTGTATTGGCCATTATTTTTCTATGGGAAAAGTGACTATTATTATTGTGAAAGACGTCGCCCATAAGGGTGAATCTCGACTCTAAAGTTACCTTCAGATCTGTAAAGCATTTTAACGTCTTTAAGGTCATTGTTTCTGTGTTACGGCTCGCAACTTTAATGTTTTGGTTCAATCTCACCGCTCACATCAACCTTGTTTCCAGCAGTAACAGGCAGCTGTTTTCAGGGAAAAAGTTGCTGTAAAAAAAGCTTCTCTAGCTGTCCAACACCAAAGGGCAGGCGGAGAAAGTTAACAAGGAGCTGGTGAACACAGTGGAGCGTTTAGCAGCTAATGCATAGTTCATACAACTTTAGCCCTAATTTCCCACTCGCTCACAGTTTTTGAACTGTTAAAAGATGCAAGTCGAGAGGCTTGGTGATGCATTGCAGACACATACCAGATATCTAATAAGACAAATATCTTGACCTGTTGGGGAGTCTGTCAGCCAATGAGAGCTTGAGACACTGGAAACCTTGGGGTGGGGTGGGGTAACAATAGTATGTTTTCTGTATGCGTTGAGATTTGTAACTGACCAAAGTTGTTGTTGCACCTCGGTATCATGTGGAAACATGTCCACAAGAATATCTGAATATAATTAGTCATGATTCATGATTCCTTTTAAATTAATGAGTAGATGACAATATCGTATTGTCCTTATTCTTTCATCTGCAACCCCGGAGGTGTAAAGCAGAGCAAAGCAAAGTAAAGCAAAGCAGAGCAAATCAAAAAGAAATAAACTACCGTATAATAATTCAAAAGCGGTATGTAAACTTTCATATCATAGGGCTGTCCCAAATAGCCAAAGCATCGTTCTTAATGTTGACATAAAAACTGACTAATTAGGCCCATTAATATTAGATTCCAGTGGTGGCTGGTATTTTTCCCAAAAGCTCCATAGAGTTGTAATGTCCAAATTGTATTTATTGAAAAAAGATAGATATAAGCATTTCTTAAATTCACAGCATATTTTTATCTAACAAAATATGTAATGCTTGTACTTATATTTATTGGTCAAAAATAAAATTTTCACTGTGGAGATTTTTTGTTGTTGTCTCTTGCATGCAACACGTATTAAAGGGGTGTGCAGCATTCTAACAGCACCATACATTACATTTTATAACTACAAAACCGGTAATACTAAATATGAATAATTTCTCTTAATATTCATGTAAAATATTCAATTGTGGGGCAGCTTCTTGAGCTGTGTTAAAGTTGTGCCTTACAGTCAGACTGGCATGCGTTACTTTGCCACCAGTACTTGTATGTATTCTGTGGGTGACTATAAGAAATGAAAGTGAGCCTTCTTACCACAATTTCATTCCAGTGAGTTGTATTCTATTTTATTGTGTATATTTAAATATATATATATATATTCATATTTTACTTTATTTAAATTTTATTTTGTATATATCTTTCATCCCTGTTGCTTCTTTATATATTTTATCTTTTATCTCGTGTGTTTATTTGTATCTTCAAGTTGTAAGGCGCTACTACGACAACAAATTTCCCCTTGGGGATTAATAAAGTATATATCTATCTATCTATCTATCTATCTATCTATCTATCTATCTATCTATCTATCTATCTATCTATCTATCTACAGTGTATCCGGAAAGTATTCACAGCGTTTCACTTTTACCACATTTTGTAGCACACAGCCAAGACAACAAAGGAGTGGCTTCGGGACAACTCTGTGAATGTCCTTGAGTGGCCCAACCAGAGCCCTGACCTGAACCCGATTGAATATCTCTGGAGAGATCTGAAAATGGCTGTGCACCGACGCTCCCCATCGAACCTGATGGAATTTGAGAGGTTCTGCAAAGAAACTGCCCAGAAATGGGTTTGCCAAGCTTGTAGCATCATACTCAAGAAGACTTGAGGCTGTAATTGCTGCCAAAGGTGCTTCAACAAAGTATTGAGCAAAGGCTGTGAATACTTATGTACATGTTATATTTTCATTCTTTATTTTTAATAGATTTGCAAAAATGTCCCCAAAACTTTTTTCACTTTGTCATTATTGGGGTGTTGTGTGTAGAATGTTGAGGATTTTTTTTTATCCATTTTGGAATAAGGCTGTAACATAACAAAATGTGGTAAAAGTTAAGCGCTGTGAATACTTTCCGGATGCACTGTATCTATCTATCTATCTATCTATCTATCTATCTATCTATCTATCTATCTATCTATCTATCTATCTATCTATCTATCTATCTATCTATCTATCTATCTATCTATCTATCTATCTATCTATCTATCTAGTCTCTCTTGTCAGTAATACGACTTAAAAGAGTTAAAGAAAGTTCAACAGAAGAAGACACACAAACAGGCATTCAGATTTTAATCAAATCCCCAGGTTAGGTAAAGTTATTTAGAAAAGAAAATGAAGGCTAATTGGGTAACTATTACTCAAATTGTCAACTTGTTTTGAGACCGTATGTTGTTCTAAACCAGAATAATCCTTGAACACCCAAGCCATAGGGCAGTAACATTAGATGCTGTATTTTGGTAGATGTCTCTCTCTCCTCTCTGTTTCAGCACTTTGTTATCCGTCTCGTATAACTCCCTGAGGTTGCATATTATCACCTAACAGGCTGAAACTAGGAAGAAATGTATCAATCAATATCATTCTGTGGTTTCAGTAATCCCTGCCTAAGTGTAATAGGCTGCAGAGATCCACTTTTTCTCCAAGCTGACTCAGTCAGATAAACAGACCCACCAGGCCTTTTTGGTTGCTCCTCCCTTGCTGCGTGCCCTTGATCAGCCCCGGGTGGTGGATGCACACGGGGACCACCCCTAGATTTAAAGAGCCTATTGCTCTCAAGCGCCTTGATCAGCAGGAACTAACTCTTGCATGGCTTTAAAAATATATAAACGCATGGAGAACTGCATATGAACATAATTGCGTGTACAGGAGGTAACGTCATCTGGCAGAATAATATGAATCTAATTTGATGACACACAAGAATAGACACAAATTGGAATATCTATCCATCACTGAATGTGTCCACATTTACTGAGCCATGTGTGCAAATGCATTGCCAAATTAGTCACACATGCACATATTTCAAGGAGAGACGTCATCGAAACATAAAATATCAATCCCTGTTCATCACAAATACACCAGCACATAAATAAAGAGACAGAAAAAGCCAAAAAGTTAGGAATGACAGCCAGCAACACATGCAGAGGAGTATCCCCTCATTAAAACCAGATCCACAGTGTTGTGTGTGTTGGTTTCTCGGACCACTGATGGTGATGGGGAATGAACCGACACCTTGAAGTCGAGATGTTGCTGTCGTCAGTGGGCTGCAATGTGCGTGCCAGATGAGTCCAGCCATTCACTCAGTATCACTACCACATACAGTAAAACTCCCACAAGACCTTCTGAGACACTTCCTGTCAATCTCCCTCTGTTTTTCTCCTCCTCGCTCCCTCTCTCAGCTGTTGTGATGGGGTGCAGGAGGGCGATGGAGGGCGTTTGAAGGCTGGCAAAAAGCGTGAGAGAGCGAGAGAGAAAGGAATGGGGCAGTAGAGAAAGATAGGGATGAAGGAGAAAGAGTGAGGAGGGAGCAGAAAAACGGATGGAGAATGAGAAATATGAGGAGAAGAAGAAAAAAAGGGGAGGAGAAACCAAAGAAAGGGGATGGTGGGTGTTTCTTCTTTTGTTGTTGTTTCCTTAGAACATAGCTTTAGACCCTGTGCTTGGCTGATAGCACTGCTACTGGCACACAAACACACATTATACATGCATACATACACTCAGAACAGACACTCCCTCCTTTTGCTTGCTCTACATGGCAATCACCAAGGTAACAAAATGTACAGAACACAATCAGGGTGGGATATTTTTAAGTTTCAAAGGCACGGAAACAACAATAGGGACGACAAAGGGAGGAAGAGATGAGAAGAGATTTTGAGAGCGAGAACGAGAGTCTAAGTGCAAGCAGGTGTGTGTGTGTGTGTGTGTGTGTGTGTGTGCATGTGTGCATGTGTGCATGTGTGCATGTGTGTGCATGTGTGTTTGTCCAAGGTCACAGCCCAGAACCATCTGTATGGGGAAAGGGGAGAATAAGGGACGGGGATAAAAGTAGGTGGTGTCAAACACATGAAAGGCTCATTCCACCCAAATTAAAAATTTTACTTTCTCACTTACCTCTGGCAGTTTATATCCTTGCAGATAGTTTCATTTGTTGAGGCTTTGAGATGTCCAACTTTGAGATTTCAGCCTCCACCGCATCATAATGGAGATGAATTTACATTTTATTTAAGGTGTCAGCATAGAAAATGTACACAAAAAAATGTGCTTGCCTTTCCTAGAAACCGTGATTTTATAGTTCTGTTTTTTTCTCTGTCATCTACCACTCTGCCAGTGGCCTCGGTGTCTCAAACAATGCAGCTGCTGGGCAGGCAACTGGTACGCTGTTGTCTTTATGTCAGGATATATTATAATATATATTTATATAATATATTTCCGGTATTAAATCATAAAATGATGATGATATATCATCAGAGATTAGGGAAACAGTCTTAATTGAAATATTGGCTCATTCGACAAAAATGCTACAGCCATTATGTTCCATTCCGGTGCAGAACGTTATTTTGTGTTGCCCTGTGTGATCCTCCCATTTCGACAGCAAATAGGCAACGGAAACACAACATGCTGCAGCCATAGAATCAAGAAATGATTCTAGAGATTAGCTGACAAAAACATGTCGGACAATCTACGGACAATTCTGTTCCAGTCAAATTTATATGCATGCGCCACACAACGGTTTACACCATCTAGACATAGCGGGACAAGCAGAAACTGACTATTATCACAGCCACACACAGACAGAAAGTGTTTCCAAATAGCAGTGACCAGTTCCTCCGCACATGGAGCAAGAGGAGAGATACCCACGCTGTGCACAGTCAGTAGGTGTGGGACAGTCAAACAACATTTTAGAAGACGCATTGAGATCATTCATAATTTCCTAATACATGGTCTGAGATAGTTCTATATTTGAGAATAGGAAAATATTGAAGAATCACAGATTTGTTTGTACCAACGGTTTAAGCACTGTAAAATGCACATTGGCATTTCCTCTTCTCATTTCTTCTCTTCTCCATGTGAAGTATTTTTCCAAGTTATCTGACGATGTCCATGTGTTGCATTTCCGTGTTTGGGTACACACACACATACCTGTACATGTGTTTGCTGTGGCCTAAGTGCAAGCATGTGTGTCTTTGTGTGTTTGTGGGTATGTTTGCCTCAGCCTGTGTGTGTGTGTGTTCTCCCCAATAACAGCTCATCCCTCCTGTCTGGGTGTAGATTTAGTAAGGACAGCTGAGTTCATTTCAAAAGTTGAAGCAGGTCAGAGGTCAGACACTGGTGAAGCTGGCCTCTTTTACTCAGACCACCATCGAGCAGTTGCCAAATAAATCAGAGTCGTGCGGAGTGGTTTGGCGAGCATGACATACCTCCCTCCCTCACGCGCTCTGTTTCTGTCAGTCGGTCGGTCGGTCTGTCTGTCTGTCTTTCTTTCATGCTCTCTCAAACACACATCCAAGCCAACAGCAAACCATAAAGCCACATCTGGCCTACCTTTCCCCACTGGACATGAACAACTCTACCACCTTTTAAAATCCTTTCCCTTATCCGTGGTGCTTTGATAAAGAAGCAACTTTTGCACAAAGCTCCAGATCCACATATTTAAATTGAACACATTTTCACTCCCAACTCGTCAAATACCGCAGCTTGGTGAATGGCCCTAGACTTCATAAAATGGTGCTCTGTGTACCCATCTAGCGCCAGGTTAGAATGTATTAGGGACTGTGTGTCAGTTTCCATTTGTTACATTTATAGTGTCTTTTCAAAATAATCGTGTAATGTAGGTTCACTTAGTTTTTAGGTTTACTTGGTTAGGGTTATGGTTAGGTAACCCTTCACATGGGACACAAACAGTTTGTTGGACGTAACTCTCCACCCGGATTTCCTCGCTCTATATACTACGTTAGCTTGTCTGAGTTGAAATGAGCGAGAACGGGTTGTTAAATTTATTTAACTAAGTTTGGCATATCATTATTTTATTGATGTCTTCTAAAAGTATCAGACTAATCAAATCCAGATTTTGTGAGTTGTGCAGTAAGCACTCATTGGCTTTGGCATTTGGCCAAAGCCAATGAGTGCTTTTTTTTGCACCCAGTGAACGGAAGTTACCATATTTGGCTTGCGGAGGAATGATGGCATGCTAGTGAGAAGTAGGGTCATTTTCTCAAAGACTTCTATACACTTTGACTTCTTTTTGCAACCCGAGGAGTTGCCTCTTGATGGCCAGTAGAGAGAATGCAAGTTCAAGGCACTTCCGCAATGTCTTCAATTTTCAGAACCAGATGTTGCCGCCTGACCCGTAACCATGCTGCTCTGCTTTCACAGTTTTTTACTGTTCGTGGTACATTGGAAGATTGGATAACAGTTTGAGTGGAAGCGATCTCAGACAATCTGGTTCAGATAGAACCAGGATATAGTTTTACTGTCCATGCCCATGTTTGGAAAAGCATTTATATTACACATGAACCCCGTCTGGATACAGTGCCTGGTGAGAAAGTGGTACACCAAGTGGTACACCAAAATTCATTCATGTTTGGTGACTACTTGCACTCTCTTAACACAGTTAATTGCTGGAAACGTGTCACAACTCCACTCCTGTCCGATGACTGATTGCTAACTGCATCAAAACAGTTTTCAATTGCTCACCCAAAAATAGTCTAATAGTCTCTGTGCCTTATCCCCTTTAAACACTTACCTGTGCACCCGTGAGCATGTTTGCATAGTTGTGACTCCTGTCTGAGCGCACACACAAAAATGCATATTTCCACATGATGGTGAGCTCAAAGTGCCGAGCGGAAGCACTGAGCTTGTGTAGATCTGGACTGAACTGACAGAAAGGAGGCGCAGAAGTCCCCACAGGTCTCCAGCTATAACATCGAGTTCATAACATCGTGGCTGTGACTTCTAACATCCTTATTTTTTGGACTAATGATCCAAACTGAAGACGACAGACCAGCGTTGTGTGCAGTTGCAGATAGGGCAGGTTGAGCTCCGCATGCATGTGACTTGTACCATGACGATATGCCTCTAAAGATAATGTGATGATTTGTATGTTTTGCTGCCAGGTTAGCCCACCATCTCCTCCCAACCCCTCCTCCTCCAGTTCCTTCATTGCCACAGTAACTTATTAATTTCTGTCAGCTGGTTTTCCCTGCCATTTAGAGATACTACTAAATCACATTATGTCTGTCATGGATTATATGTACAGGCAATACATCTCCTTGAAGAAGAAAGGAGAGAAAAAAAGATCAAAGATGTTCTTACAATCACTTCTAAGTGAATATGGGAGGTGGACGTGTTTGTGTGTGTGTGAGTGTATGTGATTGCATCCCACATGTGATTTATGGTGACAAAAATGCCTTTCGCTTCACTGACAATCAATCACCACCCCATGTTATACAATTATCAGGATTATTTATCATTAAATACTTTTTTGTTGAAAGAAACGAGAGATGCACTTCTCGGGATTTACCGAACTGAGCTCAGAATCTGAAAGGCTACTGAGACATATTCCTGTGTGTGTGTGTGTGTGTGTGTGTGTGTGTGTGTGTGTGTGTGTGTGTGTGTGTGTGTGTGTGTGTGTGTGTGTGTGTGTGTGTCAGTCAGAGGATTTGAAGCTGTCACTTTGTAATTACCTCAGCAAATACAGGCTTGAAGAGAGTTGACTGAAGTCTTCCAGTTGGACAGCCCTGGGAGAAAATGAGAAGTGACAGACCACATAACACAGTGTGGGATGTAAATAACTTTTACCCCCCTCTCTCTCTCTTTGTCATAGAAACATGGATGATACTTCAAGGATTTTGAAAGAGGGAGAGACGAGATGAGCCGAAATGAGAGAATATCCCCTGCTTTCATCTTTAGAAAAAATCTCTGACATCCTCTCTCACTTGCTTTGATGAAAGTCTTTGTTTTTTTGGTGTTTTATCCTCTTATGCGAGGTGTATGTATTATAGTCTGTGCAACACACATACACATGTGCGCACACTCACACATGTTTTGATGAACACTGGCAGTGATATAATTTTCTCACCAGAATGTGAGTAGGTGGCATCGTGTGTGTGTGTGTGTGTGTGTGTGTGTGAGAGAGGGACTTTTCTCAGCACCAGTCTGTGTTTGAGGGCCTGAATTTTTCATTCTATGTGTTCTGCCCAATACTTATTTACTTCACCACCTCTAGCAGGTTGTTACTGAGACAGCAACACGGTTGTTACAGCATGAGTTCAGCATTGATCACTGAAAAAAAATCGGTATGTTTGGTGGTATATCTTTGAGATCTTTTACGTAAAGGTAGCTACCACAGTGTAGAAAAACTCTTTTACAAGCAAAAGCACTTAATTCAAAAGCATTTGCATTCAAATATACTTAAAGTACCAAAAGGTAAAGTACTAATTATGAACAACGGCCCATTTCAGACCAATATATAAAATTGTATATTATAATGATACATTCATGTGTAAGCATCACTAATGTTGCAGCTAGTAGAGGTGGCGCTAATCATGGCTACTTTATATACTGCCATGTAATAATCCATGGTAGTTCATCATGGTTTATGAGATTTATATTTTGTATTAATAATCCTAATCTGAAAAGTAACAACTAATGTTGTCAAATAAATAGTCATTTTAATATAGTTACATTTTGGCTTTGGAAATAGACAGAAGTTGAATAAAATTAGTACTTTTAAAATTGTACCTAATGTACTTCCATTACCTTACATTCCACAACTGATATTCACACACACACACACACACACACACACACACACACACACACACACACACACACACACACACACACACACACACACCCCGCACTTTCTTTCAAGCTGCACCATCGTGCCTCTGGCTCTATACCACCAGTGTCTTTCTCTCTTCCTCCATTTTCTCTCTTCTCCCGCCCTTGTTGCACCTCCACCTCTCTACCTGGCTCAAGTCCAGCTATAGATTGTTAATTATGGTCTGTACGTGATGTGCCGTCTTGACTCCAAATACTACAGCAGTGTTCTTTGGCAGACATCAAAGTGTCTGTGTTTCATTCCATGGGGATTAGTGATGGTAGTGTGTGATAATGCCCCTCCCTGCTCGCTGAATTAAACGCCCATGGCTGGACGCAGGTACTGGGAGTCTAATGAACACACACTCACACAGGCATTCATACACAGTACATATCATTAAACGAGGGGAAAACCGAAAGAAACGTACATGTTACAGAGTAAGAACAAACTGCAAAGAAAACAGCTTCATTTGAGAAAAATAATATTCATCCGTCATGATTAAACTGTGGACTACACATCCAAGCAAACTCTCATTCCTTTCATCTGTCTTCCCTCAGAAAAAAAGCTGAATGTTGGTCAATATGCCCACAGAGATCCGCAGTACATTGACTGTCCTTCACTCATCTCTCATTTTACACCCCATGGCAAATTGGATTTTTAAATGGCTTGTTTTTGATCATTCCCCCGTACTGATAATTGACTGTGGGTTGCTGTCGGTTTTCCTCTCCTTCCACCAACAAACTTAAAGAAACAAGGATTCGTGAAAATAAAAAAATAAATAAAAAAGTCTGTCTCTATAGCAACTCTCGCTATGATTTGTACAAAGGACAAATGACAAGTGTTTAAAGGGCTGCGGGGCGTTTTAATGTTCAGTTTGTGTTTTCTCTCGTTGACTGAGAAGGTCTCGGGAGACAGCAGGAAAAACAGCCATGAAAGGAAAATTACAGAGACAGACAGAGGGAGAGGCCGAAGGAGAGAGAGCAATAGAAACTCGTCCTTGGTGATCAATGCATGTTCCATTGTCTGTTCTGTTCCTTTGTCCACAAGGACGAAGGCAGAGGAGAGGAGACAAGTGATGCATATGAACAGTGTTTATAGCCCTTATACCACAAGCTGGGTATTAAAGTACCTGCACTGCTGCTAGGATGTCTGTGTGTAATAAAGGACAACATGTACTCCGTGCTTATCTATAATAATATGCTGCCATTTACTTTTTGCTTTGACAAAACACTGTTAATCATCTCATCGCCTGAAAGGATCATTCCAGTCTATTACAACATGGGTCTTACTTTTGTAATCTTCGCCATTTCCTCGGGTAATAAAATTGTACTGACCAAGTTAATTGATGAGATTTGGGAACACTGTGACTTCACTAAAAATAAGTAGGAGACAAACACAAGCGGTTAGAAGATCAGAACGTTCCTGTGCAATCGGGACGTATTGCTGACATTTCAGATGTTCTGACTCTTGGTTTTATTTCTTAATAAAATAGTTCAGATTCAGCTGTAATTATCGGCCGATTATTATCTTACGACAGATATATTGTTAGGAAAAACTACACCAAACAAGTAATTTAACTCTGTAATTTGATCCTATACAGCCAGTAGTAATTTAGTATATGTATATTGAGCAAATGTGCTTTGATTCATGATGTGGAGCAGATTTATTTTCTGAGAAAGAACTTAAACATGGTGCCAAACACTTGAAATAAAGGAATAAAAGAAAAAGCTGGTAAGTTAGAGTAACTGTGGAAGTGTAACCTACGTCATTTATGTGATTATTTCTGCTCTTCACAGGCTTTAAATGTGTCTTGCTTACTGACAACATTGTAATCCTCTCGTCTGTTTATTGTCATGACATCCCCATCAGTTGAATGACATGCGTCTGCTGTGTACAGGCTGTCATTCATGGTCGCTGCTGCTTTGGTGACAAGTGTGTGTGTGTGTGGGCGGGCGGGCGGTAGGGCGCGCGCGCGTGTGTGTGTGTGCGTGTGTGTGTATGTGTGTGTATATATATATATATATATATATATGTATATGTGTGTATGTATATATATATATATGTATGTATATATATATATATATATATATTTTAATCGTTTGACAGCACTAATATATATATATATATATATATATATATATATTAGTGCTGTCAAACGATTAAAATATTTAATCGCGATTAATCGCATTTATGTCATAGTTAACTCGCGATTAATCGCAATTAATCGCAATTTTTTATTTTTGCATTTTAATGCTCTTCTTCAACATGAAAAAGTGGATTGGCTTGATTTATTTTATTGAAAAACAACTGCCAAACAGGGCGGTACAAAATAAAATCACTGCACATTTCAGGTAAACAAGGGTTTACAAAATAAAATTATAGAGTGCACCAGGCATGAAAACGGGTCAGGGGTGAAAAAGGTGAGAAGGATATTACCCCTCTAGGAGGGTCCGGGGGCATGCTCCCCCGTAAGAAAAATGTAAATATTCCATATTTTAAAGCATCAATCTGATGCATTTTGAGATGCTTTTTTTGCCAACCTGGGGAGAGCTGGAGAAACTTAACTTCAACCATGAGTCAAAAATTATTATGGCCTCCTTACTAAGTATTATGCAAGCCATTTCATGCCAGCCTGTCACTGGTCTAACATTTACAGTATATGAGGCACAATGTGGTAAGGGAGAGCATGGCTGCCTTTGTTAGCATCATTTATATCTTTGATGCAGAGAATGCATCTGGCGAATCCCTGCCTGTTGATTTTGGAGAATACATCTCCTAGATGAAAGGACACCTCTTGCCCTTTTATTGAGACCTTGCCTTCCAGTTTTAGCCACGACCAGTTACAGCTGCATTTCAATCCAGCATCCAGCTGTTTAACAATGGCTGCATCCGTCTCCCCTAACACACTCATTCTGCAAAAATAATGTTTGTATTAGTGTTAACTTCTAGTTTAGCCTTATTCAGACCTGCCAACCTTGATATATAACCTATATATTGATAAGTCATTAAATACTCGTCATGCATTATATTGCATTGCATATAATGTGTGCTACGCAAATTGCGTACAGGTTGGCAGGTCTGCTTATTGATAGAACGGTGGACCACTTTACCTTCTGCCTTGTCAGTCCCCTCACCTCAAAATCTACCTCCTCAAAAACGGTAGCGTTATGCCGTGTTCACACCGGACGCGGCTCTCTCTCTCCTCTTTTTCACAAACTCAAATCTGGTCACCCTGCATAAGATAATAATTTTCCACCGGAGCTTTAGCTAGCTGGCTAACGTTGCGTTCTCTCCTGCTGTGTTCAATGTGTTCACTCGCGCTCCCTTCTGGCACGCGCACCTGTTCGCAGTTCACTGAATATCATTCATTTTGCCGTATCGCGCTCACCATTCATTCATTTCAAACCGTAACGTTAGCCTAGCTTCCAAGCCCAAACGGCGTGCCTATTGTTTTACTTCCGGTTGAGCTACATCCGGCGTGGTGCTCGCGGAAAAAAAAAAATTGAAAAATTAAAATGCGTTAACGCCGTTAATAGAATTGACGGCGTTAAAATTGG
This sequence comes from Myoxocephalus aenaeus, assembly GCA_038501785.1. Lineage (NCBI taxonomy): Eukaryota > Metazoa > Chordata > Actinopteri > Perciformes > Cottidae > Myoxocephalus > Myoxocephalus aenaeus. The sequence continues at coordinate 311,044 of JBAMJR010000089.1, forward strand.
TTTGCGTTAACGCCGTTAATAACGCGCTAATATGACAGCACTAATATATATATTTATATATATATATATATATATATATATATATATATATATATATATATATATATACACCGCGTTCCACATTATTATGCAAATTACACTTTGCTCAGATTTTCCTAAATAGTAATGCACAGTCAGTCAGTATCATTTTCAAGTCATCAACTGTTAGAGTATAAGTCAAATTCTATTGAACAAACCTCCTAATGATAACAGTATTTTTTTCAAAAATAAAAAACTCAAAATGCAGTGTTCCAAATTATTATGCAGAATTTCAGAATTTCAGAGTTTCAAGATATTTTATAGGTTGTAAAGAACAAAAAATTGTCATTTGTTGAATTTGCAGCATTAGGAGGTCATATTTACTGAAATCAAGAAAAGTTTGAGTCAAAAACATCTTAACAGGTCAAGTTACATGTTAACATAGGACCCCTTCTTTGATATCAACTTCACAATTCTTGCATCCATTGAACTTGTGAGTTATTTGATAGTTTCTGCTTTAATGTCTTTGCAGGATGCCATAATAGCCTCCCAGAGCACCTGCTTGGATGTGAACTGCCTTCCACCCACATAGATCTTTTGCTTGATGATGCTCCAAAGGTTCTCAATAGGGTTAAGGTCAGGGGAAGATGGGGGCCACACCATGAGTTTCTCTCCTTTTATGCCCATAGCAGCCAATGCCCCAGAGGTATTCTTTGCAGCATGACATGGTGCATTGTCATGCATGAATATGATTTTGATACGGAAGGCACGGTTCTTCTTTTTGTACCACAGAAGAAAGTGGTCAGTCAGAAACTCTACATACTTTGCCGAGGTCATTTTCACACCGTCAGGGACCCTGAAGGGGCCTACCAGCTCTCTCCCCATGATTCCGGCCCAAAACATGACTCCGCCACCTCCTTGTTGACGTCTCAGCCTTGTTGGGACATGGTGGCCATTCACCAACCATCCACTACTCCATCCATCAGGACCATCAAGGGTTGCACGGCACTCATCCGTAAACAAAACAGTTTGAAAGTTAGTCTTCATGTAGTCCTGGGCCCACTGCAACCTTTTTTGCTTATGAGCTTGGTTTAGGGGTGGCCGAATAACAGGTTTAAGGATACTTGCAAACCTCTTGAGCATCCTACATCTTGAAGTTCGCGAGACTCCAGAGGCACCAGCGGCTTCAAACACCTGTTTGCTGCTATTCAATGGCATTTTAGTGGCTGCTCTCTTAACCCTACGCATTTGTTTGGCAGAAATCTTCCTTATTTTGCCTTTGTCTGAACGAACCCGCTTGTGCTGTGAATCGGTGACAAATTTCTTCACCGTCCGATGATCACGCGCAATTCTTTTGGAAATATCCAATGTTGTGATACATTGACCAAGGTATTGCACTATTTGCCGCTTTTCAGCAGCAGAGAGATCCTTTTTCTTCCCCATTTTGCCTTAAACATGTAGCTTGCTTAATAATGTGGAACATCCTTCTTAAGTAGTTTTCCTTTGATTGGGCTCACCTGGCAAAATTACTATTTGGATGATTTCAATCATCCAAATAGCCCTGAGACACAATACCATCCATGAGTTTCATTGAAAAACCAAAAAATTAATGTTTATGACCCTTAAATACAATTTGCCTAATAATGTGGAACGCGGTGTATATATATATTTGTGTATATATATATATATATATATATATATATATATATATATATATATATATATATAGTGTGTGTGTGTGTGTGTGTGTGTGTGTTGGGGGGGTTCAAGACTAGAGAGAAAGATACAGATGGACAGAAACACCTCAACACAGACAGAGAAATGACCTTTATTTGTCCTTGTGAGCTGGTTTAACAGGAAACGGTGGTTAGAAAGAAAGTCACAGATAAGGATGTCAACAACAAGAGGAAGACGGGGGGGAGTCTGAGAGAGATAGTGAAAGAAGCAAAGATTAGAAAAAAAGGGCATACAGGAATAACAAAAAAAGAAAACACCAAAAAACGAAAGAGTCTTAGCAGCCAGACAAATACGTCTCTCCACCTGTAATCACCTCCTGCAGGTCAGCTTCTGCCTCACCTCGACTCGTCACAATCCCCCAACTAACACTGAGCCAAGCCATCAAACGGCTATCTCTTCTTATACCTCCCCTTCCCTCGTTTCTCTTCTTTCTCTTTACACAGACTGAAAAGACCTTGATGTTTTTCCAATAATTGGCAGCAGAGGTTGACTTTTTTTTTTCTCCACCCACCCTCCCTCTTTCTGTTTATCTTTTTCTCTCTCTCTTTTTTTTTTTTTGCTCTTCCTCTTCCTTTAGAGATGAATATTTGGCCCGGGATCAAAGGCAGACCCCAACGATCACTCTGGCCATCACAAAGGGGCGTTGGGCGCTGGCGTGGTGCCAGGTGCTGCACATGGCCCCATAGCCAGGGACAAGCCATGCAGATGGGGCCTGCAGAGCCCCTGTCGCCTCCACCCCCACTCCTGTATACGAGAGGTCAGTGGCTAAAGTATCAGAGCGTGTGCTTCCTGTCAGATGATCTAGTCTTGTTCGACTGACTCCCTCTTGTCTCCGTCTGTCTTTTTCTTATATTTGTGTTTCTCTCAGTTGGTTTGATTACTTCCCCTGTCTTTGTTTCTTTCCTCACCTATCGCACACACTTCTTCTCTGACTCTCCCTGTTCTTCTTTGCTGTTCCAGAGTGCAGATCCGAGAGAGACTGGCGGACCAGTGCAGCGGGAATAGAACCAGCTGAGGTAAACATCTGTCCCCCACGGAGAGAATCGTGTTTAAATGTTTGAGAAGACCCGACTTGAGTTTAGTCAAACACTTCCCTCTACCCTCAACAGTCCTTGTTAAAATATATAAGTGTTGCAGCCAAATACAATGTCACTGAGGCCAGTACAAATAAATCGCAGTGGAGGACACACAAAAGTGGGATAGATAAAACAAATGAACAAGCCCACGTAGTCCAAATATATATGTAACACCCAGCTTGCTTTTTAACCGACACGTTTTCAGAATTTCTCTGAGGTCAGTCAACATGAGTCAGAACAGGAACGTTGGAGTACTGCATTACAAAAAAAGAGTGATTCACTTCACTAGATGTGAAAAGATCGTAGTGAGAACCTTTGTTCAATGTGCTCTTCGAAAAACATCAAAACTTTGATAATACATTTCCAAATACAGTTCTTATCGGTGGTACAGTTGGGGAATAAGCAACATAAGAGCACACCATATACTCCCATACAGCTTTTTGTGAATCTCTGGATCCATATTGTTTGGACATCAGGCCTTGCAAGGTCTTTAAGGGAATCAGACAGTCTGCATTTTGTTGCTTTCTCTAACAAACTCCTGTACTTCTTGTTTGGATTTGCCCTCTTTATTCGCTTTTGCCACTGTTTATGTATCCAGTACTCTTACTATTCTGACCAGCCTAAAGAGAAGTGCAGCAGTGAAATATTTGACTAAGAAGTGAGATATGTTATAGAATTATTTTGAACTTAAACTTAAAAAAGGTGTTATAGTGTCCAAATGTCTGAAACCAGTGAAACATCCAGGACGTAAAGGAGCATACGTAAATTTTTGGGAGAGGAAAAAAAAGACAACAGCAGTATTTTTCCACACGGCATGCTGTCATGCATGAATCCCCAGCTTGGGCCATATGTTTAAGATTAGATGTACTTTTTTGTTAGACGAGAACACAGTCAACAAAGTTCTGCTGGTCATGAATCAACTGGGCTCTGTCCACACCCTCTCTTTGTGGTCTTAATTATATTAAGCACAAGACAGCAGCCATCACACGAGTGAAGAATAACACAACATTTACAGTATGATTTCTCGTCAAGTGTATGTGTTAAATCTGTGGATAACCGGGAAATAACAGGATGAGGTAAAATATACAGCTCTTATGTGTTGTGCAAATGTTGGACTCTCTCTCTCTCTCTCTCTCTCTCTCTCTCCCTCTCCTCTATACATTAACATATTGCCCCATGCTAAAACAGCACAATGCTCACTGCCAAACTGCAATGTGGTTATAATTTGGTATGAAGCCTCTGTGAATAGTAATCACAATTTAGAGCTGCCTTAATAAATTTTTTTATCAGTACGGGGCAGCAGATAAAGCTAAAAACACATATTTTCCTATTCTTTTATAAAGTCAAAGGCTAACACTTTAGCAAACACATCCAAAAGCCTCACAGCAACATTGGCATCAATTTGAAGCTACACTTTGTCCACATGACTCTTGTGAAAGCTCTGTGTTGGTCTCCATCAACAACTAAATATTTTTCGCACTTAAGCTGCTAAATGCTCCACAGTTTTCACCGTCTAGTTGCTAACTTTGTCTCTCTACTGCTGGGTGCTGGGCTGTCGGTTTATCAGAACCCTTTGAGCTGAAATCATCCAACTGCGGCTGCTGAATATGAATATAAAAATTATTAAAAGATGTCTGTAGAGTTGAGGATGGTAGAGATAGTGGTAATACTGGGTTTTCACCAGGAACAACCCCTTTAATATTGCATTTCGTCACTTAATCCATTGTTTTTGTAAAATTCTGGATTAGTGGAGCTTTAAAGGGATACTCTGCGTCAAAGCTGTCTTTTAAGTATCAAACACTCCCCCTCTGTTGATTTGACATGCAGCTATAGAAGGTTTGTAGTGTCCTCCATCATGGAGAGTGTAGTCATCTTAGACTCATGCCACTTACAATGGATTCCAGTAGTGACAGGTTGTCACAGTAGAAAAAGTACATCATAAAAAATATCTCCCGAGAAGCATATTCCACTTCTGCTGTTATTATTCGTGTGCATTGGTCTGCACACTAGAAGCACTGACTCGCTGCTCTGGATTCCTGTTGTATTTTAATGATTTGCTCCCAGGTATCCTGTAACAAGACATCTAGCTAATTGATTTATTTTCACTTATATTTATCGTCAGTTAATGTGTAACTCTAAACTTTATTTGGCTTGATGAATGACATTGTTTTTTTTTATACATTCTCATCAACTTCTCATCACTTTGCTTTCATGGCGAGCAATGTAAACATTACATTTACCAAACATTGCCATTTTATCAGTGTGATTATGAACATATTAGCATGCATTAGCTCTCGTGTAAATCCAGTCTCACAGACCAGGTTCCCTCATGCATGCAAACCAACATACGTGTCTGCTCAAGCTTGACAGGGTCATGTGTGAGTTTTAAGATTGTTATGTTGCAGAAGCAGAGTTTAAATGTATTTCAATTCCATTTCTTAAAACGTATCACTATTAGAATCCATTTCAACAAGCATGAATCAAAGCTGACGACAGCCTCATACGTGTTACTACCGCCTCTCACGCTGACAAGGGGTGAGTGGCATTGGATTGCGTGTCATTGTAACTGCCGCATGATCTATGGCTTCAGCCAGAATAGGTTATAGACATTATTTATATAATCTGCTGTTGCATAACTGCAACAAATACACTTAATGCCATGCAGTGAATGCGAAAGACCATGAAACATTAAGCTACCAGTGATAACAGTAATAGAAGATATTGAAGATTTGGAAAGGCGCGCCGTTCCTGATCCTTTATCCGGCTTAAATTAAATGTATGATTTGAAAATGATTTGATTTTGAGTTGCTGTCTAAAGACTGTGAAAAGCATATAGGTTTCTGTGAATAAGTCCACTGTATGTAGTTCAGGTAATGCTAACCCCCTGCCGTGTCGAGGTAAATAAAGCCAACTAAATAAAACAACATGACAGGCTTAATGTGACCATTATGGAGAAAACAGTTAGTTCCAACCCAGATAATGGCCCATTTAACTCTGAAAGCTCACTAATTAAAAGAGCAGAAAAAAAAATAAGATAACACAGTTACCTAAATAGGGTCAACTGGTTGGTTGTTTAGCTTCAGTGGTAACTCTTTGGCTGTTAGCAAATTATGAGAAAAGAAGTCTGATGTTGTTTTTCTGTAATAATGGGCCTTATTTTCACTTTTATGTGTTCCTCCTACAGAGAAAATAGGCCTGATCTCTCCCTTTGTGGCTGCTCCAACTGCTCACTTCCACCACCCACACAGCACATTTTCCCAGGCAACAATGTTCCTCCAAAGTTTACACACAATAAATAACGATATGCCCAAAGCAGTTAGCAGTGGCCCCGCTCTCCGTTTCCTGGCTGGAGTTGAAATGAAATGGTAATTTTGACTTGAGGAGGATTTCAAAGGGATGGCCTCTACTTTTCATCTGGGTGCATACCACGAGCTCGCCGACACATTCACGCTGGGATTTGAGAAAAAGAAGAAAAAAAAAAAGCGGAAAAAAAGCAGAATTTTAAGTTTTTCTGTGAACTTCCTTCTTTCTTTTTTTCTGCCATCTCCCCACAGAAAAAGAGATGTAACATTGCTGAGATCTCTCCCCCAGATGGACAGCGTTTATATAAACAACCATGCCCGGTTCAGGGAGCATTTGATTGATGTGTCATTGTCTAAAGATTGTTTCCAGGCATTTGAATAGATAATTCAGAGTATTTGATGTAGACATGTTTCTTCAAAGGTCAGTTGTGGGGGAAGATCAGGGGTGTCCTCTAGCTCTCATGCTATTTTTGCACCGTAGGCTCCAACTAGCCTGACGGCTTTTCACAGGGGAGATTGACTGACACTTGAATCGTCCTTCTGCTCAAGATTACAAGGTGGTTTCCAAAACCCCATCTGAGATCTGCTCACTATCTCTGTTATGCAAAATACCTTTGTCTGTCAAACAAAAGACCACAACACTGTGTGGATGTGTCCTGTGCCTATGTTCTGTTTTCTAGGTCTGCCTACAGTTTTGCAGTGAGATGGGAGCAGGACCAAAGATGCAGCCGAGGGATTGGCAAAGAACTCCATTATCTCAGCAACAACGAACGAGAAAGGAATTAAAACACCCAAAACAAGGTATGCCACACACCAGCTGCACTGGCTCCTATCTTCCCATATATATATATATATATATATATATATATATATATATATATATAACATCTGACGCCGCACAAAATCCACTCTGAAAATCAAAACAGCCTCCCCCTTTGTACAGTATCTTCTTTCCTACATCACAGCGCTGACCCAGCAGCCACAGCAATATCGAAGGCACACTTTCCCTGAGTCGGCCGATCACATTCCATCGTCAGTCAGCCATGAGGGAAACGGCCAATGTGACAAAAGCAGGGCGTGAAATATTTTGGTGTTAAACACAGTGGTGTCTTCATTATCTCCGAGCTCCGCGGCCCGTGATCGAGGCCAGGGTTAATTGCTGTTGATTAGACGTCAGTACGCATGGCTGAGTGCGCCCACAGATCTCACTGAGGGGACCACAGAGGGAGAAGAGGAAAGGATGGGGTCGCTCACAGACAATGATGGGAAATCAGTGTCAAGTGTCCCTCCTCGGCGGGTTTAACTGCTTGGGAAGCAGATAAGGACTGTAGATGATGCAACATGTTATCTGCCTCTGTGTGTGATTATTGTGGGCCAGTTTGCTAGTTGTTTCTCCGCGTGAACTAGGAGTTGTTCTCAAAATTGAGGTTGGAAATGTATCATGCCACGAAGAAAAGTAGGTAATTTGAAATATCTCAGCAACGGATTGGCCAGAAAATTTGCACCGAGCTCCAAGGTGCCCAGAAAATGAATGCTAATGAGTTTGTTGATCTGCTGACTTTTCCTCAAGCGCCCCCACCAGGTCAAGGTTTTCACCTACACTGTGAAATATTGTAACATATACTAAGCATTTAGCATGGACGTTCATGGTTCCCAGAGGATAAACTTTGTATTGTATTTATGAGCATGTTCGCATGCTGATGTTTTGTTAAAAGCACCTGTATCTTAAGTTCGAAGTCCACTGCTGCATTGATTCCCACATATTTACAGACCCAAAATGTCCTACTCATGTGAAATGAAAACCGCCATCACCAAGACCTGAAGCCTGTTGCCGGTATGTCGCCAAAGTGATGTCTGTCTCCATTTGTGTGTTATAGATAAACAAGTCCCTTGGTCAACCCCTGGTTGCATTTGTCTTTAATGCATGATTTGTATCGGTCTGTTGCTTTTGTAGCCATAATAATAACGACAATAGAGGTGCAAAAGAGGCAGGAATGATAGTCAGACAAGGGAGGGCAGGACGTTGTAACCTTCACACCCTTCGCAGAGTGAGAGCTCGCTTTGTTTAAATTTCGAAGATCAAAGGCTGTGTCGCAAATTCTCGCAGCTTCCACAACGTCATTTGATGTTTCGGGGAGGCAAATTATTGTGGTGATTACAGTAGCTGTACACAACCGGTGGAGCAGGCCAAACAAGGGTCCTTGTTGTGACTCTCAATTAGTGGTGTGACATCTCAGCACCCACTGTCTGAAAGGCATCCCGCAATAAGAGAGGCTGTTTGGGCTGATAAAGTGATTTGGCTTGGTGGGCTCTTTCATCTGCACCGCAGTGGGGTATTTGAGGCTTCTGGGTATTCTCTCTGCATATCCTAACACATTCCCTTTATTGTGACAATACTGCCACTGTGTTGAGCGATTCAAAGAGGCTATAGGCCTACTCCACTGTAAACAACTTCCAGTTGATCGTCAATAGACGTGTCACCGTGACTTAGGTGCTTCTATCAGTAAAATTAACAAGGATATACTAAAAAATGTATGGGTGGCGCCTTTATTTCAAATAAAATCATATACATTATTTTATCCATTTTTGTTTTCCCTCAGCAGCTGTACTCGGAACTGTTTTCAGATATCACACCATTAGCAGTATTCTCATGTTGTCTGAATATTCAAACACCCAACCATCACTGTAGTTGTCGAGGCCGGCGTTGTTTTCTTGTTTGTGTGTTATTGAAAGCCACAGGGAGTTGAAAGGATAACTTTGCCTGTGGGAAGGACGGAGCACCAGAGGATCAGGTTCAGCTCTATTTCTGATAACACTTTGCATTCTGCAGGCACCAGTGACAGCTCTGATGCCTCGTGTTTGAATGTGTCTTTCATGTCTTCCTCCTGCCTTCAGTATAAGCAGCAAGGCCGGTATGGTGGTAAAGCGATGCCTAGCGGACTACCGCAGCAGAGAGAGATTGAGATGTGATGTGTTTCTGCCAGGGTGATGGACAGAGGCACTGGAAGGATGTTGGTTTTCAGACACTACAGGTTGTCTCTTATATGTAAAAGAGAGGCCCTGGTGGTAAACCTATGTCATGTACAATTGGCATCATGTCAGGAATCTTTCACTGTGGAGTTATGTGTTCGAGAAGAATTGGCTCAACATGAAGGTTGTTGTAAACCATTAACCTCTTAGAAGTAAGCATTATTTGAAGGATACGTTTAGTTATCGTCTATATTTTTCGTCTTGCCAAGAAATCCCAAGAAAGAAAAAATAAACACTCAATGGATCTTACCAACATGTGTTGTATCCCAAACCTGATATGTCTTACTCCCAACCCACTCGCAATAATACAACTTTGTAATTGTGCTTTACTGCAGATCACAGATAATTTGAATCTCGACGTTTCTAAACCAAAAATACATTTCATATCAACATTCCCTCAATTGTGCAGTTTTGCTGTATTGGAATAAAATGTATAGGACACCAGGCTGCATATTTCTCTGTGCTCCATTGTTTTCCAAAAACTATTAAAACATATAAATGAGCCACATTGTTGCACTGCCTGACATGTTCCTTCAATAATATGAACATGCCCACTGTAGTTCATTTTAAGTCTCATATACACCGTTTTGGTGACTTACATACTCACTCGACTAAAACACCAAATCCGCCGCTGAAAATATTACCCAAAAATGTTTCTATCTCCTCCTGTTTGAGTAACATTTGAATTTAAAAAAAAACTTAGTGCCCTGCAGCTAAGACATTTGTCTGTCTTTTTTTATACATTATGAAATAATGGTGCCCAGTTTCTAAAGATTTAAGTTTTATTGAGAGACAGACCATCACGTTGATTTGGGGGTTATCCTCACTGTGATTAATTGACAGTAAGAAAATAACGAATATAGATCTAAATGCTGTGATTGTGAGCTCAGCAAGTTGAAGCTCAAAGACAGGGTTAAGTTCATCAACGCAATTTAGTGGGTTCTCTGAGCTCAGTACCAGAGTGCACATCTCACACTCTGAAAGCAAGTTTCTAAACCTGCAATGTCCCTTTCCTATAGCTTTATTCCACTCTGTGCAGGGCATTGTGTTGACCTGGAAACCGCTATTCACTGCTGTGAGAAAGAGGCCCCTGAAACGCTCCCTCTCACTAAGAGAAACATATAACAGTATTAGATCTAGTTTAATTACACAGGGGCTTGCGGATGGGCCCCTCTTTTCTCTCGGCGGTGAAAATGCTTAGTGTTTGTTGTCGGTTCAAGGCTCTCTAAAGGATGTGCTGGCATGTGTAGGGTTCTGGCAGAGAGGAAACTTGCGGTGGGGGGGGTGAACTGTTATTGTTTGAAAAGCGTGTAAGCGGCCTTCACAACACCGCATCCACGGAAATGAAGCAAAGACGGCGAGTGAGAGAGGGAGAGAAAGAGGCAGGGAGAGAGAAAGAGCGAGAAAGAGAGCAAGAAAGAGAAAAAAAAACTCTTGCGCAGCTTTGACTGACGACTTAACAGGCGAAACCGAATTTGTCTTTTGCTGGGAGATGTCAGATGCCTTGCCAGTGAGAGAGAGAGAGATGGAAAGAGGGAGAGAGAGAGAGGGAGAGAAAAAGCACACCACAGAATATCTCCTGCGTCTTTTTTGCCCTCTCTTTTCTTCTCCGGTTTAAGACGGCTCGGTGAATGCAACAACATCAAAGGCCTAGCACTCAGAATGTACATTGTTGTTCCAGTAACCACATGAAACAGAAAGGGAGCGTTGGAGAAAGGCTGTGAGAGATGGAGCAAGTTTTTTTTTCTTTCTTTCCTCGTACATAAATAGGGAGCTATGGAGGGAATCGGTTTAGAAACGGTAGAAGATTAACTCTTTTATCTCTTCATTTCAAACGTCCTCCACATCCACATCCTCCACATGCTAACAACTGTCGGGATCTTCATGCCTGACCAACACCGCTACAAAGCAGAGGTGTCTCCTGTATTAGGACACACACAACTCCTCCACAAACAGAGCTGATGAGAGTAGAAATAGAGCCAAAAAGGAGGTTTATGGAGCCTCAGTCCTGACTCATTGTCATTAAGAAAGCCCTCTGTAATCGGAGCTAAACTTAGAAAGCTACGAGCTCTTACTCTGCTACCGACTTTCCACATTTATACAAAAGAGGAGCATAACGAAACAGTCCCAAACTTGTGCCTCGACGTAACAGGCTTTATTGCTGCCTGGCCTTATCTTTACACAGAGACCACCCAGGAGCAACAAATCAGTTCTCACCTTTAGAGTGTGTGCGTGCGCGAGGGTTGTACTTTATGAGCGCAAGTGTACGCCTGCGTCTGTATACAGTCCCGTGTTTGTGTGTGCGTCTGTGAATGAATGTGTTGTCTGTGTGTGCTTCTACCTCCCACCATCTGGGCCCTGTTTGGAGAGATTTTCTGTAAAAATCACAGTCACGCCGTGGCAGGATTACCACTGTGAAAAGCAGCACCTGGAAGAAACTCAGTGCTCCTGCTCCTTTCCCTCAGATGCTCAAAGAAGTTTCTGGCTTCCCAGCTTGAGGCGCAGGATTTGTTTTTGACCTACATGGGCGTCCTAGGCCTCATGTTCCCTTAAAAAAAAAAGCAAAAAAGCAAAGAACACATCTCAAATTCACACTAGGCTACATCCAGCAAGGTTACAGTATCACCACATTACAGTATATAAACAAGTGCATGTGTGTGTGCATGTGGGGGTGCACCCCAGCATGTGTGTTTACACCATATATATCATATTTCCATGTTTCTTTTAATGGCAGGCCAAGGCACTAAAGGCTGATTATCCACACTGAGATGTAAGCCTGTGAATGAAAGAGTTCAATAATCCCAGATGGAAATTGAGTCGGAGCATCTCCACAGAAGATTTCCCATTAGAAATAATCTTAGTCTAGGATTAGGCACAATTAAAACTGTTTTGATGTTCCCACACATACACACGCATAATGTATCCATCGTTATGGTATTTCTCCATAGAAATTCCTTATGCAGCATTAGCAACTATGTCGCAATTTACTTGGATGCAACTTCATCAGAGGCGAAGGGCAACTAGGCAAGCTCTCATAATCACGCCTGTGACTTTGAGTAGAACATCCAGTGTTAAATGTTTTTACGTTAGCGAAATCTGTTAAAGTACAGTCAGATGGCACTAGGAGTATCTGACACTTGCATTTGAACAAGTATTGCTTCTGGTTGAATCTCCAAAACTATTGAATTAAACTGTCAAAAGTGTTATCTCAGACAAACTGGGAAATACAAATATTTGTTTAACTCCTACTGCTTCGGCAGATACAGCGTACTAATCTGATACCAGTGTTTAATTGATAAACTGTATGTTTGTTTCACTGTGTGGAAGTGACTGGGATCATCCTCTTATGTGTAAGGCAACAGCATGCTTGACTACATTTTTTTTTAGTAACTTTGTAAAACAAAATGTAACAAATAAATACATACACATAAATGTTCTGAGTTATGTATCAAAATAACGGTTTCTGATACCAGATCGGCCCGTCGTGACCAATATCAGATATTATTATCGGTATCATTGCATATATTATAACACCTGATAGTGGAGCCAGCAAACAAATGAATGTGTCGTCTTTGACAATTTATCAGTAAATTAATGTGTGTCAGTTTGAGTTATTAATTAGTATGCTATGATGTTGCTGATAGATGGCCTATTGGTGAATATTGGTCAGTGTTGCGTGGCTTCTAGCTGGAACAGTTGACTGTCTTTCTCGATAGAGAGAGTTGAAGAGGGTGTCTAAATAGAGTCCCTGTATTCAGAGCTTTTCACTGAGAGATTGTTCCTATATACAGAGTTCACATTCATCACAATACAGTAATTGAAAAAGCTTAGCTGGTCTCTCTGGTCTGCATCTCCTTATTTCCTTCTCTTTCTATGCATGACTGTATATATTTTTTCAAAGAGTGTGTATTTCTTTGAGCTGTACCACAATTACGCACACAGTCTCCATTCATGTCCTCCAGCCCCTCGACCCGACAGCCCTGTGTCACTGTTACCATTTTGCCGTCCGCCCTCGCTCTTGAACCACGGACCCTCAGATTGGTGTCTGGCGGTGTCAGGGTCTAATGTTGGTGACATCATCCTTCACAATGAGTCCACTGCCACCTCCAGCTCTACTGTCCATTGTCCGCCTGACAGTGAGCGGCCTTGTTCTCGCGGAGGATGGCGCTGGCGTGGCACGCTCCCTCTGTAAATGATGAAAGAGAGCAAAAGGGCTGTGCTGAAAGCGCGGACCTTGTTTGGCCGACCACGCTGGACGCCGAGCTGATTGGAAGGCGCCTTTCTCCCCTGACAGTAACTTCTGTGATCTGTGGAGATAAAAAAGAAGAAAGAATGTGTTTGATGTCTAGATTTGAATAAATACCCTGATGTTAATCGTTTTACAGCGTTAATCACATTTGACGATAACATAGATCCTTGTGTGTGTGTGCGCCAGCATGAACAAATCTATTCTGTGTGTGTAAATATGAGCCATGGTAGACATGAGCATGACTGCTAGTATGTGAGGATTTATTGTTCCAACAGAGTTTGGAAGAGCGTTCAGGGCTCTGAAAAATAGGTTGTCTTCAATCTCCTCCACAGGCTTTACATTTTGATGACACTCCCATGTTTGTTTTGTCTTAATGATGTGGGTCTCTTTTAGTCAACACAGGGGTGTATGATTACATCTTCACATTGTGGCTTACCAACATGCAATTAAAACGCACCATACAGAGTAGAACCCGGAAATATACTTTGATAAATCCACATTTAAGAGATGGAACGAGAGAAGTTAGGAGTGTCTTTGCCAGGATTCGCTGGTGATTGAATTTGCTGTCTCCGTCATCTTAACCTGTTGTACATACTGTACATGTGGATGGACAGATGAGTGGAGATAGTTTGTGTTTCCCGGAATTCCACAGAGATCCACATCTGGAATGAATTTGTTGTTTTACTGCGTTATGAAAGCTCCAGGCTGCAGAGCTGAAAGCTAAAATGAACAGCAGCTCACATGTTGTGATTTTTACCCAAATTCTCCGAGTCAGGTAGCCTGCAGAGTCGCTCCATGGTGGTAAACTTGTAAGCATCTGGCTGCGATATTACTAAGTGTCTAAACAACTCTGATAAACTGAAGCGAAAAAATATTTTTAGCCTTGACTGAATGTTTTTTTAAAGCAGACGTCTTGTCCATCTTTCACAATCTGTTCTATTTGATATTAATGTGTGATATATTTGATACGATGTGTCTGTTTGATCATCTGTTATACCTTTACTTGCTGAGACAGTTCAGGGTCTTTTGTGATGTAAATTCCACATCCTATAGCCCGTGTCCTTTGAAGGATGGAAGAGGCTCAGACAGACCTAGACAGAGAACGTTCTCAGGAATTCACCGTAGGTGTCACAGAGACAAAGCTCGACCCCCTCCCTTGTCAAAAAAAGAAGAATCTTGCTTGCTGCCACACCATATGGAGAATTGTCCCAATTTCTTTTTCCTTTATATCAAATGCAATGCGTTTCAAGTCAAACCTTTTGTAGCATATACCACATGCGATTTGGGCTCTTGTGTGGCGACGCAAACTTTGTGACTTTTTGATATCTCGGTGAGTGCTGTCTGACAAGTTTCTGTCACTCACACTTTTTACCTTTTTTCTCTCTCCACCAGCAAGCATATTTTCTACCCCATCGATTGATTAGCATACATCAAGCCCCTGTCGTCATGGCAAAACTTCATTTGAATCTTCAGTACTTTCCCCGTGTCTTTCAACCAGCAGCTGTCAGCCACATCAACGCTAGACACGCTCTGCGCCAGACAAAGTTAAATTGAAGCACACTCTAACACTATATATAGATAAAATGTCACGTCTTTCAAGAGACAAGGCACCTTCGAAGTCGTCAATACAGAGCGCTTTATCACGGGCAAAATAACTTTGAAACTGGAGAAGATGGTAAAGATGAAACGATTATTCTCTCTTCCCACTTTGTGCTTGAAAGAGGGAAAAGGCGAGATTATTCTAAAGTGGGTAGAAGCGTTTAAGGGGCTTGCTTTTTGATCTGCCTGTCCGTCAACGAAAACGAAGAGCACCTCCTGATGCTTCTGATCGTTAGGTGTCCTCAAAGTGTCTCAAAGTCTCTTTGTTATCGCTGAGTGCGTCGATTAAAGGGAGGAATATCATTTATTCATTTTGCCATTGAGCGAAAGAAAGAAAGGATTCAAGAGCTTAGCGTTCATTTTCGTCAAACTCTCGAGGTGCGGTGATGAAGTCAGCTTTCTTTTGAGAGTTGAGGTAAAAAGATGTGGAGTGAAAGTTTTTGCTCTGCACATTTTGAAAGGCCCCATTGAGATGAAATAAATAGTGATCAAACTTTATTAAACTTTTCTTTTAACAGAACCCTGTAGGAAGACAGTTCTGAGAAGCATTCTGTCGAACAAGGTTTTACTGATGGTCGTAGCTAATAAATGAACATATGCACATCACCACCCACATACACACAATCTCTCTTTCTATTGTGTTGTATTATATATATATATATATATATATATATATATATATATATATATATATATACACACATACATATATATGTGTATGTGTGTATATATATATATAACTAGCACATCGCCACCCACATACACACAATCTCTCTTTCTATTGTGTGTTATATATATATATATATATATATATATATATACATACATACATACATACATAGTGCATGCATGCATGTATGTGTGTGTATATATATATATATATATATATATATATATATATATATATATATATATAACTATATATAATGAAGAGAATTTATGATTTATATAGCATTGTCTGAATACTGTTTATGATTTATATAGCATTGTCTGAATAGTCCGGTTTCTGTCTAAAAGACGAGGTTCCTCTTTCCTCACAAATGTCTGTGGGTCACAGTTTCATGTGTGGTGGAAAGGTTATCTCTTGGTCACTGGGGCAGAGGCAGAAGAGTTGAGAATTGTAATTTGTTCTTTCTGATGAACAGAAAAAAAGAAAGTCTTCTCACACACAAGTCTTATGTTCTTGTTCCAACTATTCATTACATTTATCAACAGTTGCAAACTTATCTATGCACCCTCGTCCTGTATCCGGCCTTGAGGAGAAAGCAGCAGTATTTCAAAATTAATTGTTTGGGAACCTGGGTTGTATGTTTCACTGGGAGTATTTGGGAGTCAGATGAAAGAGAAAGTCAGAAAGAGAGAGAGAATAAGAATCCTTTACTTTCTGAGTTCGGGGCTCACTCATCCTGAGGCGTGCTGACCGTGTGAAGGGCAGACAGACAGGGGAGCGGAGACCAAGGCCTTGTATTAGGTATGCATTTCATGTATGTAATTGCTAAATAAATAATCATTATTGTACTATAACCCGTTCTGTCAATTCTTGAACACTCGAGGAATATCCCGGCGAGGGGAATTCCACTTCAAATGGTGACCCCGACGTGATTGACGAACGGGTTACCGAGGCGGATTTCTTCAACTCTCCGGGAAACCAAACGGGTACCCAGCCCTTTTAAAAAGGGTAAGAAGTCAATTGAGCTTCAGTTTATTTGTCGGAGAGATTTTGAAATTCGCCATTTTCTAAATTTATAATATTGATAAATACATGAAGTGCATACGAGTTGTTGTAATTTGATATATATATTGCTTCCGGTTTGGGTTCGGTGTGATCCCACGACAGCGGTTGTCGGTAAAAACTCCGGGGAAGGTCTTGGGAACCCCCCGACAGGCAGTGTCGGTGAAAGCTCTCTGGTTGGGTCTTGGGAACCCCCCGACAAGCAGTGTCGGTGAAAGCTCTCTGGTTTGGGTTCGGTGTGATCCCACGACAGCGGTTGTCGGTGAAAACTCCGGGAAGGGTCTTGGGAACCCCCCGACAAAGCAGTGTCGGTGAAAGCTCCCTGGGAAGGGTCTTGGGAACCCCCCGACAAAGCAGTGTCGGTGAAAGCTCCCTGGGTGGGTCGGTGAAACCCCACGACAGCGGTTGTCGTTGAAACTTCCCTGTTTATAATCTTGAACAAGATTGACACGCGGTCATTTAAACAGTATTGGTAAAGGAACGTAAGCGCACGTGTCCTCATATTAATAATTGCAGTGTAGTTCTTATGTGCTTAATTGCAGTGTAGTTTTGATGTGCTTAATTGCAAGTGTAGTTTTGATGTGCTTAATTGCAGTGTGGTTTTTATGTGCTTAATTGCAGTGTGGTTTTTATGTGCTTAATTGCAGTGTGGTTTTTTATGTGCATGATGCAGTGTGACTGAATGTGTGTGTTTGAGATTGAAATTGATTGAATCAGCGGACAACTGGAAACCTAACGGTGAAAACACAAGGTTGTCGCCTGTTGAAGTAGATCAATTTTCATTCTATTAGGCTGTAAATTAATAAAACATTTCACTGTTGTAATTTTGTCGGTAATAAAAGTTTGAAAAAGGAGAAATTGTTGAATAGATACGGCTGGTTGTGTACTGAGAGGGTGTTCAGCTCAGCAACTCGGGTGAATTCCATACCTGCTGAGTGTTCACGCCCGGATCAGTTAAACACCGGCCCCGTACTATTTGAGAATTTTTCATAATTTTATAAGCTTCGAGTTGTCATAATTTTGTAAACTGCGAATTGTCATAATTTTGTAAACTGCGAATTGTCATAATTTTGTAAACTGCGAATTGTCATAATTTTGTAAACTGCGAATTGTCATAATTTTGTAAACTGCGAATTGTCATAATTTTGTAAACTACGAATTGTCATAATTTTTTAAACTTCGAGTTGACATAGTTTTGTAAAAATCAGTGGTAAGATGGAAGGAGAATTCAGCAGGGAAGAAGAATGGTTTGACTTAAACATCATAAGAGAGTCTGATCAGGACTTGTGTGGAAGGAGAAAGTGATGAAAAGAAAAAAAGGAAAGTTGAGAGAGAAGCTGCTGAGTGTAGTAACAATATTGCAGGCTCAGGGATTATTCCCCGAGAATGAGGAGAAGAAGTGTTTGTTTGATGCATGTGGTCACGCGGAGCGTGCGATAGTAACACGGCTCAGTCAGATTGAAGAGGAAAAGACATTGCCACTCAGTCCGGCGAGACGCCGACAAGTAGGGAGAGCTGCAAACTGTAGAGAAGTGAGGTCAGCAGTTCGGGGCCTCGCTCTGGGTGCATCTCTCCGACTTCAGAGCCGAGCCATGCGAGACCAGTTTGGGAGGATGACGAAATGGGCCCACTGGGACCATCTGTCACTTTTGACAACCCTAACAACCCCTTTACTCGCCCTGTTAAAGCCCCAGAGTCAGAAAATAGCGGATCTTGCGTCTTGTTAGAGATTTCCACTCTGTTAAATAATTAACACACATAGTTATTAACTGATATAGTCCATTGTTGTAGCTTTATATTATTGTTTAGTTTACATAATAAATTATGTAAAAAGGGGGATTGATAATATAAATCGTTATATTCTGTAGATATTCTTCATTTCATTATTCTTCTGTCTATTAGAGTTCAGGTTGTGCGAGGTCAGTTTAACAAATACTTTCTGTGAGAAGTTTCTGTGAGAACAGTCCGGTTGTCTGTTCCTCAAGGTTCCACGCTCTGCACCACAACACTCACACCTGTTTATCAGTATATTGACATTATGGAAGCAGACTGGTCGTTGTGTTCCAGCCCTGTGAGAATAGATGAGGACGCGACTCTCCTCCCCTTAGAAAGGTTAGAGCCAATAGAAATGTTAGATGTTCATGACGGAAAACCGTGTATAAAAGAGCCGAACTTCCGTCTGTTCGGGGTGTTTTTTGGACGGTCAACCTGCGTGTTGACTGGACGACTCCCTGATATCAAGATTGCAGCGCTTGTTACTCTACTTGTGATCAAGGAAAATAAATTCAGAGAACGAGAGAAGTTGTTTGACTAAGTTCTTCCGGACGCTACACCAGGCATCCAATAATTAATGCGCATTAACAGTCTGGGTGGGAGGCGCTACGTCGTGACAGACAGCAGAAATTGTTCAGGAAAGAGATGGAGGAAGAGAGAGAGAGAGGGTAGAGGAAGAGGGTGTGTACAGACACGGAGGAGGAGGACGAGGGGGAGGGAACTTTAAAAATAGACACCTCAGCCACTTCCCCATGCGCCATGACTGTGACAAGCACGCGTCATCAGACTCCTCCTGTTGTGAAAGCTAGAGCCACTCCCCACGCCCCTAAACAGAGGCCAGGCCGCAGGGCCGCCTCCTTTGCAGATGAACTGAGTCAAGAGATAGAGAAACGGAGAATGCACATTGCAGGCCAGCCAGACACAGAGACTGAGACTGACGAAGTTGATTGGGATGACATGCACATTATCGATGTCACTCCTCGTCAAGCGCCTAATACAGTGTTTTTCAACCTTTTTTGAGCCGCGGCACATTTTCTACAATAAAAACAACCTAAAAAGTTACAAAATGTCACATTGTAGCATAATACAGCATATATGGTAGATCGTTATTGCACTACCTACTGGCATGGAAGAGTATTCAGTGTTTCAAGTAAACCAGATCGCTCCATCAGACAAAATAAAAAAATCACCTTGTTAGAAAAATGAAAATAAAGTTATGAAAAAAAGAACTAATATTTAGTTACTACTAAATAACTTATTGTGGAAAACAATAAACTATTGCAAAACAAAACGGAATGAGTGCAGATATGTGAGCATCAGGTTGTATCGGTATTAGTGGCTGCTTTCCTCTACAAATATTTTTTTTAAAACGGGGTTGTAGATTTGATACGGCTCTCAGTTCATGCTCAATGATGAGAGACACAACAGCAGAAAGCCGACCCCACAGAGATCTCATAAAGATCGGCTTTTGGCGAAATGCCAGGAATCTGCGCATGCGCAAGCATAATCTGTTAACGGCGGACGGTGAACATTTAAAATCAGCATTTCCTCTTGCACCACACCTGTAATAAATAGCGCCCCAGTTTGATAAATACTGACTTAAAGGAAACATGGTGTTCATTTATTTTAATGACGACCACAAAGTGTGCAGGCTTTATCACTGCAGTGTATTTTTCAGGCTTTTGGAAGAATATTTCCAGAGTCTCTCTAAGTCAGAAACGTCATTTATGGAGCTCCAGGCTGTTTGTCTTGACCTGCAAATACATGAACTGTTAGGCTTTAAAAGTGAGAGCTCATAGGTTAAAATACTGATAGCTTCAGCAGCAAATCCCATTGTGAAAAGCACGCGACATATTTTTCGCCTCTCTCTCTCCGCTGTGTCGTAGCTGAGAGCTGAGTGTAACGCATCGGGCGGAACTCCGCGTGCGCGACACAGAGCAGAGCAGAGTTGTATAGACGCGTCCCAGAAATGACATGCTGTGTAGATAAGATCAATAACATACGGCCGTTTAGTTTGTTTCATAGCAGAACAAGGTGCAGACCTGTTCTATATCACTCTGCCAGCCACTATATTGCAGCTCAGACGCTCAACAATGGAAAATCATTTGCGGCAACTAAATAATATTTTTTTGGACCAATTAAGTGAAATTGGACATTTTCCCATGGCACACCTGACGATCTCTCACGGCACACTGGTGTGCCGTGGCACAGTGGTTGACAATCACTGGCCTAATAGAACACAACTCCCAATGATGGCGCCTTTACTCCCAACCTCCACCGGGGCCTTACAATACAAACCATACTCCATGTCTGATCTGTCCTGCGTCACTAGTGCTCTCCCCTCAATAACAGAAGGAGAGAATAGCCAACTATCAGCAAAATAAGAAAAACAAATTCGGGGGGGGGGGGGGGGGGGGGTAGAGGTCGAGGGCAACAGCGCAAAGGGCCAAGCCGTGAGTACAAGTGTTTTTCCTGTGGCCAGCCTGGTCATTTCAAACGAGACTGCCCCGCCACAGGTGCAACCACAGGTGCAATACGTCATGATGGCTCCGCCTCCTGTCGCTGCAGCACCTGTCCCTATGCCGGTCCCCATTGCTCTCCCACCCGCACCGGCTGCCCAGTATCCGGCCTGGCGGCCGTGGCCGCCACAACAATGAGGAGGCCTGGGAAAACGGGAGGCACCGGGACTGGCTGCACCGTGCCTCAGTGTGTTGGTGAATGACACCAGAGTGGACTTTATGGTCGATACTGGAGCACGATATTCATCTATCACTCATCTGCCACCAGGGGTCGAGCTGTCTGAAGACAGTGTCGCCCTGTCCGGTTTCTCTGGGACTTCTACTGGCCTGTCATTTACCAAGCCCGTTCTCATTCAACTCTCCAGCCAGATCCACGAACACAGACTCATTTATGCACCGAGCTGCCCTAGAAATCTTTTGGGCCGAGACTTACTCATTCAGTCGTCGTCTCTCATTCACTGTTCCCCTGATGGGTTGATATTGACATTTCCTGATGGGCAGACGTACCACTGCTTTTCGGATCAAGACTCACAGTGTCCTATGATGGACATGATAATGGCGCAGCTGGCAGCTGGAGCACAACCGATCAATCAGCCATTGGATGCAGTGGCGGACATTTATTGGGCTAAAATACTCGATGACGACCCGGGTTTTGCCTCGGGGATGCATTTGTTTCAACACTGGTGGCCCTGGCTTAAAACCCTCCACCCCTACACCCCGCCAATTGACCCTTTCCACTGTACCCTTAATTACGATAGGACAGGTGACTTGATTTACCAGGACTGGTTTACTGAACATCTGGAGCAACTACTGTCTAGAGCAGTGGACCTTTGTGTCCCAGGCTATTCCATTCCCTTCTATCTGGATGTTTCTGAGAAAGCGGGTTCTGTTTCAGGTGTGCTTTTTCAGAAAAAGGGGGGAGAGAGACACATTTTGTTGTACACTTCCATTTTATTGGAACCCATTGAGAAGAGGCACCCATCATGTACTCAATACGCCGCAGGACTTGCAAAGGTCATTTTAAAAAACTTCACACATAGTGTTGAGACATCCACTGACCATTCTAACATCACACAGTACAGTGGCGTATGTTACTGGAAAGACTTTCACGCTAACATCCACACGACAGAACCAAATTGAACAGATAATCACACAGGCCAACATCACATACACTCATGAGGGAGTAAACGCTGCGGAAGGTATGGGAGAGGGCTCTCCACATTGCTGTGAGAAAAAAGTAGCTACAGAAATAAAAGCGTCAGAAAAATTAGAGTCAGAGGTTTTAAAAGATCCCGAATTGACATTATTCACAGATGGCTGTTGCTACAAACACCCTCAAGATGGCCTCGTAGCTTCTTACGCGGTAATAAGTTGCGATCCCACCACAAAACAAACAAACGCCTTGCGAGCAGAGAAATTGCAAAATAAACCTTCAGCGCAAGCAGCCGAGCTAAAAGCAGTGATAGAGGCTTTGAAACTAAGCAAAGGGAAGACAGTAAACATATACACGGACTCAGCATATGTACACAGTGCTGTGAACTTCCACTTAGCCGAGTGGATGAGAGCTGGATTTAAAACCACAGCAGGCACAGAAATCAAACATCAGAACCTAGTCATGGAACTTATTGAAGCATTAGAAGCCCCCTCGAGAGTGGCAGTGATGAAATGTAAAGGACATGACAAGGGAGACACGTTTGTATCACATGGAAATGATTGCGCAGATCAAGCAGCAAAGAAGGCAGGAGGATATCAGATTACCATGATGGTGCAAAGAGTAGATGAGACTCCTACAGAAATGGTTTTGCTGGGAAGAGACGTGATCATAAATCACCAGAAACAGGCTTCGCCTGAGGAAAGGTCAGCCTGGAAGGGGGCGGGGGGCACAAAAACGGAAGAAGGCCTGTGGCAGTCCCCTGAGGGACTGCCCATCCCACCAGCCAAGTTACTAAGAGACTTGATTTTAGAAGCACATGGACCAGGACATGTTGCTCAGAAAGAAGTTAAGCGACTTCTTTCATCATGGTGGCATCCATTTATGACAGAGACTATACAAGACGCGTTAGGAGAATGCGAGACATGCATGTTGTTCAATGTAAGACCCACAGTGCGAGTGGGCAGCGGTAAACAAAGAATGCCAAAACTTCCTGGACAGGAAGTAGTAATGGATTATACTGACATGTTGGAAAGTGTGGGGGGGCAACGTTACTTGCTGGTACTGGTGGATGCATACACCGGCTGGCCTGAAGCGTACCCCTGTTGCCGGGAGGATGCGTCCTCAGTTATTAAAGCACTGGTGAATCATTACATTCCAACGGATGGGTTCCCTAGGAAAATCCGATCAGATGATGGGACCCATTTTAAGAACAAAGATCTCCAACTGGTGGAGCAAATGTTGGGCCTGAAGCACCGATTTGGGTCTGTGTACCATCCTCAATCGCAGGGAAAGGTAGAAAGAATGAACAGGACTTTGAAATCAAAGCTGGGAAAGATGTGCAGGGACAGAAAGCTGACCTGGGTGGCGGCACTGCCGATAGCCCTCATGTCAGTGCGCATGTCGGTTAACTCATTCACTGGTTACACCCCGTTTGAGCTACGCACAGGTACTCCGTTTCCAGGACCAGGGCAGCCGTGCATGGAAGAAGTGAGTATGACACACCTCCCACACAAAAACTATTATGCATTGGTAAACTGTATGCGTTCCAGATTTGACAGACAAACAAAGAGTCCGCCGGAGGAGCCAGAATCGACGCCTGAGACCGCCCCAACCACTCACGTCCTCCTCAAGGTGCTCAAGCGGAAGTAGACGGAGCCGCGGTGGACGGGACCATTCGAGGTCACCGAGAGGACCTCACACGCCGTGCGGCTCAAAGGAAAAGGAGAAGTGTGGTACCACCTCTCTCAGTGTGCCCCAGCGCCTGCCACCAGAAGGGGCCCTGCGTTTCAGACACTGGGTGCTAAAGAGGCAGAATAATCCTCGCACCAGTGTCCATCGTGACTCAGGCAGTCTACCCTGAGTCACAGAAGAAAGGAGAGGGACGATTCTCCCCTGTGTCAGACACTGGGTGCTAAAGAGGCAGAATAATCCTCGCACCAGTGTCCATCGTGACTCAGGCAGTCTACCCTGAGTCACGAAAGAAAGAAGAGGACCTAAGGGGATGGGAGAGGGACGATTCTCCCCTCCAACAACGGAGTGCCAATCCGCAACTCATCAACAGCAAGAAACTGTTAGGGTGTAAGACCCAGGTTTTATAAAGGTTTTATTCATGTTTGCGTCAAGTCAGTCCTAGTGTCCATTGCAATATTCGCTGCCCTGCTGGTACTCTGTGGATGTTGCTGTATTCCCTGTCTCCGCTCACTGTGTAACCGCATCATCGTTACAGCCATTGAAGGGAAGATGCCACTAGCCCCTCCCGCTTATCAAATGAGTCAATTTGATGAGCACCATACCTCAATTCCTTTATTGCTTCAAGATGTAGCGCTGTAGAAATCATTGTGTTAGGCTGTAGAGTTGACCTCGGGGGAAACCGAGGTCAAAAGGGGGACTGAAGAGAATTTATGATTTATATAGCATTGTCTGAATACTGTTTATGATTTATATAGCATTGTCTGAATAGTCCGGTTTCTGTCTAAAAGACGAGGTTCCTCTTTCCTCACAAATGTCTGTGGGTCACAGTTTCATGTGTGGTGGAAAGGTTATCTCTTGGTCACTGGGGCAGAGGCAGAAGAGTTGAGAATTGTAATTTGTTCTTTCTGATGAACAGAAAAAAAGAAAGTCTTCTCACACACAAGTCTTATGTTCTTGTTCCAACTATTCATTACATTTATCAACAGTTGCAAACTTATCTATGCACCCTCGTCCTGTATCCGGCCTTGAGGAGAAAGCAGCAGTATTTCAAAATTAATTGTTTGGGAACCTGGGTTGTATGTTTCACTGGGAGTATTTGGGAGTCAGATGAAAGAGAAAGTCAGAAAGAGAGAGAGAATAAGAATCCTTTACTTTCTGAGTTCGGGGCTCACTCATCCTGAGGCGTGCTGACCGTGTGAAGGGCAGACAGACAGGGGAGCGGAGACCAAGGCCTTGTATTAGGTATGCATTTCATGTATGTAATTGCTAAATAAATAATCATTATTGTACTATAACCCGTTCTGTCAATTCTTGAACACTCGAGGAATATCCCGGCGAGGGGAATTCCACTTCAATAACTATATAGCACATCGCCACCCACATACACACAATCTCTCTTTCTATTGTATTCTATTCATATATATATATATATATATATATATATATATATATATATATATCGTACACACACATATAAAGCTTAGTGTATGTTTATTGGGATATGTCAAATTGGTTTTAAAAAGCATGCCAGAATCATGCTTTTCTCATCGAGGACAATGCCACATTCGTTGTCGTGCCGTTTTCCAAACACTGTATCTGATTCTTTAACATGCCTCTCAGTCTGGAAGTCCCTTCCATTCCTACTGTTTCAGGTTTTTTTTCAAATACTCAGTCCTGTTGCGAGGTGTCTCTTAGAAGTTGAAAAGTTCTTTTCAAGCCCGAAGTTTTTGCCGTCTTCACTTTTCAACTGGCAAGATGAATATCAGTGGGACAAAGCACAGAAAGGAAAGGCTTTTGACAAGACTTCTGAAGGCCCAGGAGCTCGTCCTGTCTCTCCCTTTTGCAGTTTTCCCATAACTGGCTTTCTCGCGTGGCTGCTAAAAAGACACCGTATCAAATGCAAACTGAGAAGTCACAGTCTTTCAAGATACATCAGTGGGGCCCTTGTGGAGATGCTGCTCTGCTTAGGTTTTTCACAACTTTTGAAAAATGAGAAATTGGTGCATTCTCTCTTGTGTTATCAGAGCTGCTGACAGTAAGTTCATGTTCTGTATGTGCAGAAATACGATGCCATGAATACATGACCTAGAGCAGAGTTGAATTTTAAGGTGCAACTTGTCAGACTTTAACTTCCACAATATTTTTCCAGTGATTTGTATGTCATCTCTTTTATGAGATAATATATTGCTGTGATGAAATCACAGAAGTGGTGTTTACTTTTCTATATAAAGCAGACCTCTCTCATTCATAAGAATCAGGAATGTGTGTCAGGAACGCTAAAAGAATGGGCCAAAACATTAATGTTATAAAACAACATAAATGCTCAAATAGTTTGTTTTCGTTTCAAACAGGCATGATCTTCTCTTTGTAGCTTGTGCTGTCTCGACTCTGTGCTGGATATTTGAAGTCCAAACAGTCAGTGTTTCGTGTTCACCAAGGCTGGGGGGGGCCTGTGGTTTAACACTTTCAAGAATCACTTTGTGCGGCGGCATCGTGGGGCAGCCTCAAGAAAACCTGAAATAGCTGAAACTAGACCTCTGTGCAAATAATCACCCTGGGCCTCTGTAAACCATCATGTTTATGCATTGTAAATTGTGAAAAGGAATGCTTTAACATTGTGTGGCATATGTATTTCAAGGCTTTGAACATTGGATGGTATCCGAATTTCACCCACACAACCACAGGCTTTTGCTCTCGCCTTTTGACTGAAATATCATTCAGATTCCACTGGGACAAAAAAAAAAGCAACCTTTTTTGAGGCTGCCTAAAGAATGTCTCTGAAACCATTCCCAAGCTGATTCTATGCATTTAGCTATCAGTGCCGCAGGGTCAAAAACCTTCCACCAAGTTTTTCTTTGGTGACTATGCATTTTTGAAATTACACAACAAGATTTGAAAGGTTTGTCTGAGTCCTGACTTAAAAAAAAATTCTAAATCCACCGAAGACATATTATAATCCTCCACTAAAACTGGACATGCATGGTAACAAGAGAGCTGCTTACATAAATGCACAGTGGAACATATTTAGACGTTGCATCAACCTTTCTAAGAAAATGTTTTGACAGGAGTGCAGTCGCCACACCGGTTATCTCTTTACTTTCCTGTAATTTACCTCATTTGTAACACACCTTCTCCTTTGATCTTTGGTTTTGAAACCTGGACACCTTGACTGCATGACACACACAGACAAAGATGCACCCGCTCCTTGAATCCTCAACAGGTTATATCACCTTCAGTATGTCTCAGGCTGAAATAAACCGACACAAATGTCTCAAAGATTTGGTGGTTTTACTTTTGAAGCTTCTCTCCTCAAGCGTAATTTACTTATTAGTATACTAGTTTATAACTTTTTGACATTTACCACGTGACTCCCAAATGCCCCATGTGTAAAACATATTTGGACCGATTTTAAATAAAATGTGCTGAAATTAAAATTCCTTTGTTGGAGGCCCAGAGTACCGTAGAGAGAGCACAAATCATCGGTGAACAACGTTGGCCCCTCAGATGGTTTACTGGTAGTATGGCTGTTGGAATTTACTGACGGTATCAATCTGTACCAAACGTTCAAGCCCCCTGGGGAACAATAGACAGGGGACGCTGCTTCTCCTCAATAATTCTTGCTATTTGTAAGTCACCAGTTCAGTTTTCATGGCCAATATGGGACGTACATTTAATATTGCTGCTGAAGAAATATGAGGGTTTTGTCATTACTGGATCACCAAACAAAAATAAACTAACTTGACTCCTTTTACATTTAATTTGTTTTGATTTTTAAAGGGAATACATCTCTTGCTTTGGCTCACACAATGTGATAAACAAGCCCATGTGCTGTCAATGCCAACACCAATGCTGGTTCACACACTGGTCATTCCTTCCAGTGTGTTTATAGTCATTGTGTTAAATCAACACACATTAAATCTCATAGCCTAAATTAATCTTCTGTGAACAAGGGATGGTCTGGACATGGCTCCCAGACAAAAACTGTCAACATGGCAGTTACAACAGGCGTGTCAAGAGCTCAAAACTCTGCAGTCATGCCTCTCCTGCGGCTTTGATCTTGCTTCCTCTGCGTATACACACACATTCATGTGCACATGTATGCAGTCACACACGCCCAGGTGAAATCCCCTTCTCCTTTGTGAAGCATTAAGGTGATTTATATCGGGCAGAAAAGCAAGAAGGGTGACATTTTGGAACTTTGAAGCTCGGAGGGCGGTTTGAGCGGAAATATGATAAGTTATGTCATGTGGAATGTCTTGGCAAGAATGTTGAGCTCTCACCTCATCTGTGTAGCCTGAACTCTGAGCGGAGTAGCTTGTGCATTCCTGTTCATTTGACAACATGCAGCTAATATTTTCTCCATATCACAGGTTATCACACAGCTCACTGGGTCACCGAGCCAGCAACAGAACCAAACTTCAGTTTGGGAACGACCTGTAGATTATAAATTAGTTTTTTGTTTACTTGTAAATAACAACTCTTGTGTTTTGTTTATTACAGGTGGCAGCTAATGTTTTGGAGGAAACATCATTAGACTGGAGCTCACATGCAGCAATAGGTGAGTACATGCGTGTGGCTTTAAAGTTGGGTTGTGTTTGTGGTCACTTGACTGTGATATGAGGCTGCCATTACAGCTTTCAGACAATTCATCTGCATTGTGATTACCTTGAAAAGCTTGTTTATGGTACGGTGTTGTAAGGCCAGTGGTTCTGCTGTCAAGCCACCATCCTCAAACATCTGACAGAATATAATTAAAGGATAATTCCATGTAATTACAACTTGGTTCTTATTTTCACTGTCATCATTTTTATATTGATCATTTCAGGTTTTAAACAAACTTGGCCAAACTTATTTGGAAGAAATAAAAACAGGATGAATCTTAGAATGATTATCAAACCTGCCCATTGTAAATATCACAATTTACGGATCAAATTCTTGGTTCAACTTTGACCTTGTAGATGTCACTTTTGGGCTTTGGAATTGTTTTTATTTTTACAATCTATAGAATTTGTTCATTTATTAATCAAGATCACAACATGTCATTTGCAGATTAATTGATTTTACAAAATTAATTATTAGCAATTTTTCAGATGCGCTTATGTTTCATTTTTATCTCTAGATTAAGTAGGTTTGTAATCTGGCTAAACTCCTGTTTTTTTCACAAAACTGTCTGATGGTCATATTTCTTGATTCGTCTGTCTTTGTTCTAGCAATATTATTAAAACTGATAGAAATGATGAACACAACTATGAATATAAGACCCAAGTTGTATTAAACCAGAATTATCCTTAAAAGTATCGGGTAAACTTGGAATCTGGAAATGGAAATATTGTGATTAAAAGAGTTCAACACACACACACACACACACACACACACACACACACACACACACACACACACACACACACACACACACACACACACTCTCCCCAGAGCTCCAGCTGCCCAGGGCTCTAAAGTCACGTCGTCCCAGTGTGATTGAAGGTCCAGCTGGTAGACCAGCCCTTTTGATCCCTTTCCCTTTTATGAGAAAGACAAACAGCTCCTCGTCGTCACCCACACTGGAGTGATTGATACACACACACACATTGTGATCACAGTTAGGCGCACACATGCATGCAAACGCTCACATGGTGATCACAGACAGGCACTGTGCACGAACACACACACTCTTGCATTTTCTTAATGGATGCACACTGTAATCACTCTGCTAATGACCTGCTTGAACTCTGAATGAAACCCAGAGAGAGAGAGAGAGAGAGAGAGAGAGAGAGAGAGAGAGAGAGAGAGAGAGAGAGAGAGAGAGAGAGAGAGAGAGAGAGAGAGAGAGAGAGAGAGAGAGAGAGAGAGAGAGAGAGAGAGACCATGCAGTGTGTGAACATGGCTGAAAAGTTGGTTGGTTATTCAGTTTGGGCAACTGTTATGACCCTGCAATACATTTAATGTATTGAGGTTAATAGTAAGTAGCTTTATTATTTATTTGATTTTTATTTATTGTATTGATTTGGGCATCACGACCAAGTTCCACCAGAAAACTAATTTTGTTAGTTTACTGGTAGTTCATATTCAGAAGCTGCAAACCAGTCAATGTTTCTATTCGTAATAAAACCAAGACACAACCACCGACACTGTCTTGGCCCTATTTGAGAAATGTATGTGTCCTTCATGTGGACATTTCTAGTCCGAAAACATGGGAAGCAGTTTTCTTCTTCTGGCTGCCAGTCCACTATACTCCTGATTTGGGAAATTGTTGGTTACTTGCTGTATTCAATGTGCTGCACATATGCCTTCAAGTTTTGTCCTGGTTGTTGTGTCTGGCTGGTGACGAGCTGCACTTGTTGTGACCCATTCACTTCCTCGTATCATTTATTTTGTATATTACTAATGTGTTTTGTCTTGGAAAACTGGGCTTTGTTTTGTAATCTAATGTTAAAGGAATTTCTCTTTTATGGGGTTGAATGGTGAAGCGGTTGTGCTATATGGACCTCCAAACACAGGTTTTTCAGAGCCTACCATGTTCACACCACTCTCGCTCAATACACAAAATACTTGTAGAACGATCGGATGAGATGAAGATGAAAAATGAGAGGATCCTTTTGTGTGTGCCTTCTTGACTTTACTCGTTCGCTTGCTTTACTCACTTTTGTTTCTCTTCTCAATATTCTGAATTTGCCCAAAAGCCGCCGACAGGGGCAGACTTGTGCCAACTATGCGGGACACACCCGACATTGATGTGTCAGGGCCTAAAGACAAAGGGACTTGTTGGGATGATTTTCAGTTGCTACAAGTGAAACATTTATTTGGATCTGGAGCAGTTGGTCTTCAAGTCAACATAGTTTATATTTAAAGTAGCTGTTTATCATATTAGCACTGGTTGACTCCACTAAGTGCATGACAGGAACAATTGTGCTGCAATTTACAAACTAATATCCAACCAGAATGTTTGAAGTGGGGATATCCAGTGATTGGCTTTTTTAATTGTCCCGTCCACCTCTCTTCCCCTTTGGCAAACTGAGGGAACAATAGAGGGGCAATAGTAGAGCGAGAGGAGGGGAAGAAGGGAATGTGCTGCCGAATCTACACTTCCTGGGTCTTCGCTGCCCTAGAGGCTTTTCAGGGCCTCCTTACATGGGAGCCATCCATACGTGGGATTTGCATTAAACTGACTTTGATGGGATCTCCCTGCAGCTAAAATGCTAAGACACAACGTGTATTCATATACACAACTGGGCACTGCACGGTGGATGAGAAAGATCTTCCGCTCAGAGAAGGGTGTCATCTTTCTCATTTTTGCACCACAGGGCGTCAGGGCGTCTGGGTTTGTTTTAGACAGCTAATATGTAATGATAATGGCTGTGACACCGCAAGAAAGGGTGTCATACCTGTGCCTAATGTGCTCTAAATGTTTATTTCACAGTGACTATATAGAAGGAGCCCGGGTAGAAGGATGGCCAGGATGAAGGATAAATGCAGACAGAAACTAGAGACTACAAATAGAGATGGAAATAGATAAAGAGTAAAAATCCAGTGAGGCAGACAGACCGAGAAACAAAGTAAAATCGACAAAGAGATACGGGTGAGAGGAGAAGGACATACAAAGTGAAAAGGACAGAGCTATAAAACAAAAAGATGAAATGAATGAATTGAGATACTGTGAGTCCTGGGGTTCAACTTCTTTTTCTTTTCCCTCCCTCTTTCTCTTACGGTAATCCCTCCAGTAGCAGTGAGCTGTTAGGCTCCTCCATAAATCAGCGTTTGTATGAAATACCAGCGGGAGCCAAAGGTCAAAGGAGAAAATTAGCAGCTGTCTTTTTCTCTCCTTTCATGTTAGCCGCGGGGCTAATCGCCAAGTGCGCCATCAGCCTCATTTCCACTTTAAAACAAACTCCCCGACAAGCTGGGGAGGAGCTGTTTGCCCGCGCTTACATTTTATGGCACTGGTTTTTATTCTGAGGGGTGGAGGAGTGGGAGGGCGAGGGGGTTCTCTTACTCCTGGCTTTCTGTCAATCCTCTCCTTCTAGACTCAATTTATTTTTCCTTCCACCTATCCCATCATCTTTAGGTGTGGGAGGGCAAACAGTTGAGCATGCTCCTATCACACTGCTTTGCTGACACATTTCAGCAGCGCTGGAGGAGCAGTGATGATTGGCGGCCTTTCCCTCTGATGGTGGTGCGACTCATTAATAGGAGGGCTGGTGAACTCTGATGACCTTTTCACTCTCACAGTCTCTGTTATTCTCCTGCCCAGCTGTTAAGACTTCCCAATTTTGAACTGGATGTGGCATTATTGGTTGATAGTAGGGAACGTTTTAGTAGCATTTCCAAATGTGCTTTAACAGTGATATCTATGAATTTATTTATTTTTGTTTGTAAGAATAGAAATTAAAATGATTTTCTGATTGCCATCTTAATCTTGTTCTGCCTCTGTTCTTTTTTTATTTTTTATTTTTTTATTTGTTATGTTATGTCTCTTTACACAAGGAGGACTAATAACTGAAACAGCTGTCCGGTAACATTTGGCCCCTTGACCTTATGTTCATAAATACATAAGGTACAGTCGCCTTGAGCACAACGCAGTCGTTATTTAACAATGTTTTTATTGAAGTTGCGGTAGCTCATTTAAGTTATATTTGTAGAGAATGAGGTAGCCATTGACCATGACTATGAGCTTTTCTTCCATGAGTGGCAAAGACAACACCAATCTTGTTCCATTCCTTTGAGCATGACTGGTTGCCTCCATGGTGTTGTTTCTGCATTTCAAGAAACATTTGCATTAGGTTGGACCTTTCTCAGCTCCCGAAGCCAAACTGCAGGACAACTTTAGATTCTTTCTGTGCTCTTCTCACAGGTTTGAAATGGGTCGGGCTCGGTTGGAGAAATGTGACGTCACGCACTTTTGAACACCAATTAGGATTTAACAACATTTAAATCAGATGAGAGTTTGTTGTTTGGTCGCTGTCAATAAGATCTGATCAAACCACACCTACAGTTTTGATGAGGCCTCTAGTGTCAGTTTTGCACATGTCAGTGACAGTAATCAATTACAAGCATTACGTCATCGTTACAAGCATAACGTTTTTCAAAATAAAGTATGATTTAGGCAACAAAACAAAACATCAACTTTCACTTGCCTTGTTTCTGGCATGACAAGTAAATTGTGCTCCCAGATGAAAGTGTTGTTAAAGTAAACCGCCAAGAAATAAGGAATGAATAAAAGAAGATAAAATATATATTTCTGTATTTCACTTCCATCTTTTTTGTCGTTCTTTGTCTTCCTCTCTCTTCTTTGACCCTCATCGCATCGCTCTCTTTCCGTCTGCTTCTCTTTTCTCCTTTTCTCCACCCTCTCTCCATTATTTGTTTTGTCCCCGCAACGACGACAGCTACGTCCACTTGGACACATGAATTACCTGATTTAGATTTAGGTGATCAAAGGTCACTGTGACCTCACATCCATCCTATTCTCGTCAGCGCGTGACTTAACTTATGGTAAAACACATGATTACCATAAATTGAGAATTTATATTCTGACAGTTTGACAAATGACTAAAAGGATGAAATTATGACATTTTGGACAAAGATATACAATACAACTGCAAGGCGGTAATTCTAGTTTTCTCTGTGGGAATGTTTTCCCTGTGAGTTGTCAGTGACGTGCATAGCAGCAGTGCTTTGTTGACGTTCCTCTTTGCCTATCTGCTGTGCTGTGTGTTTTGAAACTCACCCTCCCACTGCACACCTGCTGAGTAGCTGCATGATACAGGGAAACATCCCACAATGGGGTCAAAACACTTTTATCTTAGTTTTAGTAATGGATTTAGAAACTCTCTCAGGAATAAATGAACAATATGCAGCTGGCCAGAGCTGAGGTCCTTTTGCTGTGTCCGGGACTTCCTTTATTCACAGTAGGTGGGTTTAATTCTTCATGTTGTCACAGGAACACACACATATATGTTTAAAACTAAATAAAAGCAAACAGGAGTAGGTTATAGGAAATCAGAATTAGAACTGTTTATTGCCAAGAATGGTCCACATACAAGGAAATTGGCTCGGTGAATGGTGCATAACAATAAACAGAAAATATGTGTAAACAACATGTGTGGGGATGCACTTGCGTGCTAGCAAGCACATAATAAAGTAATAGCAGGTTGTTTTAACCTCATGGTCACTATCTTTGCATAGACAGTTTGTACAGACACACAGGTTTGTCAGAAGTGTGGTAATTGATAGCTTTGTTAACCTAAGACATGCACATGCTACTTTCATGCATATTATCCTACACACATACATACAGCAAACGCATCAGGAATAAATGAGAAAGAGTGTATATGTAATTTGTATGAATAAGTATATTTATTTTAAATATATATATATATATATATATATATATATATATCTATATCTGCAATCGTCGGCCTCATCTCCGCCAACGATGACAGGGATTACAGAGAACTGAACCAGGACTTTATAGGATGTTGCCAGCGGAACCCCCGCCACATCAATTCTAGTAAGATCTAGGTGGTGGTCTTCCGCCGGGGTAAGCGCTCTCCTCCGGTACCAGTGAACATACAGGGACTGGACATTGAGATTGTAAAATCCTACAAGTACCTGGGTGTTCACTTTAACAACAAACTGGACTGACCACGCACACACACTTTATAAAAAGGGACAGAGCAGACTCTTTCTGCTGAGGAGACTGAGGTCTTTTGGAGTGGAGGGAGCTCCTGAAGACCTTCTTTGACTCTGTGGTGGCAACAGCCATCTTCTATGGAGTGGTCTTCTGGGGCAGCAACATCACGACAGCTGACAGGAAGAGACTGACAAAGCTAGTAAAGAAGGCCAGCAGTGTGCTGGGGTGTCCTCTGGATACTGTGGAGGTGGTGGGAGACAGGAGAATGATGGCTAAACTCTCATCCCTGATGAACCACGCCTCCCACCCCATGCAGGACACTTTGGCAGCTCTGCACAGCTCCTTCAGCCACCGACTGATTCATCCCCGGTGTCTGAAGGAGAGGTACCGCAAGTCCTTCCTCCCTGCTGCTGTCAGACTACACAACAAACTGAGCTAAAAACAAAACACTTAAATCACTTTTTGGTCACTTTAACCACTTTAACTGGTGCAGTATAAATACTAATACTCATTTTGAAATACTTGCTTATCCTTTCTGTATATATAATAGTGATATTGTGGATTATTTTGACTGTTTTTATTACTGTTTACTTTAAGTAATTATATGTATTACTTGTTTCTTATTTTAGTACTATCTCTTGCTGCTGTAATCCTGCAATTTCCCTACTGCGGGACTAATAAAGGATTAATTTATCTCATTTTATGGAAACGAACCATGTTTTAAACAATCAATAGGAGAGCCGTTCTTCAATCTAATCAGTTAGAAGCTGGCGGAGCAGAGCGAGCCATACACATAGTGTAACACTTAGGATAAATAAACACAACCCACCATCACCATACATGATTGGCAGGTAATCATCTCACATGCCAAAACATCCAGTTGACAACTATAATGTTATGGATTTTTATGACAAGCATATGTGTTCCCTTTTGTTTCATTGAGGCAATTTGCATCTGCATGTGTGATAATCAGACATGTTTCTACATTTCTGAGCTCTGATACGCTAAATATCTTTTCCAGATATTCTGTTTTTTTCATTCCAAAGCACTTTGCTGAACACTCACAAAGAAAAGGACTCTTTCGTACAGCAATAGAATAAGATATTGTTTTCAATTGGAAAGATAAGGGAATGTTGCCTTGCCCAAGGACTAACCAGAAGCTCTTTGGGGATAAAAGAGTATTACTCATGTCTGTGTTTCCTGCTTTATCAGCCATGGCATTGTTCTGAAAGAACAATATATCAAGAACATTTCTTTTAACTTTGGAAAAGTTCCAGTTTGAAGTTTTGGTTGTTTCAGCAAGTATTTCTAGGAACATCTACGATTTAAGTCTACTGCCATGTTCAGTGCATAGACTGTAAAATATCGACGTAGTCTCTGTGACGTCACCCATAGGTTTCTGGTGAGCAGTTAAGCTCAAAGTGGGTGTCGCCGGTCATTGCCATCTTGGCAGTAAAGACACAGCCTAACTCTGAAAATGAGCAAAGATATGAACCTTTGGTGACTGGCCCACCTGTCACTCAAAGCGGCCACATCCTTAATTATGCCTAACTTTAAGCCCTATATCATTTAAACTGATGACTTATACAAACATTCACCCGTATGGAGTTGTCATAGGTTAGTTATAGAGAACAAACATGTTTTGTACCCAGCTGTAAACATATTTATATAAAGTTGGACATTGTCTATGGGAATTGACCCACTTTTAAAGACAACCTCAAGTGGCCATTTGAGGAACTGCAGTTTCTGGCACTTCCGCATTGACTGCACCGGAGGTTGCCGCTTGGTTTAGTGCCAATGTAGGAAGCTGTGTGCCTTTTATGTAGCAAGGTGGACAGTAGGCAAGTTTATTTGTAAGGTTGTGTCGATTGGTTTTGTGAATGGAGTATAGCACGTCCAGTTTTCATGTGTGAGCCCAGAGTTTGTGTTCAGTCACAGAACTGCAACTAATTTTACTTTTTAAATTCACATTACAATATTTTACTTATAATCTAAATGTTGAGTTGCTTTACCTTCACCATAATTTGTTTTACATATTCATATGTTTTTTTCTCCAAATCATTGTCATGCATTCACATAATCCCAAGATTTATAGAATTATCCAATAATAACCAATATTGCCTGCCAATAAATACTGATTCCTTAAATTGCTGTCACTGAGACGTGGCACCACTGTCTCTCTTTAAAAAAGACATTTGTTTAATGTTGGAAAATTACAGCAATCAATTTGAGACCATTCCAGTCTCTCTCTCAATTTAAAAATATTTTCCCATTTCAACAGTTGCATTTGTAATCCAGAGACCCCTCTATTTTACAGCTTTGGAATTTGTAGCTGCTTTTAAAAGTCACATATAAACTCTGACACAATCTCCTAATTGGCATTCAGATAATTTTGCCTGTGTAGCTACCTTTTATAATTGCGGTCTTCAAGGTTAAGCTTCCTATACATGTGGTGTTTGCATTATTTTGTCCACCCTTTTATATCGAAAAACAGTAGGAAGCAGCTCGAGGAGGGATGGGCTATATGCGGATGGAAAACTGGTTTTACAGTAAAAACAAATCCTGTGCATCGATTCACACAGGTGATGAAATAGACGACTGGTTAGTGGCAACCACACACTGAATTGTTTGTTTTTGCCACAGAATCATACACTGTGTGGACACAGCCATCGGACTTCTCTGTTGAAGCATGTCTGAAATGGCAGGATGTGGATCTATTGATATAACAATAGCTGTAAAGATTGTAAATCAAACAATGAACCACTGTATTTTGGTTTTATGGTGGCACTGTTGTCTCTTGTTGCCGTCTTGTCCAGAACGGCTAAACAAGGGATAATTTGATCAATAGGGCCATTTAATTTGCCTTATCAGTGCATGGATTTGCTGTCAGGCTGAGCCTTGGCCCGTTAACCATTGTCAGTTTAAATCAGCGTTTGTCTGAAACAAGTTAACTGCATATCAAGCATTTTTCTACATAATTTGTCTGATACTCATTAAGTGTGGCTAACGTAGCTCAAAGTGAACACGCATTTCTCTCGCTTTCGCAATCAGAAGAAGAATCACTTGGTGTGTCAAGCATGATGAATTGACAAACATCATGAATAAACATGAAATTGTTTTAGTGGAATTACTGCAGGAACAATTGACGTAGCTATACAGAGCGTTCAATGCGGCACGACAGCGTACACTAGATTATGTTTGGTGTGATTGTCAATACACTATAAGAATAATTTGTGATGAAAAGTTTTCTATTCTATGCATTCATACAATGAGGTAGTGTGCAGAAGGTTGTTGTTTTATAATCGTTTTCAGCTCTACATATTATCTTACACAAAGGAAAGACAGACACACATTCTGTCTGTCTGTACATGCTGGCTTGGCAAACATTTGCTCACATCAGATAGGGTTTTGGTTACTACAAAGGTCTGCCAAGCCAAAACGGATTAGGCCGAGCATCACAGACATTGTTTCTATACATTATTAAACTTTTAAGCCACCGAAAAACAGGATTGTAAGAAAAAGAGGGAGAGTGGGAAGAGAGAGTAATTATTCATCCTCAGCCCTCTCCCCCACACCGTCTTTAACAAATCCCTCACTCAAATTTAAAAAGATGACCACTAAGGTTGTTTTTATCTTGTTGAACACCTTACCTGATTGTTGTTGAGACGTTTGATATATTTAGACTTTTCCTAAAGTGGAAATTAAAGTTTATTTTCTCAAATTGGGTTGTTTAAAAGGAATGGTCTTAACGAGCCATAACAAGCGAATGAATGGCTGGCTTCTCAAACTTTAAGGGTGTTATGCACCATGTCCAACTTCAAAGCCCGTCTTAACTCCACACTTTAATTGTATCTTCTTCAAGGCTGTCTGCCTGACCGCCATCTGATTCTGCTGACAACTGCACTCCTCTCTTCTTCATGCTCATCCTTCTATCTCTTCACTCCTCCGTCTCCGTGTTTCTCCCCCCTCCCTTCTTTCCTTTAGCTCCTCTAAAGTCTCTTTCTGCTACAAGTGTCAACTCAGGCACAAGCCCTAAATTACTTTTTGAATGAGTGTTGACATCTACCACTCACCCTTTAACTCATGCAAACAGAATAATGTGTGTCTCTCTCTCTCTCTCTCTCTCTCTCTCTCTCTCTCTCTCTCTCTCTCTCTCTCTCTCTCTCTTCCCCCCCACTCTATTTATTTCTCTATCGCTCTTTTTTTTCTATTTCTCTCTGAGCCTACAAACAGACATTCACGCTTCTCTCCATATGGGCTTTAATTTGCCATTGTCCCCCAAGATATTCCTCGCTCAGGCTTGAGATAAAGGGATAATCACTTCAAAGGGAAGCTAGGGGGGAGACTGCCCCCTCCCTCCCAGCTGAAAGGACAAGTGGACAATACGCTAATTGAGAGGGGGAACTGATCACAGGGTCTGTTCAAAGGGATGCCTGGCCACGCCCCCTCCTCCCTCCGACGCACTTAATTTTATTAGTGTTTATGGTGATGCTTCAGCCAAAATTATCACTCAAACCCACCACAGCCTTTGAACTACAAAATATTGGGTTATTTGCAATTAGCCACCCTCTCCTCTGTTTTTGTAGGATTTGAGCGGAGGAAGGGGCGGCAAAGCGGCCTATACAGAATTTATGGTTCACATTGTGGGAACATATACTGGTGTGATGTGATGCAAATCCAAACGTTTTTTTTCACACAAAAAAGTGAGAGGCCGACTGGTGCAACTATTGATGCACAATCAAAAATATCTGTACAATAACTAACAGAGAAAAAAGAAATACCAACGACTCCGACACACGACTATGATTAAACTCCTCGGTCTGTTTCCATGTATCCTGTTGTGACGCCTGTACTGAGAGAAGTGAAATGCATACTTTCTCTGCGCTTTTAATGCAGGCTCTAATTAAAGAGGAGCGTCATTCCCAATCTGTGGTGACACAGCAGATGCCTTTAATTTCTTCTCAACCACAAGCTCTCAATTAGCCTCCAGGTCACCCTGTTTTATTGGGGCTTCTAGCAAGTCAGTGGCGGCACTCTCGTCCTGTATTGTGCTTTTAAAGCGTTTGGATCTTCCTGTGAAATGGTTAGGGCCCCAACAAAGGGGTCAGGGCAGGGTCAACATCAAAAAGGGGCTTCTTGTGGCTACTTTACAGCACCCTCTCTCTTTTGTCCCTGCTAAACACAAGAGTGGGCATTCAAGGGTCAACAGGTGTGGTCTCATGGGTTTGGCGTCTCATGGGTTTGGCGTCTCGTGACACTTTCCAGATTAATAAAAAAAAAAGACATGCAATTGGTATTTTTGGTTGATTTGGTGATCACAGTTTTGTTTGAAGAACTGCATTAAAAACAAACACCCTCAATAGTTGAATAGTCTGATCTTTACTTGTCATTAAAAGCAGACGGAGCAAAACATGAACAAAGATTCCTGCCTGTCAGCAAAAACTAAACTGTCTGTGGACTCCTTTTTTCTTTTGCAGTGATATGTGCGGCCTAATTTAATTTGAGTGAAGATAACGTCTTATCCTGAATGTGAAATATCCTACTTTTAAGATTGTCCTGCACTTCAAAAATTACATTTTATAACCCCTCTATATCTCAATTCTCCTTTCAAAGCTGACTTTAAAGAAGTTAGTGCGCAGATAACAGAATGGCTACATATTTCATTGCTTTAATTTGATCTTCACCGATCAGCGCAGTGCCCCTTGAACGTCACGATGCGAGCGCTGCTGACCCATTTTGTGATTCTGTGTTCCATCTCGCAGACAGCAAGCACTTCCCATTGCGAAGTGGTGGAAGCTTTTTGTGCATTTTGGGTGCTGGATTGTTTGGATTTGTGGCAGCAATGTTTGTTTTACACGGCCCTCCAGTATAAACAGTGGCTGTGAATTACCTCTTCATATTCTGTCATACACATGCATGCACACACAAACAGAGACGGAGAAAGACACCCTACTGTCTGCTATCAAACGGCTTTGCGATAACACCTTGCAATGAAAATCTCTTAAAAGATTTACATTTAAAATAAGCTGGACTGAATCACCAGACAAGCTCACAGCATGCAGGAAGTGGTTGGCAGGATGTCAATGTAATCAGCTAGACTCCTGTGCTTTACCAAGAAAACAAGAAAGGCTTGCTATTGTGCATATTTGTAAGAAAGCTGGAGTGCGTTAAAATTCCTCAGCAACATGTGTCAGGACTAAAATGTACAAGTTGGCTGCATGATGTCATGAGAAAGCATTGAGCATCTGAATTGAAAATAATATTTGGCCTGTGGTCAGTCCGTATTTGTACTCCATACCATGTGGCCGAATGTCCAGATTTGGACAAATGGACAAAGATGCTGACACAACTATGAATATACAAGGGAACTGCTACACAGCATGCATATTCCTCTATGTATAACTCAACATGAATGAATCACCACTTGAGGAACTCAGAGAAGTTGGATTTCATTAGTTCCCTTGTCCTGTACCATCATGAGAGTTTTGTGAATTTGAAGCGTCTGACTTATATAATTATATTCTCCTTTAAAGTTGATTTTCAACATCAAAGGGACAATATAGCCTTTGAAGTACCATGGGATTGGATCACTGTCTAACCCACTCTTTAAGATTCTGTCACAATGACATTAGGGAAGTCATGTGAATTAAAAGACTGGAGAACAGCTCTTGCCTTTGCTCTCTGTCCAATTTCAATCAAAATGTCATGCTGTGCCATTTTCCCTGAATGTGGAACTGGCAAGTGTGTTAGGTTGACATCTTTGTGGCTAAAAGCCTGTGACTAATATGTAAGTTTTTTGACAGTTACACTCTATAGGATTACCAAACCAGTGCTCAAACTTAAAGAAAATGTTTAAAATCATTATGGACATTACTGGTGTGTTTGTTATTCAAATGCAATATTACTAAAGTTACATGAGGATAATACGCCCAAACTCGCTCTGCTTCGCTGTACAATAGGAAATACATACCAGAATAAACTGTAAAAGTATTGTTAACCCCATCATATTGGCCTCTCGTCAACTATGTGAACGCACCATACTCCCTCCTGTCACTTGAGGCCAGAGGCAACAAAAGTATCGCTGTTGTTTGCTTTGTGTTTCTATTGAAACTTTGTGTAGTAACAGACGGACTGTAAGAATAATGCTATTGGCGCGGCAGATCACTTACTTCTGACGCTCCAAAGCCTCGGGGAGTTGGCTCGAGATTGCTTGTCTTTGATAAGGTCCTGGCATGCATGTAAATCCTTTCCCTGTCTTGGAAAGTTTATTAAACGTTACTGAGCGTCTAAACGCGTGGGGTTTGCAAACGAGGAACAGTCGAGCGGACAAATGCTCTCTTTTGTAGCCGTTTCTCTTCGTTTCTCTTTATCCTAGCTCGTTTTATTCTTGTTTTATTGCATTGGTTGCCGCGAAGATGAGCCGCTGTGTTTGTATGTATCTTCCGGGACCAGGCCAGCGGTTCGTTACTTTGAAGTCCACAGTTAAACCTTCAGCCCAGTTGGTTTAGAAACAGCCCCGAGGATTTATACCGCCTGCTGTATGACTTCTTGAAACACTACCTGGGGAGAAAAAGTCGAGGGTGAAACGTTTCTCTCTCTTTATTTGCAGCTGTATTAAAATCGTCCAGTGCGATATAGGACATTACGGGGCAGAGAACAACGCCGAAGCGGTTATAAGGCACAGCCTGTTGTTGGACTACTTTACTTTCACGTTTTCAAAACGGGAGGCTACTCGGGTACATGGATGGTAAGTTGTCGGAAAGCTGTTCCACAGGCCCCCTCTCTTGGCCGCTTTGATGTGCTGCTGCTGAGCTTTGAAGTTGAGAAATGCGGGCTATGTTTCTTGTTTGTGGGCGAGAAATACGGTGAGATAGATAAGAAGCTTATGTTTGTGTGTGTGTGTGTGTGTGTGTGTGTGTGTGTGTGTGTGTGTGTGTGTGCGCGCGCACGCCTGCGCGCACGCGTGCGTATGAATGTGTAGCTCAGATAAAAAACGAATATTTGTCGGGTGGTGCGTCTTCTAGCTGGGAAAAAAAAGTGGGATGTATTCTTCAATCGGAGCCCGGAGCCCCCCCTCCACCTCCTCTTTTACCTCCTCCAGATTTTGACACCCCCGATGATCTACATAGGGACTGAGCCTGCCTACTCTGAGGTCAGTTGTTGAATGGGACAGGGTACATCAAACTACAGCGCTTGTTTTGCAGCGACATAGGACACATGTGGCACGACGAAGGCTTTAAACAGTCTTTCGTCGCTTTTTTTGTGTGTGCTGGATTACTGCTTGGAGAGTTTGGGACCGTATTAGTCTCTCCTGTACACGGAGTAATAGTTCAACTTTTTTTTTACCGGGTTTTACTGTGGCTGGATTTGCTCTGCGATGGTAGGTTGTTTTACGCACGCTTATTCAGCCTTCATCCACTGGATCTGAGAGTCGGTTGTATTACGCGGTAGAGTTACATTGCCCGGTGAGACTGCATGACATATTGTGGAGGATTTTCGACAGTAAACCACGTAGTTTATGTCGTATTAGCTGCCTATCGTTTAAGGTAACAAGTCTCTTTAAATTTGGCGCTGAGGCTCCGATTAAAAACATTCCGCTTCTGTCTGTGACTTTTTAATATACTGAGTCTTTCTGCCGCGTTGGTAGTTCAAACACGTTACGGGTGCTATGGCTTTAATAATGCCCTGTAATAGCCGATCTCGGGTAGATTTAAGGCGATTGATCGCTTACATTCAACGCATGAGCGACCGACTTTTCCCGCGGGGCATTTTACCCCTCGTACATTACGTTTAAGGTCATTGTGGTGCAGATCAGATGCATTTCCACTCGTCTGTGCATTTCTGGGATGGTGAGGACAAGTGTGTGCTCCGAGTGGAAACGAGTCTGTGTGTGTGTGTGTGTGTGTGTGTGTGTGTGTGTGTGTGTGTGTGTGTGTGTGTGTGT
The DNA here is from genome assembly GCA_038501785.1 of Myoxocephalus aenaeus. NCBI lineage: Eukaryota > Metazoa > Chordata > Actinopteri > Perciformes > Cottidae > Myoxocephalus > Myoxocephalus aenaeus. The sequence continues at coordinate 354,498 of JBAMJR010000089.1, forward strand.
GAGGCAGACAGGGTTGGGTACGGTCGTCCGAAACAGATTGGGAATTAATTGGAGTTGAAGCCTGTGACATGGACTCGTTAGGAAAACACGTGTAAGCCACAGTTGTGAGAATGCGGTTTTGGTGAAGAATGAGACTGTGTGAGATGATTACTCTTGTAAAATGTATTTTGATGTGACAGATCAATGCACGTTGAGAATGTAGGTTGATCTCTCATTTAGATTATAAATAGACAAATGAAACGAAAAGAGCCTTTCATATTTCCTTTCTCTGTGAACCCGGCGAGTTTTTTTTTGAAAGGGACTGTTTACTTGATGTCTTTCTTTGAAGTTCAGCAGGATCTGGCTTTGATTAGATCAATACTTTGTGTTTCAGACTGAAGAGGAGCTGAGAAGATCCCCCGCTGCTTTTAGAGAGTGAGGAGGATTAGGCTGGAGCTCAGCGGAGGCACGACGGCACTCTCACACGGCAACCGGAGCTGGAGCCATGAGCAGGGCGCTTACGGAGCACATCAGCAGTAGCTTCCGAGAAGATGCTCCTCGTCCTCCGGTACCGGGGGAGGAGGGAGAGGCGTCATACCCCAGCAGATCTGCCAAAATGAGAGCGCAGAGCAAGGTTAAAGATAGCCCCGCCGCCGCCGCGCCTCCCGGCTCCACACCGCGGAGGAACGAGGATGGACTCGGGGAGCCAGAGGGCAGCGCGTCCCCGGACTCGCCCCTAGTCCGGTGGACAAAGTCTCTGCATTTTCTCCTGGGTGACCAAGACGGCGCTCACCTTTTTAGGACCTTTTTGGAGCGGGAGAATTGCGTGGACACTTTGGACTTTTGGTTCGCCTGCAACGGCTTCAGGCAAATGGACTTAAAGGATACCAAAACGTTGCGAGTTGCCAAAGTTATTTTCAAGCGGTACATCGAGAACAACAGCATTGTCGCCAAGCAGCTGAAACCCGCCACCAAGACCTTCATAAAGGATAGTATTAAGAAACAACAAATAGACTCTGCCATGTTTGACCAGGCACAGACGGAAATTCAGTCCAACATGGAAGAGAATGCATACCAGATGTTTTTGACCTCTGACATATACCTCGAATACGTGCGCACGGGCTGCGAAAACGCGGCGTACATGAACCACGGCAGTCTCGGCAGCCTCAAGCTGATGTGCGGATACCTTCCTCCTCTCATAGAGGAAGAGGAGTGGAGTTGTAATGACCTGAAGGCAAAAACGTTAGGGTCTGTGGTTGGACTGTCTGCGAAAACCCTGAGGGCTACTGCTACCATCCGGACAGCAGCTGAAGTGCTGGAGAATAGTTGCAGGTAAGAGCACCGACAGCATGCATGCCTGTGTTATTACATTTTAGTGAGTGTGTTTTTGTTGTTGTTGTAGTCTCTTGCTTACACTCCTTGTAATTCCTTCATTAAGTAGTGGATATGTGGCAGTTAGCAGTTTTCACACATGCGTAAGAGAGATATATAAAGGCACTTGATCAAAGAGTCTCAGAGGAACATGCCTGTACATTTTTGCCCTCCTGCCTTGCAGTTAGTCAAGGGGTTGGAGGGGTGGAGGGGCGGGGTGGGTAAAAAACATCAATGGATCTGAGCCTTCCTTTTAAGTAAATGGTGTCTTGCAGGCAGCCCTCTGCTGGCTTGCCCAAGTTTCCTGTGCTTTGAAACCCTTCCTCCGGTTCAGGCACAAATTCAGACATCAAGCCTCATGTCTGTTCAAGCTACATGAAACAGTTTGATGCTATTGTAAAGTTATGCTGTTTTTTTTCTACTCCAAAGCCATATAGTTATTGTATACTATCACAAAATATCTTTGACCCAAATGAATGCCAATACAGAGGGAAGAGAATTTAGGCAGTCAGTCTTTTGCCAAGCGGAGATATTGTTCTCTTGGTCAGAGATGAAAGCAGAACTGTTTCTTGAGAGCTCATCCCACATATTGTCCAACAGCTGTAGCCTTGTCAAGCCAGGAACATTTTCAAAAACTGGATTTTATGGACAAGCTTGCATCAAAGGGCACTTAAAAAGTTTTTCACTCAATTACTTTGACCGCACATCTGGACGCAGTTGTTATTGAGGAGTTGAACAATGTGTTGTTACTTTGGTTTGGTAGAAAAGGGCAGGTCATAGATAATCCATACTTTCCTTCTCAAGTTCACACTAAACATTTAGTCTTTAGTGGGACTGGAAATTAAAATGTTTTCCCCATGTTTTTAATAACGGAGTAAAAAAAACAAAAAACGAATTGACTAAGTCTAATAACTCAACCTAAACACTCCCTTGAGGATTGTATCACATGAAGTGAGCAGATGTCAGATAACATCATAGCACAGTTACTCATTTTCTTGAAAGGGCCCATGTTGAGTTAGGAACCAATAAGCACAAGGTTTGTTGACATATGAGCATCTCCTGGTTTCCTGGTGTGATCCCCCGCATTCTTGTTTTTTACTAAAAGAAAATTGGGAGGGAGAGAGCCCCCTCTTTCTCCTATCCGTCACTCGCACTCTCCCCCTTTTCCCCCTGCCCCTCACCATCTCTTTAGGTCAACCAATTTCCATCTCAAACATGTGGAACTAATTTTGCCACTGCACAGATTCCTTTTTTCCTCTCTTTTTGGAGAAACCTCCAAAGCCCAACTCCAAAGTGATAGAAAAAACACAACAACAAAACATCCTCAGCTCAGTTCCGCAGCTTCTACCACCAATCCCCACTTCGTCATAGATTGTGTGTGTGCGTGTGTCTCTGAGTTTTTCTTCCTCTTTTTTTCTTCTTCAATCCAGCACTTTTATCTCTGCTTTTTGAAAAAAAAGAAAAGAAAATCTGTCTGACAGAGACTAAGCATGCTTTAGAGAGAGAGACAGGGAGAGACAAGAGGAGGGGAAGGGGGAAAGACAGGAAGGGGGGGGATCATGAAAGAAAGAAAAGAGATGGAGAAAGAGAGCGGGGGGTACAGAGAGCCCAGCTGTGCTAAATACCTGACTCTTTGCGCGGACCTTCCAAAGGTCAGGTTTGTGCTTGGGGCCTACGGCTTTAGTCATGCTGGGGTTCTCCTCTCAGCACTCCCGGCAGAAGGCATTCTCATAAAGAAAGGGGCCCTCCTTCCCCCTTTCCCTCTCTCCCTCCCTCTCTAAAGCTCAAGTTCCCCCTTCCTCTTCTTCCCTCCCTCTTCCTTGTCCACCCCCTTCACTACTGAAACAGGAATGCAACACAGCAGGAGAGAGAGAGTAGAGAGAGTAGAGAGAGTAGAGAGAGGGAGAGGGAGAGGGAGAGAGGGAGAGATGGGAGAGTTTGGAGGAGAAAACACTCCAAGGAAAGAGAGAGAGTGGAGTTTTGAGAATGGGGGAAAGTGCATGAGTATGGGCCTGGCCCAAACAAAAGGGTGTGGAGATAGCACAAGCGAGAAGAAGGGAAATGCTGTTGTTCATTCATACACAGGCAGGCTGCTCACTTCAGCTACTCCAACCTCTACGCCTCAACCCCCCCAAACACACAACCTCTGTCTGTGAGGGAGGAGGGACATGAAAGAGAGTCGAAATAAAAAGAGAACCCATACCTCCATCTCTAATATTGTTGTCACATTCCTCTGGCCCCAAAAGTCTCACGAAAGTTACTTTAATTACAGAAATCTAAAGAAAATGTCAACAAAACATCTCCAAGCTGTCACATTGTCCTTTTTAAGTTTTAAGTCAAAAATGAATAACAGAAACAGGAAACACAAAGCAAGGAAAATGTATCCAGCTGTCAAATCTCTCCACTGTTTTCATTTCACACCACCGCCTAAAGGGACATCACATTAAAACACATTTATTCCCGGGTCTTTTGCAGGTCACATCGTCGAGGAGACCCTGCCAGCCCATACTTTGTCAACTCCGGCTACATTTTTGCCCCCGCCACCAGTGCCAACGACAGCGAGATCTCCAGTGATGCTACGACAGACGATTCCATGTCCATGACGGACAGTAGTGTGTAAGTGTTTTTTGTTGTTATTGAAATAAAAAAAATGGATTGCTCAGTTTAATTTCAAACCAGATTATGTAGCAACTTTAAAGGGCTTATTTACATTCAGTTGACCCTGGCCAAAGCTCTGACTTTTATCGTTTCAATAGTATCCGAACGTTCAGTCAACACCTTTCCAGGAAAAAGTCTAGGGGTGTGAAGAAAAATATTTGGCCTCCAACAGAGTCAGCATTTCCTGAGGCCAGGGGACTGTACTGTTGCGAAATAATGGTCCGTAATGTATTTTAATTATCTCAATGATTGACTCCAGGTAATTCTATTAATGTGTAGTTGTTACTGTGGCCTCCAGGGAGACAACTCTGGGAAAGTCATTATGTCTGAGGACCTTTTGAAGTTTATTCTGATGCGTTGCAGGCTGGAGAGAAGGGTGAAAAAAGAGAGAACGTCTTGATGTGGGTGGGGGCGTTGCCTCATTTTCCTCAAAGTTGAAATGTATCTATCCCACCCACCCTTCTGCCACAACAGACTTGTTTTTTTTCATATTATCTAATCGCTTTTTCCCTTTGAAGAGCTGGAGGAGAGGGGGAGGGAAATGGCCATTCGGGCCTCAAGACAAACTCATTGAAAAATGTTGGCACCAAATGAAAGGAGGCTTACTCACATGGTGGGTCGGTTTCCTGCCACTGGCCTCTGCGGCGTGCTGAGATCATGTGTCTGTGAGGCTTTCACAGGGGTTACTCATTTCTAGACCTTGGGACAAGGCATGAGGAACTCCCCCTGGCCAGACTAGGGCACCCCCAAAAAATATCACCTCACCCACCCAACCCTCCACAGCCTCTTTCCTCCACCCGCCGGAGCCAATAGCAGGAGTGGTTGGGCTCGAAGTGCAAGGGAGTGAGAAAATAAAGTGCATGGAGTATAAAAGGCTTAACTGAATCGCTTTCAGCCTATTGTTAGGTGAGGGGAGCTTAGGGGGATAAGAGGGTGGCTGGCTGCTTTGAAAATGACTTGCACAACTGAATAGGAGATCCCCATAAAGTAAGGGCCCATGAAACCATGAAAGAGCCCACGGCTGTTTTCTCTTTCCCAACCTGGACAAAGCACCCAGCCGTCACATGGTTCGCCAGGGTGGAGACAGTTTGGATTGATAAAAACATAGTTAGTGGTCGGGAAGTTGTGAGCTTTGGGATGTTTTGCCGTGAGGTTTGGGGTTCTTGTTAGCGCTCAAGTTCCTCTGGGCTGTTGAGTTTTACTTTTGAAGAGTTTCCTGTGTTTCTTCCTGCACCTTGAGGGATGATGGCTTGTAATCCCGAGGGGACAGTTTGTGAAGCATTGATTTTGGGAGTAGACCCCCACCTACAAGAAGCTTGCTGCAACACGGGTGATATCAGCAGCTTGGCGCCAGTATCTGATTCTTCCCGACAATGTAACTCTGAAATGTGACTTGCAGAACTTGTTTAGCGGAATACAAAAGAAAAATAGATTCACTGTTGAACAGCGCCATGTGTCAAATTCATATTCTTTTAATAGTTCCCACCAAGGTCTTTGGCACGGCGATCTCTCCTTCCCTTGTCCCCATCTCTCGTTTCTCCTCACCTCAAACTGATTTTAATAAATAATACAATGCCGCTTCGTCCTCTCTCATTCGAGGGAACAATTTGATTAGTGTGTCCTTTTACAGTGGTTAAAAGGCACAGTGCAAATTTGAATCTCATTTCCCAGATAAAGAACAAGAAGAGCAGGATTTGGGAAGGGGGGTGGAAGAAGGGTTGGGGATTTTTTTTCTCTTTTTGCTTATATCTTATTTATGGATTTACTTGGACGCTGGGGAATGCTGCTGCACCAACTTCAAACATTACCTTATCTTACAAACCAGCCTTTTGATGTTGCTGAGATCAGAGGCTCACAGCACAGTGCTTGCCAAACGAAGATGGCAGTGGGTGCATATGTGCATGAGTGTGAGATTTCAAAGAGGCAGCAGAAAAAGTAGCGTTTGGGCTAGGTCAGACACTTCTGAGCAGCCAAAACGGCCAAGATAATTGGCCCAGCTTAAGTGGCAGCTGACTGGAAAAGCTAGCAGACACAGAATGAAAAATGGAGAATAAATGCTAAATTGTCCGGAGACTATTTGAATTCCGAGCTAAATCTCTATTTTTATATTAATTTATCAGAGCTACAAAGCTGGGAGAACTTAAGCAGCATTCGCTAGGCTGTTGTAGTTTCCAATCGGCGCTAATTTGTCTGCTTTTTAAACAACCACTGTCAGAGTTGACGAGGACCGATGTAATCTTATCGGTGAGGCTCTTCTTTTGAAGCCCATAGTGGGATGTTTAGCATATCTCTACCATTGTTCTGGTGTGTTTTGTTATGTGTGTTTTTGTTGCCTTGGCTTCAAGGGCTCCGTGGCCTTTTGATTTAGATGTAATGTGCCTAGTGGGTGGTTATTGAGTGGTGTTGTGTCGGTCACTTCAATGATGAACTGTCTCCTAAGGGCTCTTTCTCCACAAAGATTGGCTAATGGTGCTAATGCACCAACAGTTGGTGTGGAAGTATTGTGGCCTGCATGATGAGTTACTGCAAATGATGGAAACAACAAAAAACACAAGATAAATTGTAAAGGTCGTTGGCTGTCTATTTCTATTTTAATTTTAACATGTAATATCTTTTGTTTTTTTAACAGAGATGGAATCCCTCCATATAAGCTGGGCACGAAGAAGCAACTCCAGCGAGACATCCATCGCAGTGTCAAGATCAATGGCCAAATAACGCTACCCCACTTCCCTGTAAGTCCTACTTCCTTAAGGTCTACTTCCTGTCTCAGTGTTTCCTTTTTTGTTATCTGCTAAGCTCAAACTTTTACACGCTGACAGACAACTGGGTCCTGATTCCCTGGAGGAGTTGTGCTTTATTTTATTTTTTTCAGAGCTCATGTTGTGACAGAATACTATATTTCATTCCCCGGCTCATTTTCATATAAAAGCCAGGGTAAATGAAAGGCAGGATTTGCATACCACTTCACTTCTTCTGCTGCTGTTTCAACCCCCCCCTTCCCAGAAGCTTCTGTAGGGCTGTAAATATAAACTTGTGTTGTCATCTTTGTGTTCCGTCTCAGTTACTGTAGTATGTCACTGAGCGTCATAGCTTCATATGTTTTATGCGTCCATGATAGCTGTAGTTATAGCAGAGGCAATAATTGATACGGTGTTAATGGTAAATATTATATTCAACATTAAGATTACTCTTTGAACTGACTGAAACTGCAGTTTAGATCCCATCAGATGAATAGGAATCACTATTCAATTCCACTTTAGTCTACTCCCACCCCGATATCTGGTCCCATTAGTATTTAGGTCATGAATGCTCTGAATTCAGGATTTTGTTGACCTGCTGAAGCTGTTTTGGGAAGGTTTAAGGAACTAGGTTACAACAGATTAATAACACAGGTTAGGAGGTCGGTCTGTTTAAGGTATATCCAAACACAGGTATGTGTATATGGAAGAGTTGTGTATTCTGTGCATGCAATTGGAAGAGTCTGTTCTGCCTTTTTTCTCTCTTCCTCTCTGTCTTTTCTCTCTCTCAATCTTTCCCCCTCTCTCTCTCTCTCTCTCTTTTCCTTTCCCACTTGCACTCCTTTAATGTCTCCCTCCTGATTTGGAGATGGCTCTGTCTCCCATGATGCACCAGCCCCAGGCAGCGGGGGCCCCGTGCAGGGCTGGCGCTCCTTTGCCAGCAGCTCTGCTTGCCTTTCTTCTTCTTCCCTTCATCGTGTCTACAAAGAGATGAGAGGAACAACAAAAAAAGAGTCAAAATCAAGAAAGCCAGTGTGCCAAATAACAAAAAAGTAAGAAAGGGAGAGAGAGAAGCCGGTGCATATAGTTAAAGAAAAAGGAGGATAATGTGACTAGAGTACCTCTGAGCTGCCCTGCATGCAGCCGGGAAATAAATTACTACTTCCCCTCAGATCTTCCCAGTATTTGACTCCTCTATCCTCTCCCTCCCTCTTCTCCCTCCTTCTGTCTCGCTCTCTCTCTCTCTGCCACCATTGCGACTTCGCTAACGCACATCTCAATCCTCTCCCTCTTTTTTTCATGCTGTTAATTTTGTCCCCTCTCCTTTTTTTATTCCCCTCTCCTCTCCTCCTCTCTTCTCTGTCGATATCTGGCTTTTATTCGGAGATTTAAAGCTGCGTGTCCCTCCCACCCCTAGTGTGCGTTTGATGTTTGACAAGGGCCCTTTGAAGTTTGCTGACTTCAGAGGCTGCCTAGCTGATGGCTTGGTTGGGCTACAGAGGGTGCAGGCAGGGGGCCTCCCCTCCGAGCGAGACCAACTGCTACCCCGCCATCGCTACCCCCTTCTCTCCTCCTCACCCACCAGCCTGGCACTGCCAAGGGCACTGGGTATGAGAAGATCTGGGGAGGGATGGGCGGTGGAGAAGGTTCAGGTTAGCTCGAGGGCAAGGGCATGTGGATTAGGCCTGTTGGAATAGTAGCAGGCTTTTTGGAACAAGATAGGATGGTGGATTAGTGCAACATATTGCATCTGTCCAAAAACACTGCGCAGTTACACTCATACGCATACACACACTAAATTGTCCTTCCCCCTGTGTTGTTTATCCTACAGAGGACACATCGGCTGCCTAAGGAGATGACCCCTGTTGAGCCCTCAGCCTTCGCTGCCCAGCTCATATCGCGGCTGGAGAAGCTGAAGCGAGAGCAGGACACCATGAGCTCGTTGGAGGAGAGGCTGCAGCAGATCCAGGAGGTACGAGCGCACACAAACCTGTTCTCAGCAACCTGACACTTCCACCAATATTAAGCATGGCTCCTACTTGGAAATTCTAACTTGTATCCAAGTTAACTCTGTACGATGGTTCCATATTGCACTACAAAAGCCTTTATGCCAGCTTTAGTATGTCGAAGAACAGGGGAAGGACCAAGGGATTTGAAAGTCTGTCTTGGTTTAGCTACTTCTTCCCTTTTCCTCTCAGTCCTCCACTCCTTCATCTGGAGGAACTTTCAAACTTATGTTTCTAGACACACTTGAAGCTCCTTCAAATAGTTAGCACTTAGATACTCTCCAGTGGCACGTTTGCTGAGTATGTGTAGTGCCAGTCTCTTTGTGCAGCACAGGCACACTCTGCATTATAGATGAAGCACACCCAAAGCCTGTTAGCGAAGATAACAGTGCGGCAAAAAGGAAACTCAAATCAAGTTATCCAGGCGTTTGCTCTCACTGACTTCAGAGGACGATAGATATAAGTTGGTGTAAGTTGAGACATAAATTCCTCTGCTTGCTGCCTTTCCCAATTGCAATTTTTCTCAATTGCCTTAACTTTTTTACTCTTTTCTTTGCCTGTCTAGGAGGAGGAAAGGGAGGAGAGCGTTGACCTCACCAGCAGCACCTCCCTCCATCACCCTCTGCTCCCGTCTGGCAGCCAATGCGAGGAAGACCCCCAGGCTATCCTGGATGAGCACCTATCCCGTGTCCTGAAGACACCTGGCTGCCAGTCACCAGGTGTGGTTCGGCACTCACCGCGCTCACGCTCCCCAGATCGGACAGATGCTGTGGTGACCTCTGGCCACGGGCCCTTCTTTGGTGCTTATCCTGGGGCCGCCAAGGTGCTGTTGACAGGCAAGCAGTCCACGAAGCACATCCACCACCACTACATTCACCACCACCATGCTGGCCTCAAGACCAAGGAGCAGATTGAGGCCGAGGCGGCTCAGCGTGTGCAGTGCCTCTGCCCTCCAGGGGGCGCCAATTATTCCGACTTCACCCCTGCGTGAGTGTAACTTCTAAACTCTGCTGAGACTAGTTAACTTTGTACATTAGCCCGTAGTACCTTTTTAGATTTTTTTTTAAATGTTCCTAATGTATTCTTCTTTCTCCAGTCGCTGCAGCACTTTGTCCAAACGACCAGTCAAAGCCATCGACGAGGGCGTGTCTTCGCCACGTCTTCCCTTAGACGCCACCGACCGCTCTCAGAATGTTTGGCAGTGGATCCTAGAGAGTGAGAGGCAGGGCAAGCACAAGCCACACAGGTAAGTTTCAGTCAGGAGTCGCCACATCATCATTTGTGTCTCGAGTTCCCAGCTCAAGTTGAGCTCAAATTTTTTCCCTAACAGCACTCAAGGCCTAAAGAAGTCCGACCCGCTTGAATCCAAGACTCTGCCTGATCGGACTCACTCCTCTTGGGGTGGAGGCGGCATTGGCAGTGGGGCTCATCTCCGCGGCCACCACCCAGGCCACCCGTTCATCCAGGACCCGGCCATGCCACCCCTGCCCCCACCCAACACCCTGGCACAGCTTGAGGAGGCCTGCCGCAGACTAGAAGAGGTCTCCAAGCCACCGAAACAAAGGTACACACAGATTCACACATAAAACCAAAACTGCCAACATCTTCCACATTTCATTGACCACATTTAGAATAAACTGTTTTGCATAGTCCAGTCCAGTGGTTTCCTTTCACATTGATGCGATTATTCATTAGTCATTAATGTCTGTTTTTTTTTAACAGGCATTCAACAGGAGCCAGCAGCCTTCAGAAAGACAGGAGCCATCCAGCAGCAGCCTTCCTCACTGGAGGCAGCCCGCTAGCCAGCCCCGGACCACAAGCAGACGAGTACGGGCTTATTTCTATACCTTAACTTTTCTTAATTGCTTTCCAGCTATTAAGCTTTCCACATTTCATTTCTCATACACTTAAACACTTTTGAGGTTTTCCTATCTCTCCGAGCTGGTGTTTTCACCCTCTTCCTCACATATTTTCTTGCTCTCCCCTTCAAAGAGAGATGTTGTGAGTCAGCATAGCTATGTCTTTGAACTCCTCTTCTCTTGCTTTTTAATCATTTAAGATTAAACATGCTTTAATACGGAGTCCTAACTACCCACCCGTCTCCCAACACACACACACACACACACACACTCTCTCACCACTGGAACCCAACAAAGATGTGTTAAGTAGCCCCTGGTAACTCAAAGTTATCGGGCCCCTTTGTACATTTTGTTGGTGAATGGGTTGAGTGTTTGATGATAAGCTACAGCCACCTGACTGTGAGGCCTCTTTTAGTTTTAATTGTTTGACCCTTGGGTGAGCCAGCTGCCTGTTGGCGTCCTTAATTAATTATACTCCAATGATTCTTTGTCTACATTCAACAATATGATTACTTCAAGTGCAGCTGTTTAAAACCAGTTTTTCTTTTGCATTTTCAGGTCTAAGGAGCTAATGGTCACCTACTTCTTCTGTGGTGAGGAGATTCCTTATCGCAGCATGATGAAGACCCACTGCCTCACCCTGGGACATTTCAAGGAACAGCTTAGCAAGAAAGGCAACTACCGGTAATTATGAATCAATGACAGCACACAAATCACAGTCCTGGCTCATACTAGATGTTGACTCACACCTGTTTGAATGAGGGTGGTGCTGGAGCAGGATTAGTTATCTGTGTATGTATGTGCATTTGTTATTGTACTTGTATATGCTTGTCTGCCGAGTGGCAGTGTGAAATACTGGAGCCGGATAGTTGAAAAGAAACTGGGCTGATCCGCTATATTCAGAGCTTACAAAGAGAGGGGGGAGGAGGGGTTTTGGAGCAAATTTTTTTCCCCACATCTGGTACTGATTTCCATGGTAAGGCAGCCTTAATAAATATGGCTTTGAAGACTGGGCCATTTTATTTTGTGTACAAAGACCATTGCGAGGCCTTCAAATTCCTCCTCCACACTATTGCATCAGGCATTAAAATCAAATGCCGCAAGCACCATCTTCTGTTAATAACTGATTGCCGTTAACACAGCAAAAATACCTCCTGTCAATGTCAGAAGATGAGGGGGAATTCATAAGCAAAGTAAGGACTTAGTAAGTAATTTAAAACACACCATGGCATTTAAATCAGGATGTCCAGGCTTTATTTAGTAACGGTTCCAGTACTGCATAGGTTGTATGCCCCTGAAAAGACACAAAGCCTGCATACCCATGACATCAGCATAAGGTTACAGCCACATCTGCTTGTTAGGCAAGAGAGAAGGCCTGCAAACAAGTCATTGCACCGCTGCTATCCCATAACTCTTCAGCGAGCGAATGAGAAGGGGGAGGTGGGGATGAAGCGTCTGGCTTCAATGGCAGCAGAATGTGTGGAGTTGGTTAATTTGGACATGGCAGCAGTACAGTGGAGAACAGTACGCTGCAACTCTGCCAGACAATATTAGTGCCAGATGTTGCAAAGAGAGAAAAATCCTGCCACATAAAACATGTTCCAATAGTAAGACTCCTTCTGTCACTCTCTGTCTCACTCTCTGAAACAAAGTGATGACTTTGAACTATTTGTGAGTGAAAATGTAGCATTCACAAAATCCAGCCAATTAAATTGAGAAGGGTAATGCATTTATTTAATGAAGATGAAAAGGCAAAATCCAAAGCTTTTCTCTGTTGTAGAAGCTTTGCTAAAATGCCATATCATTAAACAAAGCCATCACCCTTCCGTCACATTGCTGCACACTTGAGTAGAAAGTCTTGCAGCTGTGGGAACGCAACCTCCTCCTTCCTTTGTGTGTAATTACAATCAACATGGCAAATAAAACTGTATGTGTACGTTTTTGTACGCCCCTCCTTACATGTGTTGTCTGAATGACTCTAAGCTGAGCGATTGCTCATAAAATAGCTTTTATATTTTCCCTTTTTTCTTCTTTTTTTGTATTCTGAACGCAGGCACACATGGGCAAAATGAGGCATTTTTCCATTACAAAGCTTATCATTAAATCCCCTCCTGCTGATCTTTTGCTGGGTTGAAAGTAGAGAGGAGAAATCATTAGGAGCTCCAGGAGACTTCACAGTCACTGGGACCAAGCTAACCCTGGGAGTTATCTCTGCTTGAGAGAAGAAGAAGAGTGGGCTAGCTAGGTGACCTGTGACCTCCAGGAGACCGTCTGAGCGGTCACCCCCCTTCCCCATCCCCCCTCCCAGGGTAAAGCCCCTCAGGCTCGGCCCACATCCAACCTATCACACCCACTCACCGAGCCAGAGCAGGCCTGTGCTCCGCTTCTCTCTTCTTCTCTTCACACTTTCTTTCCCTTCCCGCTCCCTTTTTTTCCCTCTGTTCTCCGCTGGTGATCGGAAAGCTGCCCCGAAGTGTGTGTGTGTCTGTGATGGCGAGTGTGGATAAGAGAGAAACATAGGGTGTGTTTATGTGCACGCAGCGGACTGTGTTCTTGCAGTCACAGGCAGACTCTCAGGCACCTGAAATACCAACCTATGTGACAGAAAGGCCCTTCATTTGACAGCCAGCCCAATTAGAAGCCTAGGGGATGCAGAACGGGAGGGGGTCAATGCTGAAGAGAGAGAGGAGGGGGGGGGGGCTTAAGACAGCCTCTAATTAACCCTTCAACTTTAATAAGACCTTGCAGGACAGATAGGTATCTGTAGAATGGTCAGCAGTGGATGAGGAGACAAGCACACATGGATGGACACACACAAACGGGCTGTTTCTAGCCGCTGGAATTATCACAGGGAGTGTTTAAACGGAGGGTTCAGCTCTATTTGTGCAGCGGTGTGATGTGGAGTCAGGCTCTGCCTTTGAAGTGTGCAGCAGGGATGGCATTGAAGGCTATGACTAAGTTATTTTGCGCAGGATCCATTTCTGGCTCTCAGAGTGTGTGTTTGTGTTTGATTTGGACTAAAGGGAGTTGTGCGTGAGCATGTAAATGGAAGTAGTTGTGTAGGTGCCTCAAAGCGGTTTAAAACACGATGAAATGCATCAGATGCACTCCTGCTGCCACTCTGTCAGTTTTCATTTGAGTTCAATTTGAGTTTTTTTTCACTTTCGCCTACGCTCAACAATTTCTCATGGCCTCTCTCTTTGTTTTTCCTCCTCAGGTACTACTTCAAGAAAGCCAGTGATGAGTTTGAGTGCGGTGCCGTGTTCGAGGAGGTGTGGGAGGACGCCAGTGTGTTGCCCATGTATGAGAGCAAGGTCCTGGGCAAGGTGGAGAGGATGGACTAAAAGCCACTTAGTTGCCAACCAGCCAACGCCCTTCCTCGCCCAACCAAAAGCTAAACTGTCCCTAAAAGAATTGAGCAAGAGACTCTTTGTAATTAACAAAAAATACTCTGGACTCCTGTTTTTGTTTTTTGTTTTTTTGTTTTTTCTTCTATTTCTTAATATTAAGCTAAACAGAGTTAATATATCCAGCACAAGAGGAGTGTTTGAAGGAAGACGAGCCAATGAAGTATGTCGAACCCAGAGGAGGTGCCGCCCCTCCCTGACTTTATCAACCAATCAGCCTTAGAAACACAAGGGAATGACACGAGAGACTTTAAAAGACCAATACAAGGATGATGATGATGATGAAGATGATGATTGGAGGCCAGTGGGGGGGAGACCCCGCCTCTTCTTGAATATAACCACTGAAGATATAGATGACTGTTTTGTTGTGATGTGATGAGAGACTGAGTGCAACGGACTAGCGGGTGCTGAAGACACAGTGCCACCAACCTGCTCTTAACGTTACGCTCCAACATCGTTACAAAAACGTCTGTACATGTGCATATACATACATGCATATATGTATATATACATGTATTATATATATAGATGTTTTTTGTCTTGAGTTGAACGTTTTTAAGTATTTATTGAAAAAAACCAACCCACTCTTTTCCCTGTTTTTAAAAACCTGTGTCCCTCCCCCTCCCTATTCCAGCCAATGGGCAAGCTGCTTTGAATGTTGGGAGAATACTGTGGTGATATTGTTATGTGTTTGTTTTTGTCTGTTTTTACTTTACACAAAGGATGTGACACTAGCCTAGCACCTCCCATAGCCTTGTAGCCCTGTCTGATCCAAACTAACAACCTTAGCAGTGGTCTTGTCTAAGGGGCTCTCTCTCCTCTATTCTAATGGTCAATCCCAGTCTTATATGCTGCTGATAATTTGTAATGTTTGTCACACTAGTATTTCCTCTCCCTCGTTCTCCCCCTCCCTCTCTTTTTCTCTCAGTCCGGTGACAGAGCTCAATCTTTTTTGTTGTGCCTTTGTTTGTAAACCAGGCATTGCACAAGGGCAGGGGGGTAAAACAGTTGCAGATACACACAGAGAGGAGACCTGGAGCACAAGCTGTACCATCTAATAATGGCAGTGTTTACAACCCGCACACTAAAATAACTTGTGCTAACGAGAACAAGTTTGGGTCACTGAGAATGGCTTCTCGAAGGAAGTCAGCTAGTGTGTCAAAAAACACAAAAAAAGAAGAAGAAAAAAAATCTGAACATTGAAGAATTATGGCTCCAATATCCTATGAATGTTGTTACAGTAACATCGTATATAGCAGAGCTCCTGTATACATTGTAATTATGCATTCTGAAGTATGGATACTGACATATGATGCACACAGAGTACACACACACACACACACCTACACAAACAGTACACACACAGTATCTCTGGTGTTTTATGAGTACAGCACCTGTGCCTACATGGATGCCATACCATGTGCTACCCTGTTTCAGGGTTTTAATATATATCCCTTGGTTTTCAGAAGGGTTTTATGTTGAAAAGATATTTTTATGCTTTTAATAATATCCTGTAATCATGTTATTTTGTTTTGTTTTTACACCACGGCCTTTTTTGTTTTGTTTCATTATATCTAAACTGTAAATTATACATTATATAAAGAGTTTCATTTAAAGATTTACATGGACCTATAATTATTGTAATTATTGAGAGATGTAGCCTTTATTAAAGTTTTATATTTTTCAAATGAAAGCTGTTGTGCCTGGATTTGCTTCTTTCATTATTCTTTCCAGAATAACCTGTGAATCGTTGTCATCATGGTACATTTTCTTATATCGTGGTCTGTTTGAATCATTGATTCTAAGTGAAACTGGCTGTTAAAAGTACTAAATGAATACGCAGGTTACAAACAATTCTGAATATCTCATTCGCAGTGCTGATGTTATTTCTTCAGCGCCTAATCCTCAGAACATTGCCCCATCCTTTGTATATCATAAGGGGTTGTTCTCAATTCTCATTCGCTATTCAACTTGCTACAACTTAGGACAATGACACGGCTGAATAGCTCGCTAATGTTGTTAAACACACAATGTTATTGACGTTGAATCTTATTCGCACAATGTTAGCTTTATGCTAGCGCTAAGCCAATCACAGTTGAACAGGACTTTATCTCCTGTTGCCAAGTCATATCTGAGGTTTGTCCTATTTACTGGAGTAGTGACCAACGTTTTCATAGCATGCTAACCTTATGGGATGGTAATGATTGTTCCAGGTATTAAACCGCCAGGTGTTACCAGGGATTGTGAAACGTTTTGATGGCAAAATGCATGAAAATCTACACATATGTTCTTAATTCTTCTTTAATTTGGCAAGTGACCATAGTACCCTTACATGCTGCCAAGTCAAAGTCAAGCAGGGTCAAAAGAGGATACGTCATGTGTCATATCATTAAAGAAGAACAAATATGCACTAAAATCTGGTCTTTACTGGGCGAAAGGCTTTCGAGCTGGCGCACAATCATGAGGATGATTGGTATGTGTCACTGAGGTGTCTGCAGGGAGGGTGTAGTAGAAGTTTACTTTATGTATGAGAATCAAAATTGTGCAATTATTAAAAAGAACTTCAATGAAATACTATAAACAAATGGCTGCTATTCATTGGAGCATGCCAACAAAATGTTGTCAGGCCGAGTGCAACCAAAGAGCATCTAAGTGGGCGCCATTCCTTTATCTATAGCACTATCTGCTGTAACCCTCCAGCCATCCCATCTATGTGGTGTGTGCCACACCACATAGCTCAAGTCCCAGCCTTCATTCCACTGCATTGGTCACAGTGCAGATCTCCTGGAGGCTGGTATGGTGGGCCATGTCAGGTGGAAGCAGCAGAACGTGAAAGCAGAGTCAAAGGGCCAGCAGACAATTTATTTCGGCGTCCCCCCCACTGACTGTTGTTCCCCTCCGTTGTCCTCCATAGCGCTCTGCTAGTAGCAGCGGGGAATCTGCACAGCACTTCCACACTTCCGATTCGAGCTGGACTGAGACGCATCCGTAGAAATCCATTTCAAACCATTAAAATGTGGTTTGGATCTGATTTTCAGAAATCACGTGTGTTATTTTTGCTGTCCAGACTTGCAGACTTGATTGTATCCAGACTAAAGCAGTCTGGATACAATCTGGATATGCCAAAAAAATGGATTTGGGTAGGCAGCAGTCTGAACAAAGCCTGAGACAAGTTCCACACAATAGAAACATCCTTGGTAAGATTCTGTGCAGATACCTTTGTTGCCAGTTATATCATCTCCTGCTGGGCAAAAAGCCAAAAATGTTATCTCAAAAGTATCAGGTTTGGGTCCTGGTAATATTCCACTTTTAAGGAATACTGTAAAAGCCATGGAAACAAATGGGATGATTGTTAAAACCAACCAAAAACATAAATATCAGCCGTTTAATTATACAGCTAAATTATAAGAAATATTGAATAGTGAAAATCACAATTCACACCAAGCTTCAATGATAGCCTATCTATTGAAAATGACAGAATTTGCTAAGTAGGGCAGTATGTAACCTGTTGTTCAATACTTACAATAATTATTCTTGACAGTTATCTGCTTTCTGTATAACCTTCACGTCTTTCTCAGTAATGAAGAACATAAAATGTGAGAGTCGTCATCATTGAAGCGGTACAGTAGCGCAGTGCTCTGATCAGACCACAACGCAGATTGAAGGCGGAGAGGTGATTCTTCATTTCAACCAAATGATTCATGAAAGTCTTGTGGTCGCATCACACAGTCAGAAGTTTCACAACCTTAAAAACGTGTCTCTGTGCGGTGAAAATATTTCAAGTTTAAATTTGTGAATGTAAGCTGTTAATTCACTACATAAACAGAAATCACTTAAAGCCTGTAACCTTTTGATGTGTTACAGTCCCTCAGTGGTGCGCCTTCAGTATTCAGCACTGTATACAGCACTTAAATGGGAGACATTTAGCATGGAAATGGGGGCATCGGCTAATTGGTCCTATTAAAGAGCAATGAGGACCAGCGTATACTCTCTGACAGTCAACACAAACATTAATGAAGCACCATGCACCCCTATTAGACGGCCTCGCCATGTTTGCCTCAATTATCTGACTTTATTTCAGCAGTGCGGGGGGGGGGGGATTAATTCAGTGGTGGGGAGTGTACGCTGTCTGCTGGGTGCAGACTCACTCACTCGTACAGCTCACTTCAGATTGTTGACATAAAAAGAGACTTGCAATTGGCGAAAAGCAGAGGTAGCCACGTAACAAAGATAACAGCAGTCATTACTGACAAGCTTTCACTTCCCACAAAATGATTTTCTCATTTCTTTCTCCCCTGGTAGCTGTTCCTGGCAATAAGGCAAAAAAAGAGGAGGAAAAACAGACAAGCCGCCAATGCTCGTCTCATCTATGAGATACTGTAGGTTTTTCTCTTTCTTAAAGCATATACACCTCCCTTTTCACCTTAAAAATTAATTGTAATCATCCCTGAATAGTTTGTATTTGTAACACCACAAATAGCAGGTTCATTTCCCGGACTCTTTTCATCAAAGGCTCAGTGTGGTGAAACTTCAACACACGATCAATGCATTACATACTCCCCAAAACCTTAAAATCAATTCCTCCATGCTTTTAACTTGACAATGAGGAGGGTTTAATCAGGCTGAACCAGCTAGTTTCTGTTGAACTGTGGAACGGGGCAGGTGTAACCCGCCACCCGTCTACACCTCCCCGCCTCCCCCAACTCTATTTTTACAGCCTCTTGGGGCTCCGGCTTTGAAGGGAAACCTATACAGGAAAATTGCTTGCATTTTTCCCCACCGTAGCGTTGATAGATGGACATTGACTGTCGCATTCCCTCTATTGCACATCAGGAGCTCGGGCCCCCCCCCCACCACCACTACAGACTTCTCTCAGCCTTTCTGTGGCATTCCAGTCCTAATAGGTGCTTTGTTGAAGTGCAATGCAGGTTATACACAGGTTCTGAAGTTCCTGCTTTCACGGAAACATGACTTTTGACTTTGAAGCACACCATTTTTTTTCACTGGGTCTTCTCATCAATGTTGAACATTTATGTGGTGTAACTTTGCTTTCATTGGCAGCATACACTTTTCTTCTCTCATGCAGCCCTTACGTCCCATACGCCGCTACCTTCATCCATGTCTTTGCTCTCCAAACAGTGGCATTCATTTCTCCTTGCATTGTCTTAATTGGCATAGCATGGTTTGGGCTATTGTAAACACGGCTGTGTGAGACTGGTATAAAAGAGGCACCAGTCACTCCCCAGGCTAAGCTAGTGTGCAAGGCAGGCAGGGGCTGCTGCCTATTGTGCTGGTGAAGCCTTTGTAGATTTGCAGTGGGCCCCCTTTTTAATCGCCTTCTCATACACCGCTTGCCGACTCGCTTTGCATATTTAATTGCCAGGTAAAATCATTTTGTCGACAATCCGTTTAATTATTTGATTGTACAGTAACCGTAAAGAGTGAGCGCAAGGAAGAGGAAGGGATAAACGGGGGTAGAGAGAAGAAGAGAGACAGAGAGAGAGCAGCAGGCAGCAGAGAAAGAAAGAGGTCTGTTGCCAGAATAGACATCAAAGCTGTGCCTTGATGTTGATGTTGAATGGGCATTAATGGTTTCTGAAGGCAAGAGATTGCACAGAAAAAAAGAAAGAGAGAAAAAAATATATAAACCCTCCTTTTTTTCTGACAATCCCGCCAGCAATCTCAGTAAATGCATAAACATTGGAACCCAGTGCCAGATAGAGGGGTTGAGCAGAGAGAACGAAAGTGAGAGCAAGAGAAGCTAGTTGGATTGTTCACTTTCATTTCCTGTAATGACTGAAGGGTGAGTAACAGACAGAAGATGGGTCAAATGGCCCGATTGGAGGCTGGCAGTGATTACGAGTCTATCGCCATGTGAAACATTTAGGTTTAAAGACCAGAAGATTCCAATCAATGTCCGTTAACTCATCTGAAGGACATCAAAGAGCAATACATTCGGTTGTATGTCATTCTCAAAACCAAAACTATTAGCATGTACTGATTTTGCGATACTTCACATGCAGGAAATGTTGTGCAAACTTCGATAGAGGCCTATTTGGCACCTCAAGAACAATCCAATTAATTATCACATATAGGTTGGGTAAAATTAGCATTGTATACGTTTTGTCTTTAGAATGCACCAACCAAACTTCAGCCTCGTCTTAGCCAAGCCCGGGCTTATCGATGTGCATTCATGTAAATGCCCACGCAAATATGGCTAGCAGCGTGAGTTGCTGGGATATATTGTTCCCCTAATGTGTAGCTAATCATTTATTATTTGCAGTAATGGTATAATGGAGAATCAGAGAAAATGGAAGTGCAGAAGACTTGGGGTTTAATTTATTGTGTCATGATGTTCTCATCCTGTTGTATTAGTGTATTACACATATACATGTACTTGAAGATAAATACAAATGTCATACCCAGCATATCCAGTCCAAACAATACCAACCATGTCTCTTCATACATATAACCATTACGTTCTTCATATAGGAACATTTTGTCACCACTGGCAACTCATAGGAACATGTATGCAATGGAAAGCATCTGTTGCTATGCACAGGAGTCAGTTTGTAGTTTCAGTATTCACTCGATGGAAAAGACAAAAAAGCTGATATGTTAATTTCCTCCACAGGATGGAAGGATTCTGCATGTGACGCGCAATTTGCATTCTTTAACCGAACCCTAAACAGTGGATGCTGTCCTCTCTCCTGTCACCAAACACCTGAGTTGTCTCCTGTTTCATGGTGTGTGCGGTGGGGCTTGGCATTTGCGTGTGAACCGTCCAAGCTAGGGGCTTTAACTACAGCTTACCTCTGAAACTCATCCAAAATCACCTTGATCCTCTTTTCGGCTGGCACTGCTGGAGATCTCTCTCTCTCTCTCTCTCTCTCTCTCTCTCTCTCTCTCTCTCTCTCTCTCTCTCTCTCTCCTGAAGTCTGGCTGTCTGTCTCACTCACTCTCCCCTTCTCTTGTGTTGTCATTTTTACTTATCGCTCCAGCTTCCCTGAACTATCTTGTTTCTCTGTCATTCTGTTGTGCGGGTGATGTGTATGTGGGTGTGAGGGTGTTGTGGGGGTGTCTGTTATCTGGAGGGAATATCTAGATTCAACATAACCTTGACTAGCATGCATGCCTTTTGAGAAAGTACATCACTCTGCTCCTTTCACTGTCATTCACTGGGATTACGTGCACAAGATATGAATTATGAATAGAGGGGGCATTTTCTATCAACTATCAAAACTACTTATTTTTCGGGATGCAAACATTGTAAATTTACAGCCAAATTACGTCTGGATATTGAGTGACTAGCAATTATGCAACTACAAAAATAAACATTTCCGGGGAAATAAAGAAGACAAGATGGATACAAGCTGCTCTAAACTGTTGGTCTGTGGTGATAACAAGATATTTTGTTGTACATTTGTTGTTCAGAAAATACTCACCTTCGGCTCTAAGATGAAATTCTGCGCCAAGACCGACTAAAACAACACATGATGATACATTTTTGCAAAAAGAAGCCTACTTATCTACTTGTTCTGGAGCTTTGAATGTATCTGACAGTCTTCATGAGCAGATGGAAGTGTCTCATTTGTCATCACATGGCCTTAGTATGGGACTTTGCGGTCAAGGTCAAGAATTCACTTTCTGTCTTAGATAATGAATCAGGCAAAGGCTGCCGATGACCCCGGCATATTTACATTTATTTGAATGTTAACTAATGCACAGTGTCCCTTTGCAAATAAAAAATGAATTAAATTATGAGCAGATTTTTTGAAACATTTTGGACAATCTTAATTATTTCATGGCTGTCGACACAAACTGAGACGCGAAAAAGTACATAGCTGGCTTATTCTGCTTTCATTTAAGGAGACTCTTTTTTTCACTTATTTTGGGAGCATCCATCCATCTTGTTCCCTTTCTCTCTCCCTCTGCCAACTCAGTGTCAGCAGTGGATAGGCATTATCTATTTTGTCTAACTACCCCCCTGTCGGGTCTCAAACCACCCCCAAGGGAAGCCTGTGTTCTTTGGGCAAGATAGTGATTTGGGCCTAAACCACTGTCAACAAGGGGAACAATTTGGCTGGCAAGGGCCATATTTACAGATCGGTGAACCACAGCTCCATTTAGCACTGTTGTTTCGTCAGTAAACACCACAGGACGGTATCTTTCTCAGATCTCAAGAGGAGGAATACAGATAGAATCATACCATGCGTACTAAAGTTGGTCTATGCCGACCACCGCTCGGACCGCCATTGTTTAGAACTTCAGAACGGCCAAATGATCCGATAACACAAGTTTGTTGTGGCAAGCGACTCAGTCCACATTCCTCAGTGACCCAACGGAATGCAGTCCGTCGAAAGGCTTCGCCTGTGGCCTCAGTTTGGAGAACGTGTGGTGTATTTTGAATCCATCAGACTTTTTTTTTTTTGCAATCCTGAATATTGGGAGCGGCATTTCTAAAAATACGGTGATTAAAGCGTTGTGGTTTTTCACATGAATGCTCCGACCAAACTCCCTTTGGGCCTTTGTATACACACAAAGTACGTTAATGTGTCAAGATATGGCAACTTTGAGTCTTGTTAACACGTTGGCCCACATTACATTGCGGGCAGCTTGGTATGCAAACAGAGAACTGGTTTGGAGTTTGGGGTCAGAAAAGGCTTTGAAGCTAAACATACTTCTGTCATAAAGTTATATCTGGGGCAGATGAGACCAATAAACCAGCTCCACACTGAAGCCCTTGAAGTCCAGTCATGAGTTGGAGGCATAGGCAAGTGGGAAAACTAAAATTCACTACAGATAAAGGCTGCTTCTGCGATTTTGGTTGCCTTTTTGTGTAGCCAAGCAGTTCCTTTTAAATATATTATTTTGCTTTCAGTAGTGCAAAAGCTATTTTAATAAATAAAATAAATAACTGGGATGAAGACAGAACACAATCCTCGTTCAGGCGTCAAAGAGAGAAATCCATGAAAATGATGGTCGCATTGTTGTTGCTAGAAACTGATTTTGTGCGGTTGGTCTTTCTTTTGTTGGGTGTGGCTGATTTAGTTTTATTAATGTCATATTATCACTTCTCTTTATCTTGATTCAGCCCAAGTTTCAGAAGTGCAAGATGAGATTGTTTCAGTGCTGTGTTGCTGTGCACATGTACACCTACACGTTCTGATGCTGCAAATTACCCTGTTTGTATTTTGCTTAGCAGATTAAGATGTCCAGCATGTATTGATAAGTTGCACACATTTAGCATCATAAAGTAACATTTTAATGTATACATGATATATAGCAAATTACAGCTCAAGCTGATAAAAAGAGCAGTTTATGTTCCAAACCCCAACATGGACCGCAAAGAACCTGCGGCAGCGTCCAGACATTGTCATCTATACATGGTGTCTTGCTTGGGTGTGGCTGCCACAGACAGTATTGAATTGAGCTCTCTTTTAGAAACTGGGGAATTTCTCTTCGCTTTTATCCTAAGACAGCCATAAGGCTTCAGTGTTGTGCCTCACACATACCTTCAGGTCTGCAGTCCTTTCCCCAGACGGCTGTGGGAATTGTGGTAAGGCCACTCTGGGTTTGGAGGCCTCCCAGTCACCACAGGGATGAAAAGTAGACTCCGTCATATGACGTTCTGTGAAGAGGAAAGGGGGGACAAAATAATGTCATCAATTCGGCCAATATAATGATAGGAGTTAATCCAGTTTTCATTCAGTATTTCATATAGTGATTCCATAACAGTACCATCTTCTATTTTGTGTCTTTTTTTTTTTTTTTGCATCCGAGATGGAAACCAGATCATCATTTGTGGTTAAAATGGTCTAAATCTTTTTTTTCAGATTTCCAACATTTCCAACATTCAAAATAAGTTAAACTACACCCCAGAGTTTACACATGCCTAAATGAAGATCAGAAAACCACCTGGGTTGTGAGTGTGTGAGCCTTCAAGCCTGACTGTTTCCCATTGAAAACACTCTGCCTGGCAAAGCTCGGGGCTTAGCCGCCATTGTTTACTCTTTACCCACAGAGCCCAGCACCTGTTAGAGATTGAGCTGTACACAACCCAGCTGCAAGCCATCTTCATCCAACACCCAAGAAGATAACTACCCCTGAAGCACAAACATTAGGCTAATCTGCCTCGATGATGGGATGGGACGAAGTTGGATGACAAGGTAGAAAGTTGCGGGCACAGAATGGCAGCCTCCAAACAAGGTAATGGACAACCGCACAATTCAGCCATCTCTTAATGAGGACTGTAGTAACATTGTCCTTCCTTGTTTGTGTTCTCAAATGCCACTTACTGATGGGCCAGCATGGCCCCCCTGGCACAACGAGAGGCCACCATTGTGAGGAAATGGCTTCCCAGTCTGCAGGAGCCCACAGCAACTCCGTTTTTTGTTTTGTTCGGCTGGCTTCCTGTCGCCAGCTTGTCCCTCTTCTCCTTTGCTTTTCACACACAGGCAATTAAGTCAGTTTCCCAATTCTGTGATCTCCTCCAGCATACTTTGTACTTGTTTTTTGTTGTTTTCCTGTTCCTTATTTGTTCTCCCTCTCTCCCTCCTTCTTGCGGGTTTGTTTCTTGGGTGAGGAGGTCGAGGCTGGGGGCGGAACAGAGAGAAGAAAAACGAGGGGGGGTCACATTTGCAGCTTTATGACTAACCACATGTGTTTTGGGTCTTTGTATTTACATGTTTCTCATGGAAAAGAGGGTGGTGGAAGGGGATGACGGGAGAGGAAAGACAGGCATATGGTTCTTGTTTGCCGAGTTAAATTCAGAGTCGGCCTGTTTGTTTCCTGCAATGAGCAGAGGGAAATACGTTCTCGTAATCATCTTCAAATTTGACTCCTCCCAGGGGTTAGACCTTCCTTGAAATAAGATATTTACATAATAAACAATACATGACACATAGGCTACACACACATAGGCTACTGTACATACAAACACAAACTAACTTGCTCTCGTTAGAAGCAGAAAAGCTTTCATTTTGATCTTCAGAAGGACCTTTGCAAGATCTTTGCTTATTAAATTCAAAAACTCTTCCTCTTTCACACTGTTTCTCTCCCTGGCCGAGGCTCAACGGGGCACACTCCCCTGCTGTAACTCTTACACTCTGTACGCCTCGGGCGCCTCCACTGCTGGCACTGGTCTTGCCACTATAAAGCCTTCATGAGAACCAGAACCAGGTACTTTGCTCCCCCTTCTTCCTCTTCTGTCTCTGAGGTGTGCCAGCCCCGACGCACATGAGTCGGTGGTTGTCCAATTGCCTTGTAGGGGTGGGAGTTAGGGTGGGGGGGCATTCCATTCTCCTTTGCACACCTTTGGCTTGTAATCTGCTCAACACCAGACTTTACATACACTGTGGGAAGTATCGCCTAAAATCCTCGTAATTTCCACAGTTTGTGGGAGGTTTTCTGTAAATGTATTGGACCTGTTGGCCTTGTTTTATATAGGAGGATCACCACCCTTCGATACAGACTGTAAAATAACGTCAATCAGTAATTCCAGGTGTTATTTTGTGATGCAACAGCAGTTTTGGGTTTCGCCACTTTCCCTTCACCATACTGTACTTCCATCTGCAGTAGTTTGGGTAATGATTTTACTTTCAAGAACCTTTAACCACACCAAACCTCTGAGTTACAATGTAAACATCTCTATCTATTTCAATTGATTTCTCCCTGTGTGACTGTTGAACATCAAAGGACTGTTGATACTGAACAAATCAATATATCAATCGGTGTGGTGGAGGAACAATGCCTCATTCACACACGTTTTCTACACATATCCGTGATTCATCCATATTTTCTTACCTGAATTTGAAATATTCTTCTATTGAGGTTTAAAATGAAGCTTTGAAGTTCTATCGTCACATTTCATAACACCATGAACAAAGAAACAAAGAAAATTATGATTTGGTGTTATTTTGGTTATACATAAATATCATTTATTTTTGCTATAATGCCCAATAATACAGCGTTGTGTTGTTTTTGAAGGGCTCAATGCCAACAAATATGGATTGAAGCAGAATATTTTACTAAATAAAAACATGTTGTGGATCTTCTTTCTATACATTTTGACTTTTGGACTTTACAACGCTCTGGAGTTATTGGAAATGTTTGTCGGAAGCCACCACTGAAATCATATTCTACCAATAGTAGTCTATGAATAATATGGTGGTCTTTATCTGCAAATTACAGAATGTATGGATATGAAGAAAAAGCTGTGCGCCATTAAAAAGGGTTTTTATAATGTTTGTGTCAGCGTTGTGGATGAAGCTTTAAACTATATAACAATAAGGCCTCTTCCCGGCAGTGTTCCTTGAGCCACTTCCCACACCTCCCTCTGCAGCTGAGCCCAACCACGCCCCCGCCACCACACCTATATTAAGGAATGTTCTTCCTGGATGTTATTACCTTCGCCCTCATTTCTTGGACGTATTCCACTTATGGATGTTTGTCCAATAGTTAAGGCCAGTTTGTCATCTCAGGCTGACAATGTCCTCCTCCTTCACCTATTTTCTTATGCTCTGTTATTCTTTTTTATCACATCAAATTTAAGATCAAACCTTTTCTGTTTTTATCTGAGCACTTCGGGGACACAACATTCACCGCCTTGGTTATTGCAGACCGAGCCTCTTTTTGTATCATTGTCACTCAGAACACTTCAGAAACGTGTACCTTTTCTGACTTCCATTTCGGACACTATTGTCTCTATTTCTTCAGTGGTTGTTTTTAAAAAAAATTTATTTAGGGGCCACGCCTCTCTCTTTTACAACAACTTCACCACTTTCTCCGTGATAAACCTCTGGGCGAAAGTATTTCCTTATATGGGGGCGTGATATGCTGATAGCGGGTACACGCCTGTCAATTTAGAATTATTCTGATTCACTAACATAACATGGTGTTAAGAACAAATTTGGCAAGTGTGCACATGTCCTGAATCTGATGGTAATTTTAGGTCTGCTATCTGGTTCCAGGTTTTGCATTTCATTGAAATAAATGACAGCCTTCCAAGCAAGGATATTGCATATGGCAGTATGTTCTGTCACACCTTGTCTTTCTGCTTACTATTCAAATGTAAAATAGTTGTGTTTTTTTTATTCAGAATGAATCAGTGTTTGAAATTATTGTAAAGCTTTATTTGAACTTCATTTGAAAGCTATATTCAGATCAATAACTATCCTATAATTATTATAAACCATAATAGTATAGGACTACAGATTTAACCCTTTGTACAATTTACTATCAATAATTCTAAAAAAAACTCTAATGTGCAATAGTTTTGACATGTTACTGATTTTTGTTTTGTTTCTATATAAGTGAAATTATATGGAGCTAATTTGCAAACAGCCTGGAGCTCAAATGGAAAACATGATGCTGTCACAATATCTGTGCGTAAGCAATGCTAGCAAATCACTTTTGTGAAATGTGCACCTGACTGAGTTTTTGTATGAATATTTGGTTTTCGGCATCTGGTATATGGAGCAGGAGGGATGCTAGCGAGGACAAAGAACCACAGTGAGTGATGACAGATGAATGTGGAACAGATGTAATACCAACAGTTGAGAAAATCTGGATCATGAGCTTCCCACTGACAATATGTGACCTCAACAATGCTCCCAGATCCATTATTTCCTTTGTTTGGATTAAATGTTATTAAATTCATGTCAAAGAAAAATTTCATTTTCATTATGTTACGTGATTTTGAAGCAAACCTGTTTGAAAAACATACAATTTCTTTCAAATTTGACTAAAGGAAACAACAATACATTGAGCGAGGGCTGCTGGTAGACGGGGACAGCCGACCTATGTCTTGTCTTGAATAAATGAGTTGTCTGAACTCTAAGATCGGCCATGATGGGCTGGGGTCCGAGAGACAAATGAGGGTAACTGATATATTTTTCAGCAATTCCCTCGCAGCTGGCTGCTGCAGTTCTTATGAATATGTAGTGCATTGGTGTTCCTGTAGATTAGGAGGGGACACATACATACTTTTTTGTGCTGTGTAAGCAGGGGACATTTACTCCTGCAGCCTGGAGTCTTTGGCTCATACCTGATATTAACATGCCTCCTGTGTGATCTGATCACTAGCAGACAGCACTTGTATGTGCGTTCACACCTGGCATTAGAATGCAGATCTGACGGCCCCGCTCGCAGCTTCTGGAAGACACCTCACACCGCTGTAGAGGAGGGCAAGTAATGGTCCCCTCAATCTGATGAGGTGTCCACCTGTGTATTGGTTTAACAAGTGACCATGATAGCTGGTGACTGACTGGTTGCCGATGGGAGCTGTTGAAAACACAAACAGGAGCATGTAGTTGTCCTCAGCCTTTAATTGTTCTTTCTCTATTAGTATGCATACTCATCTTACTACTAGCAACCACGGACACATTTGGCTGAAAGTCACGAGTTAACATGGTGACGTAAAGATGTGAAAGCACCCATGAAGCATTGATATCTGAGCTGACCATGTATCATACATGTGTATCAGTCCTGGGCCACATTGAAGGGCCCTGACGTGCCCTGCCTTCATTCCCCGTTTGCGCTTCCTCCTCTCTCCCTTGATCTCTGGCCCTCGTGGGTCGGGTGTTTCAGTTTAACAAGTGTCCAGCCTGGATCAGCCTGGATGCATGTTTATACCAGGTCTGAACAGGGCCTTTGATTTTCTGTAATTGTTTTGTTTTCACGATACATTTTGGCAACTGTGATAGCCTAAATTTGTCTCTATAACTGTGTAACTTTCAATTTTCATTAAAAGGCATTACTCAATTCTGGAGGAAAAAACACAAACTTGGTATGTGTGGCCTCTGCACAACCTTACACAACAACTCCACCATGGTTACTGTCAGTGGTGTATAAAGTACCCAAAAGCCGTACTTGAGTAAAAGTAAAGATACCTTACTGGAAAATTACTCCAGTAAAAGTAAAAGTCACCTATTAAAATACTACTTGAGTAAAAGTCTTAAAGTATCTGATATTTTCTGTACTTAAGTATCAAAAGTATTTTTCTGATATAAAATGTACTTAAGTATTGAAAGTAAAAGTACAAGTACATGCTTTTAATAAAAAAGCAAAGGGTCAGAATTTTGAGAATTATGAAGTTTATTCTTTTAAGTGCTGTGGCCACCATGACCAAGGACCAGGAGTTGTGTTGATACAATAACTGGGTTGGCTGGGATCCATCCATATATATTATGTTCAACATAATATATCGTACCTAAGTATACTTTTGCATCTACTATGAACTTATCATCATAATTCTCCAAAAAGCAATATGACACTATGAAGGACTTGTAACAGTGTGGTTATAAGTATGCTCATTCCGCCCGCCGTGGGTCTCTTGGTACCGGTCTGTGGGTCTCTTGGTACCGGTCTGTGGGTCTCTTGGTACCGGTCTGTGGGGCTCTTGGTACCGGTCTGTGGGTCTCTTGGTACCGGGCCACAGAAAGAATGAATGAAACATTTCAATTAAATAAAAAAAAATCAAGGCCGGAAAGATGTTTTATTGTGAAAAATGACCGCATACATCCGTCTGTGGTAACCTCAGACGGAATCTCTTGACACATGTCAAGATGTTACGTTACTCTAAAAATGAAACGTAAGTCTGTTACAACTCTGTCGGTGATCTGGAAACCAAGGCAGAGTATCCTGAGATCGCCAAAAAAGCATGAAAACCTGCTTCCATTTCAACATCCTGTCTTTGTGCAGCGGGTTATAAGTTAAGCAGTAGACTGGACTAAAGGTTTAGTTAGGAGTAGACTGGACATAACGAACACACGTTGGGTGTCGTTGTCTCCCGTCTTTCCGAGGTCGGACCCGGTCTGTGAAAATATTGTCTTCACGTTACCGGTCCGTGACGCATAAAGGTTCGGGAGTGATGGACTAGAGGATGTAGAGGGAAAATGCAAAACATTGTGATTCGCAAAACCTGCTTGGTGGAGTCTGTGTTCCACCACAGTCCCCGATGTTTTTTTTTTTTTCTAAAGATAGATTTGATTTTGTAGCGAGTAACGAAGGTTTCAGGAGAAATGTATCGGAGTAAAAGTATCATTTTTCTTTGCAAAATGTAGTGAAGTAAAAGTAAAAGTAAACAGAAATATAAATAGTAAAGTAGAGTACAGATATCCCCAAAAACTACTTAAGTACAGTAACGAAGTATTTCTACTTCGTTACTATACACCACTGGTTACTGTAGATGTAGACGTAGCAATAATGTGCAGAAAGGCAC
Source organism: Myoxocephalus aenaeus (assembly GCA_038501785.1). Lineage (NCBI taxonomy): Eukaryota > Metazoa > Chordata > Actinopteri > Perciformes > Cottidae > Myoxocephalus > Myoxocephalus aenaeus. The sequence goes on from JBAMJR010000089.1 coordinate 384,738, forward strand.
AGATTTGAACAGAAAGTAATTATTGCAACATGTAATATTCAAGCAGTTTGTTCAAGATGTTTGGTTGAATGATATTTGATTTTTACTGTTCAAGGGACTACAATCAGTGGAAAATGATAAAACAATAGAACTATAAGACATGTCAGAACTCAGCCAAACATCAAAGAGATGTGTTCATTCAAAACAGTTCAGCACCAAATGAGTCACAGACATCTTTCAGGAAGGATGGCCTTTGGTTTGTCGAAATGGGACATTGAAAAGGCAAACAGATTATTTATTCATGTGTTGATTTTGTGGTTGTTTTTGTCCCTCTTGTCACACTTCCATTTCAAATGTCAAAGGACCTCATTTGGGTTGTGTCAAAATGCACCACGTGGAGACAGAGATGACGTTGTCTCTGCTCTCACAGATTGAGATGGCAGTTTCAGAGGATCCAAGTTTAGCAATAGCTTTAGCTGTAAAGTCTCTGGAATCTCCTCATGAATATGGAGCATGTGAGGGAGAGGAATTATCCTGCTAGCCACCTGGGAGTGTTGAAAGGTGGGAGGTCATGTGTGATGGCGGACAAGTGCAACTAGGAAAACGAAAGAAGAAGATAGTCAACATTACTTTATTTTTTCTGGATGTAGGCTGATGTAAACAAACGCAGAGCTTATGCAAGCTTTTGATCTTGTGAACCGTGAAATCTTCTTGGAGAAAACAGGAAAATTAGGCCTCACTGCAGGGAAGGAGGAGGGGCGCAGCAGGCAAAGGCTCATGGGAAAAGATATTTAGTCTGAGATTGGGAGTTCCAAGCTATTAAATGAACGTCCCCCTTCTGACTTAATTTGATTCAGCTTAACACTGTTTTCACTCAAATGTTTAACCCTGAGGAACTCATAAGGATTGGTATTGGTGGAATTATTGTTCCCTCATCAAAGTGGCAGAGTTGTAATCGAGCCCTTTGTAGTTTAATTGTCTTCATTCAATGGCAGGTCCTCACGGCGAAAGACCATTCATCTGGGGCATACTGTGGATAACAAGGCACCAATAACTAGATGATTAGTTCATTTTCACTATAGATGGGGCTCATAATGATAGATATGGAAATCTGGGCTGAGGCGCTGTTCTTTTCATGTGAGGAACCCATTGAGCAAGCTGATTTTCATCAGACAGCCACATTCCCAGCCCCAATTTTGTTGACATTGCAATAGCGGCTCGAGGGGGTGGGGGTGAGAGGCGGTTGGGTGATAAAAGGCTAAAGGGCTACTTGAGAGACAGAAAAAAGAAAGAATCAGTTGCTTTGCCCATGAGCTGCACTTTTAGGTTCTTTCCCCCCCCCCCCCCTCACGTAGCTCCCTGGTAGGATGTGTGAGTTTGGTACAGAGGTGAGCAAGCTTCCCTCCTCCCCCCTGGAAAGCTTGTGCCCAAGAGCTATCCATTTGAACTTCAATGAGAGGCAGCCTTCTTGTGAGGACTTGAAACAGGCATCTTTGGGAGGCTGTTAGAAGTGCCCGGGCATGCCTTCTTTACCTGATGGGATGTGAAGCCCACTTTTGTTTGATGATTCCATACATAGATACAAACTGGTATCCTTGGCTGGAAAAGAGTGAGAATAGGAGCATAGAGGGGAAAAGAAGATTAATGGAGCTGCATCACACCTGTTAGAGTGTGTTATTGAGGTGTAGCCAAGAGAGAAAGTGTGTTATGGTCGCGGTAATTGATCCTTGATGATGGCCTTGAAACAATTATTATCTAACGCGACTGCACAATAAGAATCAGGACAAATTAAGTTATTTAAGATGATCATACGCACCATCAAACTTTACGTATACGTGTAGCGCCTCGTAAGGCACTGCCCGAACAGCGTTCCTTAATGACATTTCACCTTGATATTACTCATGTTTCCTATAGGCTTCATCCAATTAAACATTGTGTTAACAAGTGCAAACAGATTCTGACATCCAATTATTGGACCGATATCAACAAGAACATTTGCTTTTTCATGTTGTCACATATAGAAAGGAGTGTGTTTTTGTGTGTATATTTTATATATCACTCAATCTTATAGGTGTGTCACTTTTTCATTTGTATCATACTTTTAATACAAACAGTGTTAGCGCTTCAAGCAATACGACAAAAGGATTGAAGAGACACGTTAGCTTGTTGAAAAGCCCCCTCTGTCTGTGTGGGCGTGGCTTCTCTATTCACTCGCCCAGTTCCTGGCTCCCTGATTGCTGCCAAGCTGTTTCACCTGCTCTTAGCAACACACCTGCAATTAATCAACTCATCCTCCCTGCGGCGGTTCACACATCCAGTGTCAGGTCACTACTGGGTGCATCCCAAGTCTCTAAATTGCATCCCCGTTTCCCTCACTTGCGTCTTTTCCTTGCGTCTTAGTCCCTCCCACTAGGGATGCATAGAGAGACGCAAGGAAACCAAGCGAGGAGAGAAGACGCGAGGAAACATGTTTTAAGAGACATGAGACGTCCTTTCCTCTGATGCGTCACGTGAAGACGTCGGTTTATGATGACTGCAGCCGCCTGACAGCTGATCACATCTGATCAGCTTCAGTCGCTTTAACAGCTGACGGAGTTTTGTCCGAGAGTTTTTAGCAAACATTCCAATAAAAATACACTTAAAATATTGATAAAAATTATCATATGTTTTCAGTTGATTTAATGGTGTTAAACTACTACTTATATTAATAAAGACAAAGTTATCATGAGTGTCAGAGTGGAGATGTTTTCTCTGTCGTCTGTTACCGTTTAATAAACTGCATTGAGTATTTATACACTGTGATGTGTCCTGCTTATACGCGCAGGATCCATTTCTACCGGCGGAATGCGTCTTATTTATTTATTTATTATTGACGTCCGTATGTTTTGAAATTCTGATTGTGACATCATTATAAAATAACCCACAATATAAATATAGTTTCTCTTCATTACGTGTTGTAAAAAAGTGTTTCCTCTCTCCAGCTCTCTGATTTAATTAATAATTAGTTTTTTTTTAATTACATACATAATACAAGTTATTGAGGGAAACAACAGATCAAATCTTTGAAGACAGTTGTTTGTGGTCCTTTTGTTGTTCAGACCTACAATGAACATATATTTAACCAGATGGTGAATAAGAAAACAGATTTAATATATAGCTTGAGTTTAATCTGTGATCGTCTCTGGTATTAAACTCCATCATCAGTCCGCTCAGCTGCAGCGTCCAATCACATAACAGATGAACAGTGAGGGGGCGTGTCCAGCGTTAAAACACTTCCTGGAAGCCTGCTCTCGGGGCTCCTCGATCATGGCTCCTCCGATTTCCCTCCTCGCTCCTCTGTCCTCGCTCTTCAGAGCAGAATAAGAGCTTTGGGACGGCCGTCAAGATGGCGGCGCAGAACCACTTCCGGTTCAATCGAGGAGCGAGGAGCGAGGAAACGACAATTTAGAGACTTGGGATGCACCCACTGTCTCCTGCTTCCCCATGCAGGCTCGCCCTCGTCCAGCCCGGTTTGCACTCCACCACCGTCCCCCTTGTTTCAATAAATAAACCTGCTTACCTTCACCTACCTCTTGACAGAGTTCTGCATTTGGGTCCTCACTCCTCGATCATAACGCCTTCTGTTTCTTGCCGGTGATCCTTGCATTGGCAGCTCTTCTGCGTCACTGAACTGGTCCCATTAAAAATATTTAGGAGGATGCGTTTTTTTTTCTGTTGGTCTGAACGCTGCCTTGCTCTGGACTCCTGGAGCCTTATGTTAGCTCTGCTCTGAACCTTTGAAGACTGAATGTTGTCCCTCATCTATAGACCAAAAGCTTTTTATTTTTGCCTTGCCCGCACATATTTGACTGATAGACAGCTCTTGCCGTTTTTATTTGTTCATAAACTGTACATGTGTTAGTTGTAGCTAGCGAGTCAAGCACACATAGTGTTTCTGTGTCAGCTCTGACTGATCTCAGAACTAACCTATTTTCTACGGTCCGTCTTAGATCTCCTCTTGTGTCGGGCAGATGTGTCCCTCTGGACTTTTGTGAATGCATCGTTCGCTCTATTTGTGCCACGTAAAGCAGATTTGCATCTGTTGACATCTTTACCATTGACTTTGTATGTTAAAATGCCATCTCTAAAATCGCCTGCATGTACTGTCTGAACACATCATTGTTGATGCATTAGGATATTTTCACATGTGAGCAAAAGGAAGGAATACACTGACAAATGACTCTTTCAGGATACATATATATGTACCTATATGTCTATAGTAATCTAGTGGTCTATCCTTTAAGTGTCCAGTCTTCACATTGTAGTTGCATAGAGCAATGGAAACTTCACTATGAAAGTTTCCCTATTTCAACATCCACTTCTCCCATTTGTAAATCCATATGTCTTCAGTTCAGTTCAAGATTTCTCTACCAGATGTGTGGCGGCTGTTAACACTCAATTCTGAATATCTGATATTTCACAACACACTTTTTGGCCTTAGTTTGAGCTGGTTTCTGTGGTATGATACAATATCAAAGGTTTCCCAATCTGAGTTTGTTTGCCTCTTGAAATGCAGTCTTTGTCTATGTGCTTTGTAAAATCTCTTTTTAAGAGCAGAAGAAGTAGCCCTAGGATGACAGGCATCATGTTAAAATGGCCAAGTAGCAAAAATGTCACCAAAAAGCACATTCTGCATTACTTTTGATGGAGATTCGCCTTTGAACAAGTTCTCCTTTTAAGATCTTTTCATATCATAAAGAGAGAGAAAGGGCAGAAGACAGCAGACAAAAGAACCCAAATGCAGAGACTTCAGTTCTCCCTTGAAGATGTTAAAATTAGTGTCTTAAAAAAAAAAATCAAAGGCTCAACATTAAACGCTGAAAGAAGCTTGAAATGTCGACACTGCAGTGTTTTAGAAAAAAGGACATAAGATGAGAGATACTTGCAACAGACTTTGGTGTCACTTCAAAGCTTTGACTTTAAGAAAGTGGGCTAATATAATACTGATAGGAGAATCTTTACCTGGCTCTGCTGACCTCGTCTGAGGCTTCTGACAGTCCAGCCACAGATCCTGGGACCATGCCTTCACCCCATGGGGTAAGGGGGGCTGCGAGGCTCTGTGGGTCGAGGGGGCTAGGCTTGACGTGTAACCCTGGAGGTCGTCTTTGGTCTCTTGCGCTGTGATGGCCTCTTTCTTCTCTTGTTATGCTCGGAAAAAGATGGCCGCCTTTGAACTCCACAGTAGCTATAGAAACGGCTGGAGTTCCTCCACTTTAGCGCTCGGCTGTCAGTGTCTGACTGGGCCATCGTGATGGGCCAACATCATTAGAAGCCGGCACACACAGGACACACATTGACACATTTGCTGACACAGGGTATATAAACAAGGCCCTGTGGAAGTCTGTATGTGCGGGTGTGTTTGTTTTTAGGGGGGTAGGGGGGTCATTTTAATTGGCTTGGCCTACGAACTTACAAGCAACAGAGGCCTGATGTGTTTGGACTACTGAGAACTCACTTTTTTTATGTCAGACATTTAAGACTTTTCTAACACAAGAAAACTTTCACATCTCTTGTTAGCGTTACATGCTCAATCAGGGACAAAAAAGTCGTGACAATACAGTTTGACTCATAGTTCGACAGGAAGTCACATTGGTAAAAGATCAAAGGGAACCATCTGCTGTGTGACACGATTATGATAGACAAGATTGATAAATTCATGCCGTATAACTATAAGCACTTGACATCTTCAGCCACTTGTGTTCCCTCACAAGCTGACTAAATCATAAAACCTTTCTCCTCCTCTAATTTTTTGTAAAGACTTTAATTTTCTAGTCTGTGGAACTTCAAAGAACTGACAATTCGCAAGTCCACATCCCTCCGAGCAGTCCGTGAATCTCCATTCTTTCATTTCGACGGCCCCTTCAGTAAATATGTGCAATCGCCCCACTTTTCAAACAGATTCGTTTCCCATGTATTTATTTTAAATGAATATTATTAGCTGGCCTGGCAAGAAAAGGTTCTTATGCTAATCCACAGGAATCGCAGGCATTTCCATTTAATGCCTACTTATAGGCCATTCTTTAACGACTATTTGCCTCACAGTCTTAGCAAATGAGCTATGCACCCCAGACTCCTGCGCTCATAATTTCATTGGAAAGAAGAAGACCCCCCTCCCTCCCCTTTTCACTTTGATCCCAGAATGTTTTTTTGAATCTGCTGGTTGTGTATTCCAACATCAATGGAGACGCGCTTGCAAGTGCTTGCTTTCATTATTTTTCACAGAGATAAAACGAAACAACAGAGGGATAGGAGGGGAGGTGGAGAAGGGGGAGAAGGCTTGATGGGAGGAAATGAGGCAAGGTAGGTGACTGTCCGGGATGAGCCTCACATTGCCAGAGAGACAAAGTGTGTCAATGTGGAGTCACATCCTTATCAGATTGTGTGTCCTGCTTATTAAAATCGCTGACCTCCCTGCCAACCCCGCCATAGCTCTCTTCACTGTAGCTCTCTGTCTTTCCGTACAGTCTTATCTTTGGGCTTTCTGAGTAAAGAGACAGAGATATCTGTGTCTGAATTCTTTCATATTTGGGGGAAGGTGCTGCTTCAGCCTTACTGCAGCTACCAGTCTCAGCCATAGTGTCTATAGACCAAATGTTTTCCTCCACTTTAAGACACTGTAATTCCCATTTTGACTATTCCCATCTACTACTTCTGGTATTTTACAGGAAAAAAAAAAACAATATCTGAGATGCCCAAACTTTGGATTTGACCACTATCATTCCAAGAAAGTATTGAGATAACTTTTGACCTTCACTTTAAATCCTCTGTCCACCTTTAGTGTGGCGCTGTGACTGTGGCGAATGGGGATTGAGGCATCCCACCAAGGTATAATGAGTGATGGGGCTTCTTTGATTCCTAGAAAGCTTTCATCTTCAGTCAAGGTCTCTACTGGTAGACTGCACTTTCTCTCTTCTTGTTCTTCTTTGTCTCTTGCCTTGATGTTTGATGGTGAAGACGGAGAAAAAGATCTTTAATATGGTCCCTATTCGATTACCGCTCTCCTCACTGTGAGGCTCACATCACGCATTCCTTCTCCCTGTGTTCATGGTTTCATAATTGGGATACCATCACTGAACCGCAGGAACCAATTTTGCCTGTTGTCATCGTGTGTGCTAAAAAAGTTAGCGAGGCAACCTTTTGCGTATGCAACAGTTCAAAATCATTATAGCTCCAGCTCAGAACAACCCTCTGAGAGAGGCTTTTTGGGGGGCTTTAAGAGCACAGCAAGTCACTCGGAGGCGAATAAAAGATTGCAAGAATCGTGGCGAAAAAGAAGCAAACTTGAAAGGAAGACAACAAAGAACGCATTTGTTCTTTCTCGCGCTTGCAGCCTTAGTCTAGGGTTCTAATCTCTTATTGTTTCAGACCCAAACAGAGACAAAGGAGTCGCAGATCAAAACAAATGACTATCAAGCTATCAAACAAGCACCACCCTGCTATGATTCTAAACGCTGACTGCGGGAGAGAGAGAAGAGAGTCAGAGTCAGGCGGGTCGGTATTGTTTCCAGTCACTTTGATGCAGAACTTAAAATGCTGGCAAAAAAATAAATAAATCAAAAGTCTGCCATGAAAGAAAGAGAGGAAAAGGAGAATAGAAAGAGGGGGCGGCGTGAAACATGCTAGCAACGTTTGCATATGTGCACTCGCCTTTGTTTCATTAGCGGTCCAGCTGATAACCTTTATTGAGCCTGATCTGGAATTAAACTCATGGACCAGCGGTGCTTTGAAGCTACGACTGGCTCTTTTCCTGTTTGTGCTGTAAATGCAGGTTGTGGCGCGAAGATAAAGCACTTCTGAAGAATATTACGACTTGAAAGTCCCTTGGCTATTCACTGGTACATATTTGATGTTGTTCTTTTGCTCCTTGGCTAAATTAGCATATCTCTTTCAAAGCCCCCACCCCACTGACAAATGTAATCCTCTGCCATCATGTGTTCACTTAAAGTCATAAATGATAGAAATACATTGTGTATGCCACTGACACATCAAAGTACGATAACACGATTAGCGATGATGACTAGAGTTTGTTTTCTCCCCTCCCCCTCTCCTCTCTTTCTTCCTCAACATTGTATCAGCACCCGTTTGCTCCCTCCTGTATTTTTGTCTCTTTCATTTCCGCGTACATCATAGCCACTGTTTCAAATGTTTCAAAGTCGTCTCACCAGTTGCGGTGGGGTGAGACAACCTTTGCCTCAGTTTGTTCACTTTCATTCGGTCGCTCTCCAGAAAATGTTATCGCCATCTAATTTTAGTAGCGATCATCTCGTCGCTCTGTGTGTGACAGCTCTCTCTTATCCCGCTCCTTTCTCTTCCCAAATCTAGTCATGTGCGGTGGGGTGACAGGGCAAATGTGCCACACTACTGTAGATGAGCAGTAGTCTGTAAGTTAAACTGCAAGGCACATTCTCTGCCTCATCACAGTGCACACATCAAAACAAAAGGCAGTGACAGCCCCATTGTGATCTATTATTTAGCCCCCTCTGTATTTGATCACTAGCGTGTGCCATAGTGATGATCATGCAGATTAGGCCTGTTTCTTCCAGCCGCCCCACTAAACTCCTTTGCTTTTATTGCTTTTGAGTGTTTTTTGAGTGTTTGAGTGAATTTTTGCCTTTCATACAAGTGTTGCGCCACATATGGTGATTTGTCGTTTCCAAAGGAAGGTGGACCCTGTCGGTCATTAGGTAGAAATACATCAATAAGTTAAGCAATATCTAAAACTGCATATACACAAGGTGTGCAGTCCTGGATAATTTTTGTGACTGCGTATCGTCCACCTGGTGTGTTTGTCAGTCACACATGACTTTGCGCTGTTATCATGATTTTCAATGAAATATTTCCTTCCTTCCAGGATGCCATTGTTTTCATTTCCCTCTTTCTAAGATAAAATCAACTGACATTCGAAACTTCCTTGAGATGGGTAATCAATCACAGTCTGCGTTGTTGTTGTTTTGAACAGCTCTCTAGATGGATAATTGTGTACGTCCCCAGAGTCTGTTTCGAAGCAAAACTGCCTTTTTATATTATGCACCCTGGGAATAATCAACAAGATGAAGTTCATTGGTAAATGCTGCCTTTGTATCACACATTCAAACAACACATCCTCATTTCATGAGGAATTGTTTCAGATAGACATGGATACATCCTTTCAGCTCCTATTTCATTGTGTTAAATTTTATGTTGAAAAGTGTGTGACTATATGTTAACTATTTTATATTGACTATGTGGCCAACTCTGTCATCTAAAAGCGATAATATATCTATATATATATATATATATATAAGTGACCACATGGTTAAATAAAATGAATTGCATTCATTCATGAATCATGAATTCCTTACATTTATTTTGTTTTACTGTGTAATGTAGTTGTTGTTTTTTACATTTTGCCTTCAAGGACACTATTTGAAAGTCAGCTGCCAAACAGCAACCTTCAGACTAGAATAAACGATGAAATTCTTTGTATATTTTGGATATCTTCCATGTTGGCTTATTGTTTGCCTTTGATTTTCTGACATCATTAATGAATGCAGTGATTGTACATGCAGACTAGTAATTATTGGAGTGTCAGCGTGTCCTTGAATGCATCACCAAGGAGAGTTTTGAAGTTTGCGGTCATATTATCACACAGCAATAGTTTGTGATGTATTATTTATCTCAAGCAAGTTGCCTTTGCATTTAATTTCCACACTGTTAAATTAATGTATTGATGCCCCTCCATGGTAGGAAATCAGTCTACGAAACTGGTCGCCATTAAAATTGAGAGTACATGATTTGTAGTTAATGGATACAGTTTAAGAATGAGAAATGTTGTTCAAGCTGCCTTAAAACATGTCTCACTTCTTTTTGTTTCCAATCTCTCGTCTGCTCTGTTTTCGTCTCTTTCATTCTTCCATCTTATGATTGAGTCACTCGTTATTTAGACCCAGACACAGACAAAAGAGAGGCTGTGAGCCATTTTGTGTGCACTAAATTAAAACTAAAATCTTTTACTTTGTGCTATTTTGCTTAAAGAGATTGTGCCCGAACATGAAAATTGTCAACAGAGACTTCTACTTATTTGTTTCCCTTTAAGGCTGACTCCAAAAACAAGGTAGTTCAGGTACTTTATTAGGTAAATTATTCCTGAGCGGGCTGGAGGGACACACCAATCAGAGCTAATCTCGTTTGATTCCAAACATGAACGCTGCTCCCTTTAACCTTAACCACTCAGCTGTGCAATTGTTCACTCAGCAGAGCCGATAGAGCAACTCTGTGTGTAATTAGCGGAAGACCCCTTTATGAATGGAATTAGCATCATCTTTGTCCTCTCACCAGGAGTATAGCCCTAATTACCCATCTGCATGTTTTAGAGGAGGCCATACACAAGGCAGGGGAGGACAATTGCATTCTGGCCCCTCTGCTGGCCCTCATTTGCTGAGCTAAAAAAAAAAAAAAGATTTAGAAAAAAAGCACAGACTTTTGTCCAGCGAAATGAGGGCAAACTCTCAAGCGCTAATTGAAGTCTGACTGAAGATGGGTCTCGTTAATTTTCTACCAACGGGTCACACTGTAACCCCCGGCATGGCCCTTTTTTGAGTGAATGTGTGTTTGTCTAAGTGTGTGTGTGTGTGTGTGTGTGTGTTTGTGTGTGTGTGTGTGTGTGTGTGTGTGTGTGTGTGTGTGTGTGTGTGTGTGTGTGTGTGTGTGTGTGTGTGTGTGTGTGTGTGTGCACCCAGTGTTTTGGGTGAGATCATTTTAAATAGAGAAGTGGGGGCGCCCAGAGATTAAAGTAACAATCCAGCGCTGGCTGCCTGCACAGCGCCCAGCCTTGCCTTTGATTAAAAATGCTAATGTGCCTTCTTTGTGCTTTGATGTGGGACGAACAATGGCGGTGGCGTTGGCGGGGGGAGTTCCTGGGAGACGATGTAATCCTTTATTTGTCGCCATGCAATGACACCCAGCTGAGCGCTGTGACAGTCCAAATCAATCATGTCACAGGGAGCCGCCATGAGTCCGCCAGCTAACTATCCCCCCTACTCCTCAACTTACAAAGCTGCGCAACTCTAATTAGCTTCCCTCTCTCAACATGGCTCAGAAGAAAGGGACCAAGAAAGATATGAAGGGAGAAACTTCTTCAGCAACAGCATGAAGTGCAGGCACTAAATAAACTCACAGGCACAGGAAACACAATCGCACTATCACACAATCAGGTGTTTTCAGACAAAAGGGAGCCCCTGTGAAAGCCTTTTGTTCAGTCAGATGATGGACATTTTAGGTTGGGGAAATGGCTAGCCGCTGCTTAAACAGAAGAAGTCCTCATCCGTTAATCCTAAATTGTCTGATATACGAGGTGTGTCTTCGTAGGTCGCCAGCTAGCCAATTTTGTTCAGTGGGTGTGTGAGTTCTCCCCACATCTAGCCTCTGGGGCTGCGGTCGAATAGTCAAAGAGTACAAAGCTACTAAACTCTCTTTGTTCAGTTTCAAACATGCTGAATTAAATACGTTATCCCACAAACGATGTGTCATATATGTGTTTCTCATATCCCTTTATGGTGTTATGGTTTATCTATATGCAGATTATAATCTGATCATAAAAACAATTCGACCGGCACTTATCATGGCGGCCACTTAGGTACTTCCGGGTCATTTCACTCAGTTAGGAAGGTTCCTAACCAAAATGGACTATTCGACCGCAGCCTGGGTCTGAAAAGTGAAGCCAATGCTGCGGTGTCTTAAACCTCATAGCCAGCAGGGGGCGACTCCTCTGGTTACTCCTCAAGTTTCTTAGGCTCACTGCTTGTATAAACTCAAACACAGAGGACGTAATGTGTAAACAACTTCACTTTGGCAGTAATTGAGTGATTGCAGTAATACATTACCTATTTTGATGAATTAGTACAGTAATATAGTATAAAATATATAGTAATAATAATATAATATAATAACCTTAATATATAAGGTAAGGCAACAAAACATGTGTTGGTCCGAAGAAAAGCAACAAAAAAACAAATGTGTACATGTGCCCCTTATTTAAAAAACAAAAACAATGTTTCATGTCAACCTACTTTTCTAATTGTGTCATTGTCTTATAAACCATGGTGTATAAAAGTAGTTTTGTTTATTTAATTTTGCAAGTAGTAGACATAAGGACAAAATAAAGAGTGTCTTAATTGTTTTACTTCTATAGATTTATATATATGAAGAGAGTAGTCTTTTTTTTTTTTTTAACTTACCAGTTTATGCTTCTGCATTAATTACAGATTTTTTGTTTCACCTTATTACAACACAAAGGAATCATATTCCCAAACGGCTGAACCTTTCAGTTTACAGGTAGTCCACTGTCAACCCAACTGTGGATAGAGACTGTTTCACTTTTCAGACACTCGCATCCTCCTATTGTATTGCTCACTTTCAGAGTTTTGACCAAAATTTCCTGGCATGTTTGCCATGTTTACTCTACTTTCATCACACCACGATCAGGATGTGACACTGCCGTGACTCCGTTTCAAGACGTCTCCTCAGCTTGAAACCATCATCGTTGTCACACCCTGGCGATCTGTCGCTCAGCAGCACGCGCACAAAGCTTGAAGATATTCTCTTTAGAGAGCTGCGTGTGCGTGCGTGCGTGCGTGTGTGGGTGTGTGTGTGTCTGAGAGACAGAAGAGGGGGTGCTGGGATATGAAGTAGGGCTTTTATCAGCCTCTGAGTTGGAAGTCTTTGAGGGCCTCCTCAGAAGCTCAGCATTTCTTCCATTGTTCTATTTCCATCCCTCGCTTCGCTCCTGTCACATGTAAAATTACAAAAGGCCTCCTATACCCCCCCTCCCCACACCCATACCCCTCCTCTTCACTCATATCCCACCCCATTTCCCCATGTTTCAACGTCAGAGAGGGATATAACCCACTTAGATTATTCTCAAAATACTTCACAACTTTACAGTGTTCCCACCGCAAATTGGAGTTCAGGCAAAGAACTGGAACTGGAAATCTGAGGTTGTGAACTTCTTTTGGTGCAATGCAAAAAAAAACAGATCTCCTAATTTTACCCCAGTCACTTCCTTATACAGAAAACGATAACACTCCTGTGTACTGTAGCTACACTGTGCCACACACTGTGCACACACCCTAACAGTGTTACGGGACTTGCCATGTCTTGAACTCTCCGCCTTTGAGTCCGTTAATGTAAAAATATGAAGATCAGTGCAGCTGTAACATGAAAAACACACCTCACTCACTCACCATCTAACCTGAAGGATGGGTGGAGAGATTCAACCTGGTGTCTGCGTGTCATCCTCCGGCAAGACGATGTGTTTACTTTACACGGTGAGGTGAAATCCTATCACAACGAGAGCTGACTCCACGTTTCTCTCACACATGCGCTGATATCTGAGACCTTAAAAAGCCTGCCTGCAGGCCTGCGCCCGCTAACAGGTGATGCCGATGTGACATCTCAGCAACAGGAGACAGAGCTCCTTCCTTTACTCTCCTTTCTCTTCTTCTATTACTCCTTATTTTTCCCTTTATCTTGTCGTAGCTCCTCTGCCTTGTGCTCCCCCCTCACGCTCTTTTGCTTTTTCCTTCATTCTGTCCCCTCTTTTCTTTCCCTTCTGCCCTTGTTGTCATCGTCCCTTTCCCCCATTTTGCCCTAAGGGCCATATTGACTTCAGGTTTCAGTGGCAGACACAGGAAAAGGAGGATTAGTTGGCTATTTCCCTCAACATAAACTGTAGCAGGTGTATTGGAAATCCCCCTGTCTTTCTTGTATGTAGCAGAGATCAGCTTTGATTTTTGAGACGCATCGCCTGAGACTATGAGCGAGAGAATGCAAATAGAGTTATGTCTCTGTCACGGATACGTACTAAACATTAACCGTAAGTCGCCAGTGGTGTAATAGCTCGTTGTACCAGAGTGCACCACTGCTCCTCCCTCCCTCCTCTGTGCACCGACCGAGCGGATCCTCTGTCCGATGTAATCAAATATGACACCAGCTTGTGCAAACAACTTGGCCATGTTATCTGTGCTGTTTTCCTCCCCTCACTCCCTCCTTTTCCTCCCTCACCCAGCTACTTTCTCTTTTTTTCATTCTTGCACGGGAGATAACGAGAGGTGATTTCGATCCCTCTGTATTCAGATGCTGCCCGGAGAGATCGTTCCTCTGCGTGTCGCCGTGTCGAGTGAGAGTTCACGTGCGGGTGTGTGCTCATGTGTGTGTGCAAGGTGAATAAAGGCATCTTTGTTGGTTGCAGGTGTGTGCTTGTGCCAGGCAGGCTTCAGCGGAGGATCCGGAGAACAATGGCTCTCTGTTGGAGTACACACCTGAGTCAGAGAGGGGAGGTGACAGGGCCTGATCGCAGGAAGATTACACAAGAGCAGACTTCATTAAACCTGAGGGGGTAACGGAGAGAGAGGGAGGGAGGGATACAAAAAAATAAGGTGCAGGAACGTGGAGGGAGAGATAGGCAGGCTAAATACCAGGAGGGGGGGGGGGGGGCGAGGAAAGTGGAAACGGAGGGTGAAGGATAAGAGTCTAAAATATAAACTAATATACAGTATAATGACAGAGAAGTCAAGGTTACCGTGGATGCAAAGCAGGTGCAACTTCACACTTCGACTCCATTTATTGTCTGCAAGAAGGCCCTATGAACACGCCATGATGAGAGCAGAGTGACACAAACCACACCTATGTGATGAATACAATCTCAAATGTTCAAATGAGGGCGCAGGCAACAGCACAGTTATCAAACTTGACTTCCGCTAATTTCTATTAATTTATTTGTTTAGACACGTAGGGAAACACAAGCTGTGAAGACAACATTTACAAATGATCACCTTATAAAGTTGATGCAGTGGATTATTTACACAAAGACGTGTCAACATGTTTTCTCTCTCTCTCTCTCTCTCTCTCTACCTCTCTCTCTCTCTCTCTCTACCTCTCTCTCTCTTTCTCTCTCTCTCTCTACACCAAACCCTGAAGGACATAAATTGCTCTTCAGCTGCTAAATGCTCCTTTGTGCTCCAGTAAGACTGAATTAATAAATCAAAATGTGAGTTAAAATATACTAAAACGTTCTATGGTGTAGAGTTGGATGATAATTCCCTACAGGGTTGTCACTATAAGGGAAAGGTCTTACAGTGTGATTCATAATTCATATAATAATATTGATTCTGGCAGCTTTAAATAGAGAATGATTAGCTAACAGAGAATGGTTTTAGCTAACTTTGTCATCTTGTAAAACTGGACCAAACTCTCTTTGTAGAACAGATGGTCATTGCTGCCTTCATCTCAACCATTTTTGCCTTCATGTTCTTTTTGTTGTTGTTGTTGCTGCAAATCAACTCAACCAAACTACATTGTAAGCTTAATCCAAATTGGTGTCATGTCAATTTAGGTTAACCTATAAAAAGAGATGCATTTTATCAGAACTCTCAGAAGTCAAATATAATAATATAATATAAATATATACTGTATATAGTATATATAGTGTGTATACAGTATATACTATAAATATAACTGATGATTACAGTGCAGTAATTTAACTAATCAGTAACATCTGTGAGCAGCAATAGGGACTTACAGCAGCTTAATAACTCACATGAAATAAGTGGAAATTGATAAAGTAAAAGAACAAAGTAACTTTTGAAGGTTTTACTCCAAACAAATCATGTCACTAATCTTTTTAGAGACTTCTTAGAGGTCAGTGGTCAACTACTAGAATGTGAAAAACACATCATAACCAATAAATAACAATATAGACCTATACCGACATTTTGACAGGTCATATAGCAGGAAAAGCACATGTGGAAATAATAACATTAATTATGACAGCATTCCACTTAGTATCACTTTTCCATTTCTAGTTTCACAATTAGTTACGCCTGCTTTTTTCCCCCAAATATCTAAATATCTACAGTGAAAAGGTTTATTAAAATAAACTTCCGTAGCTGAGCCGTTGTAGTGAACACAGTTCTTTATTCATTATTCATTAAGTTGCTTCTTCATTGTGCTTGCAGTTCAAACCGCAGCTTGATTTGAGTCTAGTGGCTCAAAGCGTGCGGTGTTCACAGTCTGTGTTGATGGAAATATAAACTTGGACAATAAGCTAAGCAAAATCATTATGAACATTTGTATTGCTACCCGCCAATTGGGAATACATTTTTTCCAGCATCAATGCACCATTCTTCTTGGTCGCACCTAATTTCCCATAAACCTGTGCTTTCTCAAAAAGTTTGAACAAAAACGCACCATTATGACCAAAGTTGTTGCACAGGATTGCTTTGGATTGTATTAGTGTACCAAACTAAAACAAATATTATCTTGAAAAGTTAACATAATTGAGTGTAACGTAAAACTGAAACCATAAACGTATCGGATGAGACTGAAAACCCGAGTGCTTTCAACCCCGTTTAAGTCCTAAACACATCCCACCACCTCATCTGTCGAGTGAAGCTTTAACGAGACATTGCAGCACCACCTATTGAAAGGCTGTATTTATATAAGGCAAATGAAGGACTAAACTGTGCAAACGTCTGATTTTGAACGTCCATTCACAAACAGGTGGAGGGATGTAAACATAGCGGTGCCCTCCGTATGGAGAATGTGGAGCATAAGCTCATAAATGACAGGTTTTAAAATAACACCGAGACCACTGGGGAGCATCGCAGTGCGGAGCGCAATCGAACACAACTCGTGATCTATGAGGAGACAGAGACATCTCCTGCTGTAAAATGTGTAGCTGGATTTGATCGTGAGGGAAAAGCTTCATGAGCAGCACAACCCTTTCATAGGGTAATTGAGAGGAAATGGTGATGACAATGAACACGTTTTCCACCCAGACAGACAGAGTGGATATAGGTATGGTACCAGAGAGAAGTTCAGCAGCTGAAACAAAGCGATACGTTATGCACGTTGATCTCATTCTCTTTAAGGTCATCTCATACATTAGTGAGCTAATGTGTCTTGTAGCAAATCAAGTATATCATGAATTACTCCAGACATGAAGACTGTTTACCGCTGAAGGATTACAGACAATGATTACAGGAAAAATGGAAATCTCATTCAAAGGCTTTTGTCACTAATTGATGACATGTTCCCGGTAAAGTTGGGTAAGAAGGAGGAGAAGTGGTGACAAGATGACAAAAGAAAACTGCGTTGAAAAACTTTGAGAGTAATTTCACTCCTCGTCTCCCTCCCTCTCTCCCGCTCCATCCTCCAAACATCCCTCCCTCCTGTCTCTCTTTCTGCAGAAGTTCAGAAAGTCAAAGCATCCCTACTTTCACACAGGATGAACGCTGTTTCTGTCTCAACTCCTCAAACATGAAACGCAAATGGTATGTAAATGTCGTCTTTGATTCTGTTTAATATATCCGGGGTACAAGGTGCAAAGAATGAAAGAGTCTTCTCCTCTCTGCCTATCAAGCGTTACGGTACACCTTTACAGGACAGTGGACCTCCTGCTGGGAGGATAATAGGAAGAAATTGTTTTGCTATGAGATGAAGTGATAAAGGGAAAAGTATGATTTTTCAAAGACTTTGCCGCTCCTCTTCAACACCCTCCACGCGTTCCTTCTGGAGTGCATGAGAGAGAAATTGTCGAGTACTAATTGAGTGATAGCTGATTGTTGAAGTGTTCATCTTTGATGTTTTTCTCTTTTTTCTGGGCATGTAAATGAAACATCAAGAAAGTGCCGGATGTTTTGCCAGAAATTAGGAGGAAGTTGGAGTTTGAAGGAGGATACTTTGCATGTGTGTGTGTGTGTGTGTGTGTGTGTGTGTGTGTGTGTGTGTGTGTGTGTGTGTGTGTGTGTGTGTGTGTGTGTGTGTACCAGTGGGCATGCTGTATGAGGAGCGGCCACATAAAAATACATCTGTGTATTAAAGAAGAAAGCTGACCCACTCAGGCAAAAGCCCGCTTGGTTTACTGCATACAGATATTATACAGATCCAATACCAATACACATCATTCAGGTCAAATTATTCCCTGACAAATAAGAAATATCCATCGGCAAAGTGTACTTAACCATTGGTTCTATCGGTTATGACATTATTACATTCACCAATGTAATTGACCTTTTTCACCGCAGACATTTGGGCTTTTCATAAGGAAAAATATAGGAAAAGCACAGGTGTAATTGATGATTTCGGTGAGTAAGTTCCCAGGTCCTGTTATCGTGCATGCTAGCTCAATGTCATGGCTTATTGGAAACTTAATAGAACTGAGTCATTGGTAAAAAAAAATGTCACCTTTGTTTTTCAAAATGTCCGGTTTAAAAAAGGGCTATTACTGAAATCAGGGAAGAAAAACATTGACATGACTCAAACACAGACTTTCAGACAGCAGTTGTGTTGATGATGATGATGATGATGATATTAATAGCCCCAGATATTAAGTTTCGAAAGACCAGATTTCTGACCGGTGTGGTACTTTCCAGGAAGCTGAATACGAAAAACTATGAAGGTTGTACATAAACAATTGAGACTATTGCTGCAGCTGCAGCACAAAGACAAAGACAGACTTTCAAAAACATATACGTATGCTGTCATGCGCTTTTCAATTTCAATTTCAATTATCCTTTTTTTTCTTGATTGTGGTCAAGAAAACAAGATATTTATATACATATATATTTGCATATATTGATTTGCAATATATATAACATCAACTTTAGTGTGAGGAACAACCGGAGGACCCGAGTGAGCCAGGTGACCTACGAGATCAAAGAAGGGATGGGATATTAATAATTTAAGTTAACTAAATTAAACAAATGCAAATGGTATAAAGAAATCTAATTAAAAATACAACTATGATTGTTGAGACAATGCCATCTAGGTCTAGTGAGTCTAGGTCTCCATGGATACAGTTGGCACAAAACTTATTTAAATCATGATAGTAGCAACTTTGGGTTTCCAAAGATATATTATCTTCTTATCGTCGTCCACACCCACAGTTTGCTTACCAGCCTCATGTGGGTGTGGACGACGCCATCATCTACCTGCTGCAACGAGCTCAGTCGCACCTGGATGGAACCGGTGTCTCTGTGAGAGTCACTTTCTTTGACTTCTCCAGTGCATTTAACACCATCCAACCACTGCTACTGAGTGAGAAGCTGCGGGTGGTGGGGGTAGACTCGTCCACCATCTCCTGGATCACTGACTACCTCACAGGTAGACCACAGTTTGTCAGAATGGGCCGTGTGCTGTCTGAAACGGTGGTCAGTGATGTTGGAGCCCCACAGGGAACTGTTCTGTCTCCCTTCCTGTTCACCCTGTACACCACTGACTTCCAGTACAACACGGAGTCATGCCATCTGCAGAAGTACTCTGATGACTCTGCGGTGGTCGGGTGTATTAGGGATGGACGGGAGGAGGAGTACAGGGCAGTGGTGAGTGACTTTGTGGAGTGGGCCGGCGAGAATCACCTGCTGCTGAACGTGACCAAGACCAGAGAGATGGTGGTGGACTTCAGGAGGAAGGCGACTGCTCCTAGACCTCTGAGTGTTCTTGGAGTGGACGTGGACATGGTGGAGGAGTACAGGTACCTGGGTGTTTCCATCGACAGCCGACTGAACTGGAAGAACAACATCAACGCTGTGTACAAGAAGGGGATGAGTCGACTCTTTTTCCTGAGGAAGCTGAGATCCTTCAATGTGTGCAGCAAGATGCTGGAGATGTTCTACCAGTCGGTTGTGGCCAGCGCCCTGTACTTCTCCATCGTCTGCTGGGGGAGCAGCATTGGAGCCGGTGACACCAACAGACTTAACAAGATAGTTAAGAAAGCCGGCTCCATCATTGGCTGCAAGCAGGAGTTCCTGGAACAGGTGGTGGAGAGGAGGACGCTGAAGAAACTTTTGTCCATATTGGACAACCCGGACCACCCTCTCCACCACCTACTGCAGGGTCAGCGGAGCACTTTCTCGAGGAGATTCCTCACGCTCCGCTGCAACAAGGACAGATACAGGAGAACATTCCTGCCAACGGCATTACGGATTTATAATAAATCACCGCTTGCCAGATCCTCTGTCTAACAACATGTCTATATATATTTTTGCACAATATTTTTGCAAATTTTTTTGCACAATCCCAGCTATTTCTATTTTATTTCTATTTTATTTTATTATTATTATTATTATTATTATTATTTTTATTATTATTATTATTATTATTATTGTATATATCTTTTATCTTTCGTCCTGCTGTTTTTGTTTATTTTGTTGTTGTAAGTTGCTGCTACCCTGACGCCAAATTTCCCCTTGGGGATTAATAAAGTATATATTCATTCATTCATTCATTCATTGAAATATCGCAAAAAATTAAAAAGCAATTATGTTATGTTAATGTGTGGCTCCATAAATTAAGATCAGAACGCCCAGATTTCTGATCTGTGTGGTACTTTCCAGGAAGCGAGAGGCTAAAAGATTGATTCTCTACAAAAGGTTGTGCATTAACACTATTGCTGCAGCACAATGACAAAGAAAGTTTAACTTTGTGAGTCACTATGCACTCTTTCAACATCATTCTAGAATAAATGCTAATGTTTTACACTGCACTTGAACTGCTTGTATCCACACCAACAAAGACGGCATGTGACTAGACTGGCAGGCCTGATCCAGCTGGGCTTGACAGCAGAGCACACATGAAAGACAGGGATGGAGGGATGGAGTGGTGAGAGCAGGGAGAAAAGCAAGAGATGAACAGAAACACACACTGGGATCCTGCTGTTCACAGCAGCAGGTGCAAAGGGAAAGGGGGGGTGGCGGTGGAAAGGAGAAAAAGAGCATGTGAGGGGGTGGGGGGGGGGCTAACATATGGGTAGCATTCACTGAATCAAACTCAGTGCTATAAGCCAATGAGATGGCGTCCCTGCATGGGTTCCCTGCTCACTACCACGAGGCTTTTCATTATGATCCATTGAATTTAAGGCGCTCTGATGACGCTCTGGACTGTGAGAGGCAGTAAAGCTCACACCAACAACAGCAGGAAGGCACACACTTAACTCTCTGCTGCCCGCTGTGCAAAGGTAAAAAGAAAAGAAAAGAGAAGCGGAGACAGCAGCGAGTCGCTGCCGATTGCAAAGACACATCAAGAAATACCTTTTGACCGGGTGGAAGATTGTGAGTGCAGCATTTTCAAATAGCATGCTGTAATTCTTTCATGCTATTGGAAATATGTGATCCATGTGTCCACTTTCTGCCTGCTTGCTCCTTTCTGCAGGATGAGGGTCACACCCAGTTCTGCAAGCCCCAAACATAATAGTTTCAGAGAAAACTTGGTCTTAAAACCTTGAAATCATGGTTTAAAAAAAAGCTATGCATTACATCTTTTAACAGTGGTGTTTTCATGACAAATACAAGTCGGTGTATTTTCATGTGAAAAGGCTGCAGAAAGTGCAACCTTTTTCATTGGGTACTGTGTTGTACTTAGGCGTAAAATGGGATAACTAACCGTCTGAACCAGTGCTAACATCTGCGCCTGCACTCCCCTGAGCTAGCTTGTACCCTAACAAAGATTTCGCAAAAAACCCCAGAGTAGGGGAGATGGAGCAGGGAATATATCAAATTACAGTACATCAGTCTTGAGCAGAGGCATCTTTCTTGAAGACTGGGCGTTGACAGACAGCAGGAGAACAGGCAAGGGAGGATAGCTGAGGATCTTTGCCTTTGATGAGACATAACAATATCCAAATCCCCGACCGCCTCTTATTTAAGTTACTGAGGACTCTAAAAAAGGGAAGTTCTTCCAAAGTCGCTCAGAAGCTTGTGCGCTTTATAGGTGAAGGGAGGGAACGGAGGGAGCAAGATGTAGAAGGGTGGGGGAAAGAAGATAATGTTTATGCATTAGATTTTCAAAGCACTTTTTTCTGCAAGGAAATTCAGATTCAAAGGTGTACTTCTTGCAGGAAGATCTAAAGGATTCTTTCTCCCTCTCCCTGTTATTGCTTGAGTGACAAAGTCTCTCTGTAGCTTAGCCAAGACTTTGTATGCACATGGTAACTGAGCGTGAGTAGGCCCTACATAGCTACAGTACATCCACCAAGGGGATTGAGTGATGTATAAGTGTATATTTTATATATAATATTTTCTACGCTCAAACTAAGAATTTGACATCAAAGAGAACAGTAACGCTAAAGTAACACCTCGGCTAGGCAATCAAATGCTACTGTTAACTCGAGTCAAGCACTCTGTCGCCCACGAGCGATGCCACTGTGCTCACAATGGAGTCTGAACCGTGTGCCGGTGCTTATCACTCCAAATTCAAACGCATCGCAGCAATATTAGCTGGGACTTTTTTTTTTAAAGTGGAAGTTTGAACTCTCAAACTTGAGAGGCAGAGCACTTTGAAAGAACTGAAGGAGCGGAGATGAGAGCGCGAGGGTGTGTGTATGTATGTGTGCACGCTTGCGTCGGAAAGTTGCTGAGCACAGCATTCGTACATACGTGTGATTAAAAATTCAAATGAGCGCCTTTAGAATCGATGGAAGGCTTTGAGGCTCCGTAATGAGGCTGATATATGAAGTTTAAACATTCGGAGCCGCTGGAAGTGCCACCGTGGAAAAAGAGACAGAAGAGAAAAGGGAGGGAGGCAAAGAAAAAGGGGAAGATTTGTGGCTTTGATGCAGGGATATGACCGTGGGGCATGGCTGGTTGGCTGGTGCTGGCTGGTACTGGGATCCGGAGCGCTTTCACAATGTTTGCAACGTTCCCCAAGACACCATTTCGAGCAATCCCTCGCCAACAGTCCAGGACAAACTGTGAGGAAGGAGGGAGAGAAGCGGAAGGAGAAGCAGAAGCGGAGAAATCACGTAAAGCAAAAGAAAAAAAGTGGATGGAACCGGAGAAAGCGGCACAGAGTGGATAAGGGGAAGAGGTTGAGGAGGGGAACAATGAGAGTGACAAAAAAGGGCCTGCTATCAGTTCTCCGTATACACCCTTCAATCAGATACATGTACAAACACAATAGCACAAGTAGCAAAAGGGGGTTGAGGATCTGGGACAGACGGAGACGGTATTATAGTTCACATGCTACTGTGTGTGTGTGTGTGTGTGTGTGTGTGTGTGTGTGTGTGTGTGTGTGTGTGTGTGTGTGTGTGTGACCGCAATCGGATGCGGACACACACACACACACACACACACACACACACACACACACACACACTTCTATCTCTGGAAGCAGTGGGAGTCTAGTGCCACTTTGAACTTGCCTACCATTAAAAGCCTGACAGAGTTTTGAAGAGGCCTATTGAAAGGAAACCTGTGCATTTATGATGTAAATGTATTTTTTCCCAACCCTTTCTTCTTCTCCCCCCGCCCCTTTTTTATTTTGACAGCCTTTGAAATTTGTCATATGCACATCCAATTTAACAGCCAGAAAAGACTTCTTTGGCCCCCTTTTCTCTTTTTTTCTCGCAACAATCCATTTTCATATCAGCTTGAAAGGAACTGGCTGAATATTTTTGCTTGATTTTCTTTAATGTGATCATCTCTGTTTCAGTCGCTCAACGTGTTGAAGTTATATTCTTTTAGTAAGGTAATTTTCTGTCAGATTTACTCTCATAACCAATTCTTCAAAAGAGGGGAAACAAGCAATTTCTCAAACGTACAACAACTTGTGCAGTCCTTGTGTATAGCCTCCTCGCTCACTTTAAACTGGCTGTTTTAACCTTTCCTTTTATTCGTGGCACATGTCCCTTTTACCTGCTCTGAATTCCAGCATTTTAAAACAGTTATAGGTATTTCTTGTAACCCTCTTGAAGCTCCAGATTAGTGGTTTTACTGAGTCAATCAGTGGCATAAATGGTCGTGCTGTGGTAAACCATCAGCCCAGTATCTGTAGGATTTACTCACATACTGTTGGTTCATATTGGATGACGCTGGACCTCAGGATTTATGTCCGATGCCAATGTCAGAGTATAAATAAATAATTTGACTTTTTATGTAGCAAGGCAGAACGTACAATTGTCACTTACCAACAAAATTCTCAATCTTTTATGAAAAATATGACTGTGTTATTCGGGTAGAAAACTGTTTTTGCGGTTAAATCTTGTTAACAGTGTGGCAGTGGCAGTGTCCAAAGTGAGCTAGTTTTACAGTTATACATTTTTCTATGGGATGTATGATGCACATCAGAACACATAATGCGGTCAGTTAGTCATCCTCCAGTGCAGCAGAGGGAAGAGAGTTAAGACATATGCACATTTCTAGAAACAACAAGAACTTGAGATATTGTTACAGACCAAAAATAAAAGGATATCTATTTAATTGTTTAATTGTTGATTAGTCTATAAAATGCCACATAACAGTGAAAATGCCGTCCATAAGAGAGCCCATGGTGATGTCTTCAAATGACTTGTTTTGTAAGTCATTTCAGGACTTACGAGAAAAGCAAGTAATCACATTTGAGAAGCTCAGAAAATGTTTGACAATGAAGTCCAGTAAATCCTGTTATTGTTTCTTCCCTTTAGTGTACAGTATTTATGAAACCAGTAATTACAGTCACTACCACATGGCATGAAGCAGGTAACAGCCCTTACAACAGCAATGGTAACGCAGTATTGTATTTAGTGCCACTGTGCATTAAAGTGTCACTGTGAAACCTCAGAAAAGTCTTCCTGGTTGGTGCCTATTTTTCACAAAAAGATATTAACCCTTCTCCCTGTCTTCTGGACGTTATTACTCATTATCTGCTAGAATAAATGCAGCCACTTACAATGCTCTTAGTTCATGTGAAGTTGGAATAGTGGCTGTGAACTTCCTAATAAAAAATAGACACATGTCCTCTTATTTCCTCCTATGACCCATCAATATGAAATTATCAGTAATGAACCCACTCCAGCACAGGGATTTGTGTTGTATATATGTTTGTTCCAGCCCGACGCAGCATCGGTTGAGGAGGGGTGCTGGTTTGAGCAGTGTTTGAGAGGGGGTCCACGACAGCTGGAGACTAACCGCACTACACTTGCTTTCCCACCTGTCAGTACCCCCCCCCCTCCTTCTTTCTTAATTTAATCAGGATAATTCCATTGTGCTTTTGAATCTCTTTTACAAGGGTTCCTGGTCAAGATGACAGTTTAAAAGTTTCACACAAGCACCACATAAAAACACAGCTAAAAACATAAAATGTCACATAAGATACGTGGCTCACCCACACACATTCTCACACACACTCGCCTAAAAAGTTATTATTCGGGCGTTGGATGTACTTAGCTTCAGCCTCTTGTTACCAAAAATACTAAATGGTAACGGACAAAATGTCGCACTGGAGGCTTCTAAACCAAAACTAATGGCTTATGTCACGGTGACTACATCCACTTATATATACAGTCAATAGTTCAGCTTGTTTAGAAGTGAATGTTATGATGTGCACTGAGGTGTCTGTTTTAGGAAACATGGACAATACAAAGCATACAAGGCATATTGTACAAAAGATTTAAAACATTATGTGTGATTTCAAGAAAAAAAACAAGTCTAGAAATTACTCACAAATAACAAAAATCCATCATCTCAACCTGATTGATCCCTGCTTCCTTACATGCCGGCAGTAGACAGCGGCAGCACAGTGTGGTGACGTTCTCTCAACACTTTTAGACACAAGATAGCCATTAGAGTTGATGTGTATCTTACTTCAGTGGGGGACCACCTATAGGTTGAGAAAGATACGTTGTGCTGTATCCTTCACTTATCCACTGACACACACTCGCACGCTGTGTTGTTGTGCCCATCTGTGGTGGCTGAGTCTTAATAAAGCCTAATCCCTGTTGTGCATCCTCTCTCTGTTCCACAACTCCTGCTGGTTGTCTGTCTCAAGAGTGTCGTAATTTACTGTCACAGAACTCCTCAAACCGGCCACCACACCGAGCGCTGAGGGGGACGGGAGACTAGGTAACACAGATCAGTGTCAAAAAGAAGGAAAAAAAACATCCCTACGTCCCCTTCTGGGGGGAAAAATAAATAAAGCCTTAAAAATAATGGAGGTGGGGAAAGAAACTGTTTTTCACCGACTCAAACACACGCAGCAGTTCTCCCAGCTTTGTTTAGGTTTCTTCTGTTTTTCCAGAGAAGAGAACAAGAAGGGAGGAAAAATTGCTAGGTGGTTGTCAACGGTTGAAGCTGCAGCCGCACCTGGCATCTCACGACTCGTCTTTGATCACTTGTCGAGTGAAATTCCGCCACTGGATTAAAGTGAAGGAGGGGGCAGCCGAGGGTGGGAGGACTAGAAAGAGTGACAAAGGAGGAAAATAGAGAGAGGACGACTTGTCTGAAACGTAGCCCTGTGTATTCTGTGCCTTTAATGTTGCATGCACTGCCCTGTTGGCTGTAATTAAAATCAGCATGAATTGTTGAATCTGTCTAAAGCCAACCCACTCTATTCAGGCGCGACTTACTGTTCAAGCTTTATGTTTCCACTATCATGCCGAGTGAGAAATGTCCCCGTTGGGAATACAGATATCGGCCATTTGAATATCTTTAGTTAGAATTCAGTTTATGGTAGTAAGATTGTGCTCATCCGCGTATTGGAAGTGAAGGGAAAAAGATGAAGATTTTGAGAAAAAAAAGAGACGGAGAGAGAGGAGATGGAATCCAGATATACACCTCCGTTAGAAAAGAATGTAAGAGGCCTGCGATGGTATTTCTTCATGTGTGAGTCCCTGTCAGAGTCCATGTGGAAACTGAATATACTAGTGCATCTGTACTGTAAGTACATAACACTCACACAACCTATGATGCAAATAGATAAACATATATATATATTATACATATTTAAATACAAAATAAGTGATTTGAGATTTAAAGGATAGGGCTCAAGATATTTTATATTTATATTTTTCTTCTGACATGTAACATGTTTATTTATTTGTCATTTTACAACACAATGAACAATTCAAATGTAAGTTAGTCTATCACGCTACAGTTGAAGTAGTTTCTTAAGCAAGAGTAAACTGCATTTGTTGGGGGCTTTTATTCTGTGGATTGGTGATGTGACATAGAATCTCACCAGCTTCATTCATTAAGGACTTAAAGTAATGCAAACAAAGTTTCAAAATGCAATTGTTTTCCTTAGAAGTTGTTATTATTAACGTATCAGCATGATACAGACTTTAAAACTCTACTTACCTTTATGTTTATCCCATCAGGTCTGATTATACCGCTGGTCTGCCGATATTAGCACTATCATGAGGTAGTGTTTAAAACTGAGGAAGCTGTGTCCTTTAAACTGTTTAGTTTAGTTTCGATATTTCTCTCTCTCAGTTGCCTTCCCCGTGACCCCTCATCATGTGTGGCAGCTGACGATCACACGCTGCAGTCCTGCTGTGTGACAGTAAAGCACCAGTTAAGACCCTCTTTCCAACATGCCGGGACAGCCAAGCTAAACTGTTAGCGATACTGAGTTAACACCTAGCGTGGGAGCCATGACAGGGCGCCGTTGCTTTGAATGGTGGGAGCGACCTTGAGTGAAGCGCGAGGAATTCCCTCCACTTGACAGCTGGCCCTCGCGTACGCCCTTGAGTTAGCATGTGCTAATGCTGTCAAACATGTTTGGGAAGAGAACTGCTGGCATGCTAATCTGCGCTATGTTTGCCACAAGGCTAAGCTGAGCCGTCCGTGGCATGTACTGGGAGGTGTTGACAGTAGTGCTACCAGTTGTTCAATCCTCCACTGGGGTGGTACTGGAAGATGAAAGGAGGACAGAGATTTTCCAGGTTGGCGTGGACAGCAACAGCAACTGGGTGAGTCAGTGGCGGGAGGGGCAGTGGTCATGGCAGCTGTTTTAAAGGCGATATCACATGGGACACGGTCGGACACCCACATGTTTCCGAGTAGGCCACGTGTGTCAGACAAGTCTTATCCTTGTCCACACTCACGAAGAAGTGACATAATTAATCCGTGAACAGATAATAAAAAGCATGAATTCTGAGATTGCTCTTGTACTTGAGACAGGCCTGTGGAACGTTGATAATATCTAATATCTTGTTTTCTCAGACCAGACGACACCAAAAACTAAAACATTTGAAGAAAATTTGAATCAAAGCTTGAATTTATTATTTATCTTTATAAATCTTATGCAAGGAGACAAACATTAGGGTTAGAAGACAACACTTAATCCAACACTAATTCAACACTTAATCCCGCGGTCAAACATGAATGGGGAAATATGACTTGCATTTGATCATGGACCAAAGAGATGCACAACTCTCCCGCAGAGGCATGACATATTCCTTCTTGCCTTAAATCGCAGCACTGATAAAGTTCAATAAGGCTCAATAAAAAGAAAGGAGAGCGTAGTTTATTATTTTCTTTACACTCAGACCTCAAACCCAACAAACATCAACAACAACTGGAACACGTTCAAATTGTGTTAAAACGTGTTCAATCAATAAAAGTTCTGATCAAGGCAAATTGTATTTTCATATTGATACATCTTTACTTATATGGCACATTGCAGCAAAGATGTTGTCTTAAATTTGTGAAGTGATCCAACATATCAAGTCTTCCTAATGAGACATAGTGAACTCATATAGTGAATTGCTCTAACGTGGCTGGTTATGTAATTCGTTGGCAGGTCCAGCAGATGGCAGCAGACACTCTTCATGGACCTTCAGTGTCTTCATCCTCCCACCGTAAACAGGTTCTGAAAATGTAGACTCATGATGCATGTAGGCATGGCCCATTCAGCCAAAGTTGTAGAGGTGACATTTCCCATAATGCCTTCAGTTGCATATAATGATTATACAGAGAGTTGTTTCTATTTTTGTAGCCAGCCCTCATTGATGAGGGAGATAAAACAATTCAGAAGCCGAAAACCTTGAAAATGAACTAAAAAACGAATATTGTGACCTTCACGAAAAGAGGATTTATTGCAGTAGAGAGAGCCAGAGAGAGAGAGAGTGAGAGGGAGAGCAAGAGAGAGAGAGAGAGAGAGAGAGAGGGGACATGCATCAAAGGTCCCTGGACAGAGAACATCACGCAACGTTGCAGGCTCAGATTTAACTCACAAAATATAACAATTGAATTAGGATGCATTATTATTCACTAAACTACCTTTACTTTGATGTTTAGATATGAAAAATATTGAAATATATTATTGTTCTAAGTATTCTGTCTCTGAAATGACTTGCTACCATTACATTACATTGTTATAAAGGCCAAAACATGCATTCAAGACTTCAATTTGGAAGCAGTGGCATGGTGATGTTCCTGTGCAACTTGTTGACTCCAGGAAAGTAAGAAAAAGTTTGGCTGTAGGCTATATAAAGCATCCCGCAGCCAGAGTGAAGTGCAGTCAACGAGTAGCGATCTGCCCTGGACTGCATATGGGGTCTCCATCAATACACCAGCGATACAAGTTTGAAGTAGATCAGATGAGCGGTTCTTGAGTTATGCAAAGAACACACAGACAGACAGAGCTTCCTTGCTTCATACTTAGATGTTGGTACACATGTGTGTGTTTGTGTCTAGATGCATTCATGCATGTGCAGTCATGCAGCGGTGTGGTAACCTCTAAAAGTCCTCCCCTCTCCGCCTTGGTTTCATGGGAACCTGTGTGCAGCTAATCCTCCTTTTGGCTGGAGAGGGCTTCTCCAAACAAATCATCCGGCCCTAAGACCCACTGCTCCTCAAGTGGGATCCTGGCTCTCTTTACCAAGCCTCGCCAAAAAACCTTTCTTCTCTTTTCTCTCATATGCTTCACATAAAACAGCTACCTACCGTGAGGCAAATCCCCTCGCCTCTGTCTCTTTTCTTCTAGGAGCAAGGGAAGGAGAAAGGAATGGGGTGTGGATAAGCCTGGCCAGCAGGAGATTGTCAAGTTGAGGAACTACGATGACCTGTTTTGGCTGAACGGGTGAGACTGAATAATGGACGCTGGTAAAGGGGTCATTGTTTGATAGCGAGAGGAAAGTGAGGATAAAAGGGTGGATCGCAGTACTTTCATGTGGCTCCTTCTGCTTTCTGTTATTTTGCGTCACAGTAGATTAAAGTAGTATAAAGATCTATCTGTTTACAGTATCTATCTATACTGTAAACCCTGCACTTTCTCTGACGGGTCCATTTTGTTTTTGTCCAGGACACCTTAGAGTGTATCACTGTATCACTGTATTAATCTGGGACCACTTTACTGTCATAAAGATAAGCAGCATTCAAATCATCATCCATTTATCATCATTCATCATTAGTACTTTGGAGACCTTTATACTGCACTTGAGGAGGGTTCACCAGTCTACCAGCTGGGACCTTCTGTGTCTCTCTCTGTTCATGTAGTTCATATAGATATCTATTACATGCATTATTATTATTATTATTATTATGATATCATGATATCTAATGTCAATTGAAGGGCACTATTGGGTTAAGCATTTTGGTAAATGCGGGATTCAATGATTTTGTTTTCACCATTATTATTAAACATTTTAATAATTAATAAAATGTGTTGACAGCAAAAGTGTGTTGGGCCCTCCCTCAGTCATCATGCATGGCACTTCATCACATTTTCTTGCACATTGTGTCACACACACACACACACACACACACACACACACACACACACACACACACACACACACACACACACACACACACACACTGTGATGCGATGCGATGCAACAGGAGTGAGAGTTCACCCTGATAACACCTGCTTCACCCTCACAAGTTCACCACCACCACCCTGTTTGTGACCCACAGGGTGCAATGTGATACTGTGACACATGTGTTGCACAGCTGCTCATCTGCTGATAGAATAGCATTAATGTCCATGCAGTATAAACATTAATATGTGTGTCAGGATGCTGGTCCTGTGTCCAAGAACCAAAGAGTTGAAGTGAGTTAGCTCAACTGAAGATCCTTGACCATGATGGTTCCTGATATCCGTGTGTACAAAAAAAGGTTTCTAGCCACCAGGACTTTTTTTCCATATAAGTTTTGTTCATGTAATTAGGATTTTCCTTTGTTCACCTAATCATTTAGTAGCCTTTGAAGAAGTTACAGCTCTGAGTCTATGATGTGAATGTGTGTATCTGGTCAGAATTAATTTCTCCTATTCTCCTCAGCAAAGCTGCTGTAACTCTGAGTAAGTGATCAGCAACAATGGAGTCGTAACTTAACATGTATGTTTGGGGTTGTTATCATGCATTCTGCAACATTTTTCTCTAGAATTGTTTAATTTGTTGCTGTATTCATGTAATGCTTAAGCCCAACTTGAAAGGATCCACACTGCCCATGCATGGTGCTTTGTATGTCCAGAAAGCTCTCATCACACCAAGCTTCCACCAATTTGTTTCTGCTGTTTTTTTCCCCTTCAAGAGTGATCTTCTTTTTCTCATCCTGCCATGGACAGACAAATAACATGCATGTTGTATGTACAGTTCAAAGTTGCCACAGGTGTTGGCTTTTGTGGTTTTACTCATTAGTGTCCAAATCACACAGACTTCTCTGGACAGATTCACAGCTTTGCAAAATTCTTCACATGTCATTTAAGAGCTATAGTTGCTGGTGCCGAGATGATCCATACCCAACATGTAGTAAACTCTGAGGCAAATTCTTCATATGCACTTGTATCTTTCCTCAGGCCCTTTTCAATAATCTTGCTGCAGGTTTGTTTGCTCCTTCTGTGTGACCATCCAACCAGCCCAACCAGTGTCTTGACTAATTCCTATATAACTTTAACAGCTCTTCATTCCATTAAAACTTGAATCATAAGCTGTTGTGGTGTAGGTTAGGCTAGTAAAGTACATGAACCAACGGCAGGCCTGTAACCAGATCACTTGTCACATACATTATTGTCTTTTATGTTGTGATTATGGCTTCATTTAGATCATATTGTAGAGATGTATTTGTATAATATTGTTGTGCTTTCAAAACCTCAAAATACATCCACTGGGATTCATTGTAAGATAAAATTTGATTTGTAAGAACTGACTACATTGTCACTTTAGTAGTCTTTGCTATAGTCTAAAATGCAATATATTTAAGTCCTAGTATAAGTACATAAACAGGCATGCTGTCAGCTAAAATATTCACCATAATAACTTTACTGCTACCAGGGATGAATTGCAAATAAGTAATGTTCATTTCTCCCACTGAAACAGCCTTCACAATCACAACATCACTGTCCTTTCCAAAATATAGTTATCAGGAAGTAAACGGTGTGGCCTCGTCTTTAGCTTGACAGTCAAGCTGATTTTAAGTCGATCCCCATGATTTCATAATTATCTCTTATACCGAGGCTCTGACCGGAAAATCTTCAAAACGAGTAAATGGTATAGTGACAGCGAAGCCTTGTTGATATATACAGTATTATGAGATATGTTCTATCTAACATAGTATTCGTACAAACTACATTGTATTTGGTGGGGAAAAGCAAATACTGAGGAAGTACAGTATTTAAGTAATTATGAAGTACTTACTTAAATATTATATTATATTTCAATTATATGCTACTTCTACTTCACTACATGTAAAAGAAATATATTGTACTTTTTAATCCACTAAATGTATTTCCCAGTTGTAGTCACATCAAGTTATTCTGCACATTATGGTTTTAGATACAAAATATATGATCAAGGTTTCATAGATGTATAATACGCTAAACCTCAACAAGTTATAATGTTAAATTGCTGCTGCCATTTTAATGAATCACATTGATTTATTTGAGAGGGTTCTGCATCATACTGCACGTATTATAATAATCATAATAATTACTTTATTTATATACTACATATAAATGGTACAGTTAATTATACACAAGTGCTACTGTATACGTGTTATTCATTTACAGTATAAATTAAAACAGATATGGTTTCTTTGCATTTGCTTGTGTTCCTAACATGAAGATGTTCACCCTCTGCTGCTACTCATCCAGTACTACAGGCAGCCTCCCTCTCCTCTCTCCTCCGATCATCTTGGACCTCTGAGTAGTTGCAGCTCATATAGTTACCACAGGGGGGCACTAGTTCCATGCAGACTTTACTATACTGCTGTTGAGACTATCAGCACTAATAGCCAAAATGCAAATCTACTGACATATGATTTAGAAACCTTAAATGGTTATATTTTCAGATACAATTTTCATGTGAAAGAATTTCTAATTAACTTGTATTATTCTCATTTTCTGATGGTGACATTATTATATTTCCATCTATTAACTTACTAAAAAATTCAACAACACAACTAAGTCTGAACCGTAAACTGATGAAGTGACATCTTAACTTCTATAAAGCAGTCTACAAATGAATACAGATACACACAGCCAGGATTCTGGTTACACTGGTTATCAGCTATCGTCTGTCTTGTAGAGTGTGTCTTTTCCCTCCTGTCTAAAC
Source organism: Myoxocephalus aenaeus (assembly GCA_038501785.1). Taxonomy (NCBI): domain Eukaryota; kingdom Metazoa; phylum Chordata; class Actinopteri; order Perciformes; family Cottidae; genus Myoxocephalus; species Myoxocephalus aenaeus. Next base: position 418,039 of record JBAMJR010000089.1, read on the forward strand.
ACAAGTTTCTGAATTTGAGCTGTGTGACACGAGGGAATTGATGTATCCACCGTCTATTTATAACATAGAGCGCAGGTGTGCTGATACACAGAGGCAAAGTGATTGGTTGGGCTCTTCAGAGGACTCTTTGTGCTTGTGTAAATACACACGCACGCGCACACACACACACACACACACACACACACACGGAACATATGCAAAGATGAAAACATACACACATACATTGATCGATATGAAACGTTTTTTTATACATGCATAATGCATGCCCATATGTAGCATATTCAAGCTAAAGGCATTCCCATGCATGCATTTGTTCAGACAATAAAAGAAGGCAGTATTGTACCCTACGAGGGATGGAAGTAACAAAAATGAATTAATGAAAAATGTAGGTAAATTTGAAAATGGATAATTATTATTGCCAAGTGATTTGAGTGATTTATCATTCATAACAAAAAATTGCCAGGAAAGTGACCTTCAAGGGATGGAGTAACAGATATCAGTGAATATGGGTAAAGTTCAAGTGAGCAATTTATACTTATATGTATTTTATCTTCTCCCAGCCTTTAACAGGAAAGCCTCTCAGATGTAATTGTCGTCAGAAAATAATAGTAACAAATGTTTCTGGAGAAAGATCTTCTTTGGGACAAAAAGACCAACTCAACACCTCATTTGTAGGTACATGGTATAAAAGTTTGTATTAAACACAATCACTTTATGGTTCATATATTAGGTCAATTTGAGCACTCTCGCCTGAAAAGTTTAGACAGTCTATTGTAGCTTCTGCATTTATGAGTATGCATTTACATGTAAACCAGAAAATCAACATTCTTTTAAGACATAAAATGAGACGGACACCGGTGTTGTCTTTGCTGATGCTTTATTGGCGCATTGTGTAACTAACAAAGAAGCAGAAGAAAAGGTGGATTATCAAATACAATTTTTCACAAAAACATTTTTGGATAAAATTTGTGTTTTGAAAACACAAGTCAAACAAAGAAAGAGCAACAGAGTGAAAGATGCTATTAACTACATTCAAGCTCATCGTAAAATCAAATAGTCAACTGCTGACCTCAACCTGACTGACTAGCTCTTCCCCGTCCCAAGAAGGACCCCGTTTCTGGTGTGGAAGACCTTGGCCAGAGAGAGACTCATGGGGGATGGCATGTATTCCTGACATTGGTCACCGCTGAGACTTGGTGCACACTCGACTATGTACGAGAAGAAGAGGGTGCCATGATTCAACATGCAAGAGTCTCTCACTTGCCCTCTACGCAGCTCAAATGAGCACTGGCCCAAATTATCACTATCCCAGTAAGTGTCCTCGTCATAAACATTGAACTCAAGTCTGTTTCGCATGCTAATGACAATGGGTCCAAACGCAAAAGTCTCCGGCCATCTAGGATTGTCATTGTTACTAATGATGGCAGTGCGTTTATTCTGATTTCCATATTTCACCTCCACTGAACCATCTGTCTGAGTCCACTTATCACCATACAACCTTTCTGCATAGAGCTTGAAGACCTTTAATGTTGCATGACCTCTCCCAGCAGGACAGCAGTTTGACTTGATATTCTGATTACTGTTGCAAACACAAGCACAAGGATCCCTTCCGCTGGATCTGTGACCAATCTTACAGCTTTCTGAGCATTTTTTCAACACTGCGTTTTCCATAATGTACTTCTCCACCTCTTGCTTCAGTCCATACCTGGCAGAATGGCTGCTTGGCAGTATGGTGTGCAGAGGGCGTGTGCTGTATTGGACCACATCAGGTGTGTACTTCAGTGAGTTAAGCCATGTGTTATAGGCAGAGGGGTTTGATTGGCCATCAAAGAGGATGTCACCGCCGCCAATGTTTCCACCGATGACGTCCGTGCTGCGCTCACTAAACGCATTGCTGAATTTGTGCTCAGAGCCTAACTTTTTCATCTTACTCTGACAGTGTTTGGTCATTGCCTCAACGCTGCCAGTGCCTGCAAAGCTAGCAGAGGCTTCGACTGACAAGCAGTTACTGACTTCTGTTGCTGACAGTCTATTCATGGTTGCCTCGCAGGTCTTGACAGCAGTGATTGCTTTTACTTGCCCACCTAGAAACACTTGTGTAATATAATGTGTACCATATGTGTCAATCAGACTGCGATACAATGATAATGTTTTGTCTGAATAGGATGGAAGGGAGTTCACGGCTGATTCAAACTCACGACTCAGTGGAGGATGTGTTGCCAATCTGTAGCTGTGAAGCAGGAAGCATATTAATCAGTTACAGTCTATCACAGTCCCATTTTATTCACTGTTAATGTTGTTTGCACATTTGCTGTCTATCCAGGACACTGTGAAACAAAGCATTTCTCAGTGAACTGACCAAATAAATTCAGAGTTAATGCCAAGAAGACAAATATATATATATATATACCCCGTTATAGTATATATCCACATACTCACCGATAGAAGCTACAGTAGACAGAATGGCGAAGGAAGGTGTAGTGGTCTTGTTTGGACTTTGTCATGCCAAATTTAGATTCTTTGGAGTGGGAACCTCCAAAGCCAACACCAAGAGTAACAGACGGGTCTACAGGGATTTTGAGGCCAATTTTCCAATCATTGGATACAGCTGAGGTGGAGTCGTTGACAAGACTTTCAACAGAATTGTAGACTATACTGGAGACCTTTAAACTGCACTTTGGGAGGATCCTCCAGTCCACCACGGCAGCCGGGATCTTCTGACGCTCTCTGTCCATGTAGCTGTTGCTGAACATCTTGCAAGTTTTGTTGCCGATGTCCCATGTTTCCGTGTCGATGACATAGGCACCCTTCCGCTCCATTGTGACAATGTTGAAGCCTTCTCCACCCAGGTTGTGACCAGGGACAAAGTGAGCCTTTTCACACTCCTGCGGTGAACCATAGAAGCCCACACTGGCTGACAGACACGGAGGACTCCATGCCCAGCTCAGGAGCATGAGATACCACAGCTTGGCCATCTGTATGGAAGAAACCAAAAGTGACAGACGGTAAAAGTCATGGACACAGAATAAGTTAATCAATGTTATTTTAATGTGCCAGATAACTCAACTCAAAACTCTGAGGTCTTACCGGGACTGTTGACAGCCAGCTCTGTTCAGTAACTTACATTATCTGACCCATGTTATATAGTATTGATGGAGAGGTGGAGTCTTGATTGCCTTTGTGTGTGATTCACACATCTTTTTTTAACCATCTGCATGTCTATGTGGTTTGTCAATGTTTTTTGGACTGTGCGTGTGGTTGGCAGTGTTGTTTGTTCTGTTTTTTATAATCTTTCCATCTTACTTGTTAGCACTTTAAGGCACATTTAGTTGACCTGCAATGAAATACACTATACACATATAATTTAAGTTTAAGCCACAGATACTGCTCATTGATATAAAATGATTAACCCAAGAAAAGAATACAATATCATTAAACGTAGTCGAGTAAACTTTGCTTTTTACAGATGGAAGGTGAGGCATGGTATTACTGACTGTGACACCCTTTCCTGATAAAGTCTACGGCAGGCTGCCATGACATTAGAGCAAGTACATAGACACTTAACTGCATTTTGTAATAGAGAGAAATATGTCTGACATAAGTAAACTTAAAATGATAATTTTTCTACCCATACAGGCAAGAGTTGCCAATTGTGAGAAAAATATTAGCCCTTAAACGTGCAATGTGTAAGATCCGGCAACATGCTCTTACATTTACAGTCATCCGTTATAAAGAAATTGATTTAAATTAAACTTAAAAAAGTGTGTCTACCTCCTCATCACAGCAGTCTGGCACAAAGCCTGCATCACTACCCATGTCTCATCAATCTGTTTGGTGAGCATGACACTAAAGTACTTAACTCTTGTGTGGTGTCCATATTTTTGTTATTCAGCCAGTGTTCGTGGGTCTGATTCACTGCATTTTGAGGTTTTTAATTCAACACAATGACACAATTTGATGTTAAAACACTTCATCCCGATTAAAAGCAATATAATTCGCATATATGGTTAATATTTGTCCTTTACCATTTTATTTATAAAATGTAATAAAAAAAGAAAATCAATTATAGTCAAGATATGAGTGATGCTCCTGGCCACACATTCTCCCATCCCTGTGTAGTGTACTCATGTGTACCCCATTCTGTCCTTTCTTTGGCACATAGGATACACAAACGTGGAAGAGTTGACAGGCCTGTTCTGTGTAGTCAGCAGTTGGGGGGAGCTCAGACTTGTTTTTCCGTATCGTTCCCACCCCGGTCAACTTCCTCTTTAGGAGCTCATGTCCCAGCGTTTGTGAGGTAAAACAATTGTTGCATGTGATGTTGTGTCCACTGAGTCCCTGAGTCATGTCCAGGACAACTCTCATTCCTTAATTTTTCTGAGTGGCTCCTCCATCAGGCTTCTCTGTATAGACGTGTAAGTTCCAAGCATATGAGGAAATGGCATCACAGGCAGCCCAGATCTTTATGCAAGAAGACCATTACATTTTTTGATATCCATATTTCTTCACTTGCTGGCTGCTGGCGGGATGGTCTCTGGGGCTCGTCTTCATTTTGGAACTAGCTGAGGTCAGACCATAGAACCCTGAGGTCAGCATAGAACCTTGAGGGCAAAGCTATATGTATTGTGTCCCACTACCAATTTGCAGCTGGGATAGATATGAGCAAATAAAGATTGGTACCCGCAAGACAGAGGCTAAAATGTGCGGGAATGTGAGAGCAGACAGGTGTCGGTTCTTGAATTTATCAACAATGTTGCAACCTTGTGCGGGAACGGCAGGGGCATAAAAACAAAACTCACACACAACACACACTCTATAAGCAGGCCCAGACAGGAGGACAGAGTGAAGGTACACAGGACCCTCAATTTCTACTCTTGTTGCCCCGGGCCCAGTTGACCCTAACTTCCTGTATGTAATATACATGTGTAGGGGGGTGTACAGTGTGTGGTCATTGAACATGTTTTCTGATTTATGTTCTTTACAGGAAATGAGCCAAGGCCAATGAGTCTGAAAAAAATATTAATCGTATAATTTTCCTTTTGTGAAAAAATGAAAACGGGTCCCACAGACCCAAACACCACACAAGGGTTCTCCTGCATCTGACTCACTCCAACCCAAAAGGGAGAAATTCACAGTACAAAACACAGTACTAAAGACTCTTGGAGGTGCTGACTCTTATACCGGACTTTTGGCTGTAAGCGGCCCCAGCGCATGCTGGAGGTCAGGATCCAATGAAGCAAAAAGCAACTAGTGTGCATTTCTGATGGCACAATGCCGAACACTCTTCGCTCTCATGTTGCCAAGAAGTTATGTTTGTGATTTTGCCAGTAAAGTAGGAAGTTGACTCACCAGCTGTTGTATTTTAACCTTGTTCACACATTCAAATTATTTTGTGATTTCACAAAAAAAGTGGCTGCACCAATGACTATTTGTGTCATTATGCTAATGTTGTGTATTATATTTGTATTTCATGTTAATGCATTTTCAGGTATGTCTTTTAATCTTGTCTTTTCCGGATTTTCTAAAAAAGAAAATACTAGTTTTGTCTACTGATTTCGTGCAAAACCACAAAACGTGAAATCGATGGGGGTTGAATGATTTCTGTTGGCACAATAAATACTCGGTGATTTGACAAAATTCATATTGGATGATAGCGTTTAAAGTTTAAACACTGGAACATGCAGTAGAAATACTGGTTATGAATAAAGAACAGTGACATCTCCAGACATGCATACAAACGTGTAACACTGTGCTCTCTATTGGTGCTGCAAGCTTGCAGATGCATCCCATTTTAAAACACTACAAAACTGTCTCTAAATCTATATATTGCATAATATGTGCAATCATGAACTGTGATTACAAAAAGCATCAAAAGATGCTAAATGTGTTAGCTGTACAATTCTTTCTTTTTACTGTTTGGATGGTTCATCCTCACAGCAGAAGTGTGTGTTCGGTCCCCATGCTACATGAACGACAATGTCACACATTTGGTGTTGGTTCCTTTTTTGTTTATCTGACACATTTCTTGAGTGATCGAGCTCAATTACTTTGATGCGGAAGCTGCGGTAAAAGTAGCTTTATCGTATCTGCTTGAAATAAGAATAACAGTCGCACCATATTTGATAGGCCATGCAGGTATCTAGATGAGTCAGTCATCAAGTTACTGTAAAGAACCATACCATCTTTGCAGGTTTAACTCTTTAATTACAAACTACTTAAACATATTTGCTGTTGGGCATTGGACCTTCAACACCTTGACTATAAATATGTGACATCTAGAAAAAGTACTCAACCAGTGATGATTGTGTGGTGAATATGCTATTACTAAGCTATTTGACATCTATCAGTTTATGTTTGTACTTTTTTAGATCAATCTAATGAGATCTGTTTTCCTGGGCCGTGGGATGCTACGTTTCCACGACGGGGTTATCCTCTGCTGAGCAGCGGCCACGAGCTAGCCAGTGGAGCACGCTCACATGCACTGGCATACACAAAAAGGTGCCATGCGGCCGGCTCGGCTATGTAAACAAAGCACATAGAAGCTTGCATTACATCACACACAAGAGGGACCGATTTCTCTGCTCAGGTAGACATTTCTCCACTATATCTGTATATAGCAAATAGTTGTTTGCTGCTATATTAATGCTCGGAATTTTAAAAGTTCAAAGGTTCAAAGGTTCTCTTAATATATATATTCAAAGTGCAGAGAGTGTTTTTCACTGTAAATACATGGTGGTTGAATAAATGTCCCTCAATAGCGCATTTAAAGTAAAAATCTAACTTGTAATTTTCAAACAGTGACAGTCATCTGAAGAGATGCTTACAACACTTCCTGTGTTGCAAGTTTGCAGATGCATCCCACCTTAAAACACAACAAAGCAATGTCTGAAATCACAAACTCTTGTTTTATAAAGTTTGTCAACTCTGCTTTGTGTCAGATTAATCATAGCATTACAGCCTTAATTAAAAGACAAAGCTATATGTATTGTGTCCCGCTACCAATTTGCAGCTGGGATAGATATGAGCAAATAAAGATTGGTACCCGCAAGACAGAGGCTAAAATGTGCGGGAACGTGAGAGCAGACAGGTGTCGGTTCTTGAATTTATCAACAATATTGCAACCTTGTGCGGGAACAGCAGGGGCATAAAAACAAAACTCACACACAACACACACCCAGACACACACACACTCTATAAGCAGGCCCAGACAGGAGGACAGAGTGAAGGTACACAGGACCCTCAATTTCTACTCTTGTTAGCCCCGGGCCCAGTTGACCCTAACTTCCTGTATGTAATATACATGTGTAGGGGGGTGTACAGTGTGTGGTCATTGAACATGTTTTCTGATTTATGTTCTTTACAGGAAATGAGGCCAATGAGTCTGAGTTTGAAAAAAATATTAATCGTATAATTTTCCTTTTGTGAAAAAATGAAAACGGGTCCCACAGACCCAAACACCACACAAGGGTTCTCCTGCATCTGACTCACTCCAACCCAAAAGGGAGAAATTCACAGTACAAAACACAGTACTAAAGACTCAGCCTTGGAGGTGCTGACTCTTATCCCGGACCTTTGGCTGTAAGCGGCCCCAGCGCATGCTGGAGGTCAGGATCCAATGAAGCAAAAAGCAGCTAGTGTGCATTTCTGATGGCACAATGCCGAACACTCTTCGCTCTCATGTTGCCAAGAAGTTATGTTTGTGAATTTGCCAGTAAAGTAGGAAGTTGACTCACCAGCTGTCGCGGGAGTACAATGTTCAGACCCAAAATGCAGACCACAGGAGGACAGTATCAGTTTAAAGGAATGTATTTGCGTCTCCACCAGACCGTGTGGAGCCCGAGGTCCGACACAAACACAACCAGTCCCCAACGTGAGCTCCGTGGCACGACGCAGGAGGCTGGGGCGGTAGATCCGGGGTGTAAGTCCCGTGGCTTGACACCGGGGAAGCGGGCGGACAACAGGAACTCTGGAAGAGACAAGAGATGGGGTTAGCGAACAACCCAGACAACGGAGAACCTCACAGGGCGGCAGTGATGGCTACCGGGGTTGAAGACGTAACAGACTGACAACCCAGGTCTGCAGGACCAGGGTTGATATACAGCCGGTGATGAGCCGGATTGGCAGCAGCTGTCCACTGCTCGGGGGTGTGGCCAAGGGCGTAGTCAGGAGGTAGGACCAAGAACACCCACAACGAGCACATGGCAAAACAAAACAAACAGGGGGATGACAGACACATGAGGTAAGGAGACCTGGGGGAACAGAGGTAAGCACACAATGGGTCAGACAGGGATCCTGACACCAGCTGTTGTATTTTAACCTTGTTCACACATTCAAATTATTTTGTGATTTCACAAAAAAAGTGGCTGCACCAATGACTATTTGTGTCATTATGCTAATGTTGTGTATTATATTTGTATTTCATGTTAATGCAATTTCAGGTATGTCTTTTAATCTTGTCTTTTCCAGATTTTCTGAAAAAGAAAATATTAGTTTTGTCTACTGATTTCGTGCAAAACCACAAAACGTGAAATCGATGGGGGTTGAATGATTTCTGTTGGCACAATAAATACTCGGTGATTTGACAAAATTCATATTGGATGATAGCGTTTAAAGTTTAAACACTGGAACATGCAGTAGAAATACTGGTTATGAATAAAGAACAGTGACATCTCCAGACATGCATACAAACGTGTAACACTGTGCTCTCTATTGGTGCTGCAAGCTTGCAGATGCATCCCACTTTAAAACACTACAAAACTGCGTCTAAATCTATATATTGCATAATATGTGCAATCATGAACTGTGATTACAAAAAGCATCAAAAGATGCTAAATGTGTTAGCTGTACAATTCTTTCTTTTTACTGTTTGGATGGTTCATCCTCACAGCAGAAGTGTGTGTTCGGTTCCCATGCTACATGAACGACAATGTCACACATTTGGTGTTGGTTCCTTATTTGTTTATCTGACACATTTCTTGAGTGATCGAGCTCAATTACTTTGATGCGGAAGCTGCGGTAAAAGTAGCTTTATCGTATCTGCTTGAAATAAGAATAACAGTCGCACCATATTTGATAGGCCATGCAGGTATCTAGATGAGTCAGTCATCAAGTTACTGTAAAGAACCATACCATCTTTGCAGGTTTAACTCTTTAATTACAAACTACTTAAACATATTTGCTGTTGGGCATTGGACCTTCAACACCTTGACTATAAATATGTGACATCTAGAAAAAGTACTCAACCAGTGATGATTGTGTGGTGAATATGCTATTACTAAGCTATTTGACATCTATCAGTTTATGTTTGTACTTTTTTAGATCAATCTAATGAGATCTGTTTTCCTGGGCCGTGGGATGCTATGTTTCCACGGCGGGGTTATCCTCTGCTGAGCAGCGGCCACGAGCTAGCCAGTGGAGCACGCTCACATGCACTGGCATACACAAAAAGGTGCCATGCGGCCGGCTCGGCTATGTAAACGAAGCACATAGAAGCTTGCATTACATCACACACAAGAGGGACCGATTTCTCTGCTCAGGTAGACATTTCTCCACTATATCTGTATATAGCAAATAGTTGTTTGCTGCTATATTAATGCTCGGAATTTTAAAAGTTCAAAGGTTCAAAAGTTCTCTTAATATATATATATATATATATATATATATATATATTCAAAGTGCAGAGAGTGTTTTTCACTGTAAATACATGGTGGTTGAATAAATGTCCCTCAATAGCGCATTTAGCATTTAAAGTAAAAATCTAACTTGTAATTTTCAAACAGTGACAGTCATCTCAAGAGATGCTTACAACACTTCCTGTGTTGCAAGTTTGCAGATGCATCCCACCTTAAAACACAACAAAACAATGTCTGAAATCACAAACTCTTGTTTTATAAAGTTTGTCAACTCTGCTTTGTGTCAGATTATTCATAGCATTACAGCCTTAATTAAAAGACAATTCCTCCTTTTGCTATATAGATGTACAGAACTCTAGCAGCTCGAGCACATGAACAAAAATGTCAAACGTTTGGTCTTTTTTTTTAACCATCTGATGTGTTTCACACTTTATCTCGTGTGGTTGCAGTATTTAACTGGAATGAGGAAGCCTAGTTTTCAAGTGGATTTTTTTGGGGGGTTAAAAAGAGAACTACTGCAAATTATTGTTTTTTTTTATTACATTTCTCCTGATTTTAATCTTAATTGTTTGTGTGTTTTGGCTCTGGCAACTGTTGGTCCTGTTATTTGTTTTAAGCTCTTTCTGACTTGTTTTTTGAAGGGTGCTATAACTAAATCTTTTCTAATTTGTAATACTATTTTTTTTTTTGTCTTTTTTTTTTTTATTGGTATTAGGCATCAATCAGACATCTACAAATGCTCTTCAGACAATTGCCCTCCCTGATGATGCTCATACTAGCCATGTACGTATACAAGGGGTGAAAAACAGAACAAACAACAAAAAGAAAACAAAAAGAAACAAAATGAAACAAAGAACAAAAAAACTTAGCAGTGTGCCTCCTATCATAATTTTGCATATGGCTGTTATTCCTGTAGCTGTCCAATCCCTAAATCTAGCATCTAATTTATTCGGTGTGAAGTCGGAATCATATGCACACCATTTCAGTGTTACAATATCTCCCTCTAATTTGTGTTCTCTTATAATGGTTTTCCATACTTCAAGAGTCCACTTCAACCATGGGTTATCAGTAGTATTTATGTGACTTTGTAGGTCGCGATCAGCTAGGATTGCCTGTATGGGGTGGAGGTTATTTTCTCTTCAATGTTTTTCCATTGAGCCTTATACGATGGGTTGCACCAGCATATTACAGCTCTCATCTGTGCCGCCAAATAATAATCCCTAAGAGACGGTAGGCCCCATCCTCCCTTTTTTTTAGGTAGTTGTAAGGTTTTGAGACGGACCCTGGGTCTTTTACCTGTCCAAATATATCTAGATAACATCTTGTCCCATTCATGAAATTGTTTTTGCTTAATCTCTGTAGGCAGAGTTTGAAATAGATAGAGTAGTCTGGGCAGTATATTCATTTTAATGGATTCAATCCTCGCAGTGAAACTTAGGAAAGGAGTTAAGTTCCATCTTGCTATGTCTTCCTTAATTTTTCTTATTAGTGGATCATAGTTATATTCTGCAAGTTTTGTAAGATCTTTTGTAATATCGATGCCCAGATATTTGAAGGATGTTGTTTGCCATGCAAGGGGATATTTGTTTTCAATTTCTCTTGGTGGGCTATAGTTATATGAGAGTAACTGGGTTTTACCCACGTTAATCTTATACCCTGATAGTTTACCATACTGTTCAAATGACTGCATCAGTTTAGGTAGAGAGTATGTTGGTTGCTCCAGGTAGATCAAGATGTCATCTGCGTAACAGGCCAATTTGTGCTCTATACCTTTAATAGTAATTCCTTTAATATCTTCATTTTGTCTGATATATTGAGCTAGTGGCTCCAAATATAATGCGAAGAGTAGTGGTGACCATGCGCAGCCCTGTCTTGTACCTCTTTCTAGATTGAAACTGTTCGATAAATATCCGTTGATTTTAATCCTGGCGGTTGGATTGTCATATAATGCCTGAATCATTTTAATAATTGTGTCATGTAGACCAAATCTGTGAAGGACTCTATAAAGGAAAGTCCAGTTAACGGAGTCAAAAGCCTTTTCAGCATCCACACTTATCACTATTGCTTCTATCTTATTTTTTTGTATATGATCCATAATGTGTATCGTCCTTCGTATATTATCTTGTGTTTGGCGTTGTTGTATAAACCCTGTCTGATCATTATGTATCAGCATGGGTAAAAACTCCTCTAATCTTCTTGCCATGATGGAAGTGAATAATCTATAATCTATATTTAGGACTGATATTGGTCTAAATGATCCACACTCCATTCTATCCTTGCCTTCTTTCGGTATAGCAGAGATTATTGCTTCTTTCCAGCTGGGTGGCGTTTGCGCCTGTTTTAAAGCCCAGTTCAGTGTGGGAAGTATCACAGGGATCAGCTCATTTTTAAATTCCTTGTACCACTCTGCCGTGTAACCATCTGATCCTGGAGACTTACTTAATTTTAACCTGCTAATTGCTGATCCTAGTTTCTCTAGTAATACTATTTGTAGTAGTGTGACGTTTTAGAAACAAATTCAAATACATTATGATGCAGAGAACAACTAGGTATTTAAAGTACAGTCAGTAAATGTGGTGATTAAAAGTCACATGTAGCACATGTAGCTCTTTTAACACACACTTTATTTGGAAGGATTGCGCCTCCACTTTTTGATGACATCGAGCTCTTGTTCCTTTTGCGTTTGAAAGCACCACCTTCCCTCCCCAGATTTGTCTGACAGATGAATCAAAACTAGATTAGCAACATTATGAAAAGGTGTATTTTAAATCAAGAAACTGCCAGGCAGCACTTTAATGCCATAGTGTGATCATGAAAAAAACATCTGAAATATCTCATTTCCCTATTTAGCCTCTACAATCACAACATTAGTGCAGTGGGAATAAGTCTTTTAGGTATTCCACAGTTACAGTTTATAAGGATGTGATTTTCAACAGTCAGCAATGATATATATGACCAGTGGTGAAAGAAGTACTCAGATAATTTACTTAAGTAGCAATATGACAGTGGAGAAGTACTGCAAGTTATACATAAAAGTCCTGCATTCAGAATTGTACTTAAGTAAAAGTATTAGCATCAAAATATATTTAAAGTACCAAACGTAAAAGTATTAATGTGTTTATTTCTTTAATGTTACAGCTGACAAACGTGAAGCTAAATGGAATTACTTGACTGCTGCATGACGGGCTGCATGGTTCCGACAGCAAGAGGACCCCGGGTTCGATCCCCGGTCCTTCTGCGTGGGGTTTGCACGTTCTCCCCGTGGCAGCGTGGGTTCCCTACAGGTTCTCCGGCTTCCTCCTACAATCCAAAGACATGCAGTTTAGGTTAATTGGAGATTCTAAATTGCCTGTAGCTGTGAATGTGGCTGTGAATGGTTGTCTGTCTCTATATGTGCCCTGAGATGAACTGGCGACCTGTCCAGGATGAACGCTGCCTTCGCCCAATGTCAGAGCTGGGATCGGATTCTGCACCCCACGACCCTGAATAAGATAAACGGTTTGGAGAATGGAATGGAACTGCTGCGTGCCTTGTGAATTTCTCCCCGCTAATCAATAAAGTCTTCTCTTGACCTATAATAACACATCATAATTCCCTCTGTGATTACATATTGTATAAATAAATCTGTAGCTGCAATTTATACTTATCAAATACATATAGTAAAGTGAAGATTACAATATTCCCCACTGAAATCTAGTGGAGTAGAGGTGAAGTATAGCATACAATGGAAATACTCAAGTAAAGAAAAAGTACTTCAGAATAATACTCAGGTACAGTACTTGAGTTAATGTCCACTACTATATATCATATATGCATACTCATGTAATATGAGGATTTTTGACAGGATTGGAAGATGGCTACATTGTTTTCTGCAAGAGGTCCAGTTACAGACAGGTTTTCCTCCCACTGTATCTTGGTTGATAAGATGAAGATGTTCACCCTCTGCTGCTGCTCATCCAGTACTACAGGCTGCCTCCCATCCCAGCTGTATAATCTGGCATCTATATTATTACCACAGAGGGGCACTAGTTCCATGCAGAAATGACTAGAAAAGGGCCATATTTACAACAGCTGTACGTTTCAGCAAATCTTCAAGCTTATGATGAATATCAAAAACCGTTGGTGTTTAACTTTGAATTTATTATAATATCAATATTGTTGAATTCATTTTGAAAAGATAATTAGGCATGAAATAAACTGCACAACTACATCTGAACCTAGGGTGGCTGTGGCTCAGTGGTTAGCATGCCCCTCTTTCAATCAGAGGTTTGGTGGTTCGAACCCCGGCTCCGCTAGTCCATGTTGTTGTGTCCTTGAGCAAGACACTTAACCCCTAATTGCTCCCTGTTACTGTTTCTACGGTGTATAGAGCAAACATGTAAGTTGCTTTGGATAAAAGCGTCAGCGAAATGTAATGTAAAGAACTGTAAACTGATGAAGGGATATCTTAACTTTTATAAAGATGAATACAGATACACACAGCATGATTCTGTGGTTACACTAGTTATCAGCTATCGTCTGTCTTTGTGGAGTGTGTCTTCTCCCTTCAGTCTAAACACAAGTTTCTGAACTTGAACTGTGTGACATGAGGGAATTGATGTATCCAACGTCTATTTATAACATAGAGAGCAGGTGTGCAAAATACACAGAGGCAAAGTGATTGGTTGGGATCTTCAGAGAACTCTTTGTGCTTTGTGTAAATACACACACACAAGGAACATATGCAAATATGAAAACATACACACATACATTGATCGATATGAAACATTTTTACAGCATAGGTGCACACATGCATGCCAGATGTAGCCAGACAAGGGCATTCACCTGCATGCAGATGTTCAGACAATACTGCCACCCTCACAGACATCCAAACACTCATTTCCATCCAAGCAACTCTAACATATGTTCAAATGTTTTGAAAAAAAGAGCTTCTTCTCAAATGATCCACAGCACTCAACAAATCAACTCATCTTGCCATAATACAATCAGAATCAAAATCAGAATCAGAACTGTTTATTGCCAAGAACGTTACAAGGAATTTTACTTGGTGAAAGGTGCATAACACTAAACAAAAATATCAACCCGAGACATCATTTAAAATATTAAAATATTAAAATGCACAATATGGTAAACAAACAAATAACTGTACGTTAAAACAAGTGTATTGTCAAAGTGACAAGTGTATTTTCATAGGAAAAAAATATAAAGCCACAGGCAGCTACAAACACCATGGAAACAACTATTCAGACAGCTACCTGTGACCATATGTTATGCCTCCAACAGTGAGGTCAAAGTGGTGGCAAGGTAATGCCTATTGAGTCAGGAGAACCTGTACACACAGTAGTTTATTGTCTCAGAAAAAAGGGAACCATTTCATGAGAATCAAGAGTAGGAGGAAGATAACCTTGTTTGCATATGCTTTTTATTGTGGTCATTTGCACCTACCCCCGGTGAGACTGAAAGCACTGCTGCAACCTCAAAAAGGAAGTAGGCGAGGCATATTTTTACAGAGACGGCACTGCAATATATGTTTCCAAGAGATACTATTTTGAAGTTTGACTTGGTATGTAAAAAGGATGAAGCACTGGTGAACAGAACAGAAAGAAGGCAGACGTTTATTTTTTGTATGATACCTGATGGCTCAAGTGAAGATTTGTTGGAGGTGACTGTTTCCATGGACTGTACTGGACTATTCTTCAGAACTCAACATTTTAGATAACGAGATTTATTTTTAAAATCAATCTTGTGGAACTCGGACTGAAGTATCATTTGACACACGTCTTGGATATCTTGTCTCTTGGATACTGGTTCACTGAGATTCAACACTGTGACAATGCCTGTGATTGTACTGGAGGCCAGAGACTTTACCAATTCCCTTTTCCTGGTGCGGACATGGGAAGTCTTATCCGGTTGCACCACCTTCAGCCTCGTGGCCTCGCTGGAACCTTCAGAGTTAAACAAAAATTCGTCCAACCACCAACAGGCCAACACATTGAGGATTTTCTGCATGTTTTCCTGGTGCTTCTTCTTCACACTTACACTCCTTATCCATATTCTCAGCATCCTCCAGTTCCACAGCCTTATCCCAATATCCTGGAAGAACCTGACTATGACAGTGGCAGTCTTAGGGGCACTGATGTGGCTCACTGGGTCTGTGGTTTTTCCTTGGATCGTCATGGATCATCAACGGGCAACGCCGCGACTGGTGGTGGCTGTTGTGGCCTCATGCATCACTTTCCTTGGCTACACCTCAGAGTCCTACGTTCTTCGCACCCAAGCCCATGAACAAAGAGGCTACATGGGCAGCATGCCTGGTCTCCTTAAGATACTCCAATTATGGGGAGGTTGTCATATGATACCCCTGGTTGTAGAGGGGATTTGTAGACTCCCTACTTTTGTACACAGCTGGCAGCTGTGGGTTTCCAGCGTATCGTACGGCGTCTGTGTTCTCATGTCTTTAGTCACACTTGTGGTAATATTAGGAGACTTAGCTGGGCGATGTGTTCTACCTTTTGACAAGTTATTAGCAGGCTTCAGTCTGATTGGGGTGTTGCTCTACATGGTGGCCACAGTGATTTGTTTTATCAAGATACTGCAGCAGAGAGACCTCGGACAAAGAATCCCACACAAAAGTGCAGAACTGGTTATCATGGAAACAGTGGTTGCCAGTATTACACTGTTGGCTTATACAGTAGACCTTGCCTTCTCCATCAAACTGTTGTGTGACAGGAGTCACACATGAACTGACACATTAAATGCATTGCATGTGAAGTTCGTAGTCCTGAAATGTTTAGGAGAAAATTGTGTCTTTGGCAAGTGTGTGTAAAAGTTAAACCGAGTGGATGTTTTAATCATTGCTGTGTACTCAAATGAATCAAATGTATGAAACTGTAATATAATTTAACTCACATGTGAAAGAGTTATGTGACATTTATGGTGCAGTTCACTGACCCACTTACTGTATATCTGCTAAACCTGGGTTAAGTGACAGGTACACTAACTAACTCAAGCACACAGCATACTTTGTTGATATCCTAACTTTGTGTGTGTGTGTATATATATATATATATATATATATATATATATATATATATATATATATATATATATATATATATATATATATATATATATATTAGTGGCAGCTGAACATCAGTCTGACAAAGCTTAAAATAAAAGCTGTTCACTGTTGACATTTAAGAGTTTTTTTTCTTCTTCAAAACTGAAAAGTGACACCAGAAGGCGTAGACTAAACAGACCAGACACACGTTAAAGCAAACAAACCAAACGTTACATTATCCTCAATTTAATAAGAACAGTTGCAATTCACGAACACTGGGTGGCATCACTCTATTGACTCGAGCATGCACGCCCATTTAAATCACAGGGCTGGACAGAGGAGTCGATTAAACGTTTTCTGTTTTGCACTGTTCTTGTTTCCTGCATTGATACGCCAGAAACACATTGTGCGACATTTTTACCAGCTTGTTTACATTTCACACAGTTTACCTTTCTCACATCTGCCTCATCTGCTCCAGGCCAGAAAAGACGATAAACAGAGCAATCGATTGGAAACCGACCTGCACAGCGAGCCAGTTATCGCAGCCCGCTGTTCGGCTCTCGACTACTCTCGCCTGGATCGACTGCTGCGTGTTTCCTTTAAGGAACTGAGTCCAGCTTGTCAGTTGTCAACAGGCTGAGCGAGAAACGAGCCGTTGACACAACTTGGTACGTGGATCTGAGACGCTGCTGCTCCGTTACCGTGTGGAGGAAACCCTCATTTGGGAAGTTCATTTTGTTCGTTGTATCCAGATAAAAATGAAGTCCCCTCGACGCGGTAGGCTATCTTTGACTTCTCTCTTTTAATTTTTGGCGACATTCTGCGAGAGTTTGGTGAGGTGACCTCGAGCAACATGGACTTTAAAACTATGTATTGATTCAGTTTGTAGCAAGCTAGGTTTTCAGTCCGTCTACATAGTTAAAAATGAAGTCATATTTAAGCTAATAATGGCAGAACAAGTCTGTCGTTCGCCTGTTATCTGACATGTATCACAAGACAGACTGCTTTCTCTAGTCGTCGTTAGGTTTGCTATTAAAGCTCAACCAGTCTCTATTTAGACCACGTTAGCATACGTATTAGCCGAATTAACTTCTTCCAGCAACACCCATATGTCAAATGCCACTGGGAATGATCGTTATTGTTGGCCCTATGATTATGTCACAGTATACAAACATTGTACACAAAGGCTACCAATGTTACTACCTACTCACCATGAAGCATATTGCCAGTCTTTCTGTGTTTGTGTTTCTAACCTACTTCTGTAATGATTTAGCGTTTCTCTTGCTGATAATGTATTTCCCAGAAGCCCCCTGAGCATCATGGACACGTGAAACTTGACTCTGCAGTAGGCAGATGCAAGTCCCAGGCTGGATTGAATGGCACTGAGGATACAAGGTGAGCACTTTGCCAGTAAATTTGAACTCTGTATTGATCGAGATCTTGAGCTACAAACGACCTCAGTGAGGGTAAAGTCCAGATAGACCCGGAGAGAAGGAAGAGAGGAAAAACAAACGTAGCTTTGGAGAATGAAGAGCGGAGTAGTACATTTGCTGTATATGTATGTATTATTTTTTACATTTTGTTAGAAAATTCAAGCTTGATGTGGCCTTCCACTGAAAAGAATGATCCCAGTCACTGAGAGATGCAGCTTTTTAGTTTAAACACTGGAATCGGATCACTACTGGGTATCAGTCGATACCCAAAGGTATCGTTATCAGGACTGATGCATCAGTGCCTAGATCAAAGGAAACTTTGGGGAAATGCAAAGTCCATATCTAGTTATATTCCTAACCTGAAGGAACACAGAGATGTGGAGATTACAAAATATTGTGTTCGTTGTGGGAATAATAACGGCAAAGAGCAGGTTTGCCATCTTTGTCAATCAGCTGTAGTGAAAAAAACATTTAAAAAAAAATGTATTGGGCCGATATCGCTTAACAAACCTGGCGTAGATGAATGACTATCCAACAACTTTTAGAAACGCCACAGACAGACATTCAGGGCCTGCAACTAAAGGCCCTTAAATATGGATGTGAAAGTCAATAGCAACACACTGTTTTACAGGTTTCTTTGCACACAGTGACCTCAAGGTATACTTGAAACGTTAAGTAACTTGCTCTGCAAGGTTTCTATGCATACTATCCTCCTCCTATTTAACCAGTTCACTAACTGACAGTGGTCTCTCAAGTTCTTGTTATCTTAGTTTTGGCATGTAGCTGCTGCTCTTCTATAGAACAAAACATCAACGTGGCATGCTAGTTGGAGTCCAGTGTCCCCTGAGGGAATTTCAACATGTCAACATTAGTGTTACAGGTGACAAGACTACAACTGCTGCCCCCATAATGCTTATATTGGGCCAATTGTTTTGGACCTATAAACAGGCTTTGATACCTTGCGGGCAAAGTCATGTAATGATGATTTATTCATCACAAAATCTGCTAAAGGGATCTGTACGAACATACCTCCAGGCCATGACCTAGCCTTACACACCAGACCATGCTTTTTTGCTGCCATTTGATTTCTAGAATTACCTTTTTAATTCTCCCCTTTTCGTTGTTGTAATTTGTCATGTTAATATTCATGTCGCCAGTATATTGATAAATTTTTATGATACTGACCCTTGCACTCCTTTAGTGTTCTCTTGCAATCATCTTGCAATATTCCCTGCATTTCTTTGTTTAGCCTTATAGCAGATTGTAAAGTCTTGCTTACTTCAGATCAGTTGTTTTGTTGAGTCAATAATTCACAGTAAATGGTGGTTGGACTTTCAGAAGTTATTAGATCTTGTATAGTGTGAACAGACTATTGTCCATACTGAGAACTTTCTTCAACACAACACCTTTCTGAGTAACTATTTTAAATGCCTTTAATACAGGTTTTTTTATAGTGGAGATGCTGTGAATATCAAGGAGAAACAACTTTCGATACTACAGCATTTTGCTGGTTTTGTTGGTTTTTAGGAGAGAGGCATTTAGGTCTGCAATGAATTGTAGATATTAAGGCTGACATAAAAGTCCAACAACACAGTAGTCTAATTTATACCATGTATGCTGAAATGTATTCTATGATCTCCATACAACTATCTATCCAAATAACTGATTCATGCAAGGTTCAATTAAATTCTATTTTTATACTGATTTGTTAGTTGTATTTTTACTGTACGAACTTACGTTTTTGCTGAAAAGAGGGTAATACGTTCATCAAAGAAGGGTTGGATATGTGGAACCCACATGCAGTGTCATTTGAGATGGAAGATATACAACGGGAATGAGTTGAAAGGAAGCAACTAGAATTGGGCAAACTATGCTTCCAAATGCAGTTGTACAGCTACTCAATGTTTTTTTTTTTTTTAATAGTGGGTTTTCCACAAAAATATATTTTTAGGGCAAGGAAGCATAAACTGCATCCCACATCACTTGTTGGTGGGATATGTGTTGATAATAAAAACATAAAATTATACCAAAGTTATCCATTTCCTGACATCTGTCACAGATGGGACACGACACCAGTACGCTGTGTGTGCTTTGCTGTCACATTAGGAAGTGTGAGTTTAGAGAGCCAGGTGTCAGTTTATCAGAGAAAGGGAAAACAACAGGATTCTCACACCTGTGAGAAACAGGAGGAGGTTTAGGGTTTGAGCAGCAGGTGCGGTGACCTTTCACCAGTCTTATTTTCCTCAACTGGAGTGTGCCATATTCATCTTTCACGCTGAGACAAGGAACATGTGCTGCTTATCATACCCTGTGTAGAAACTGGGCTACACCCCTGTTGACTGTGCACCTGCTCAGCTTTGACTCACGTTGTGGCCTTCCAAGTTATCAATAGGTCTGGCCTATTTTTGTAAAACTGAAATGTTCTTGTTTAGGCACCACCTTAGTCTTTTCAGTGCAATGTCCAGGGCTTTCTTAGACATGTGATATTTCCAGAATTCCACATAAACCTTTGTTGATTTCTGTAGAACCCTTCACAGAGCTCTATCAAAAACTGTGAAGCCTATCTTAATATCCTCGTAATACAAATGTGTCTTGACATTATTAGTTTTCCTTGTCTATGATAAGAGAAAATACAATCTGTCATTCAAGTTGAAGATGCTTGAAAGCCGTTGGTTATGTAGCTAGAGCTGCTTCTCCTGAGTTTCCTCCTCATTCTTCTCCCTTGCCTAACCAACCAGGGAAATAATGACCATTACTTCTGCATCAGGGGAATGTGTCAACCTGCCAGCCAGCAACGTTTACAGGCTGGTTTCAGGTGCTGCCTCTATTGTACGCTGACAGTACCATTCATCTCGCTATCGTCATTATAATCACTTATTACCAGAGGAAAGAGACAGAGGCGAGGTGGGAAGATGTATAAATATAGCCGTCTATAAATACTGCTTCAGTTTCTCACTAGAAACTGAGACATTATTCACAAAGCTGCAGGACTTTCACAGGAAGTATTTTGTGGGAGAGCAAAAGGCTAGGAAAGAAATTGAGATGTCTGTGCATCAGTGAATTAATTTGCTTTTTTACTTTGAGCACTGAGGAATAGTCCATCTATTATTTATTTTATTTTTTAAATACGATTTACAGCCACTCCTTTTTAGAATTTCAAGGAGTCATTCACCATGATCTACAAATTAGTCTGGAATAAATTCACATAGCACAGACCATTTCAGTCTCCCATGAGCTGCTCTCACACTCATTGACAATGTAGTCTATTGTCATTACAGTTTGGCTGGCAAATGCTTTCACTTTGTCCAATTGTGATAACAATAAATGTATGATTACTGCATTCTACTCTCTTAGTAAAGTTTCTCGTTTGTTTGTTGGCCAGGAGGGTACAATTATTGCTAAAAGATAATCCTGGTTGTTTCATAAAGAGATCTATATGAGAAATTCTGATATGAAGAATCATTTTTAAGCAACATTTTTATTTGTATTACATCAGATCATTTAAATTGAACGTAGTACTTAAGTATGTGAAATAATTTGATTTATTTTAATAATTAAGTGTGCAGCACCCAATCTGTTATTCTTATCAGTGTGCCTCAAAGCCTGCTGTTGTGAAACCTGTTGTCAACTACTGACTTTTATTTCTTAAATAAAGTACTTCATTTTTAAAAATTTGTCTGAGTAGCATCGAGTAAGATGATCTACAACGCATGTAATGGCTCGGTGTGTTTCCTGGGCCGCTGAACTAGTGCCGTAAAAGGCTAGAAAAGCTGCGGCAGTTAAAATATAGGCTGTTAAAATTCATGTCTGAATAGAACAACGTCTGGGTCCGGGCCCGGACCACGGTCCGTCTATTAGACGGATGCAAGCAGCCAGTCTCAGGTGTGGTGAATGCCATCAGAAACACAAAAAAGACACAACCTAAAGTAAACAGAGAAAATTTAAACATTTTCATTGAGACAGTCGGGGGATTCTGTCATTGTCTGTATTTTTGGAAATGAAGGACTCTAGTATGTTGACATTCAGCATGTACTGAGAACTGTTTAGGGCAACAGAAGAATCTTTGTGGAGACAAAGCAGAAAGTTGCTCCAGTCCTCTCCTGATTTCAACCAGTAGTGGCCAGCTGGGTAGAAGGCTGCCTCAGAGCCCTGGATGCAGACTGTGGCTTGGCTTACTGCACCATTCCCATGTTCTTGTGTTTGCTGGAAGTCTAGTTTCACGATGACTTTTGGAGAAAACTTTGGATAAATATTAGTTGGTAACGATAAACCTCTTATGCCGTGTTCACACCAAAAGCGTTGCGAAAATTCGCAACCTTTTTGGTGTGAACGCGGCATTAGGCTTACAGACTTTTTTTTTTTTTTAACAATTTTAACTTGCGCTGTAGCTGTGCGTCACAAACTCTTTTATCCCATAATTACTCTATCAGTTTTCTCAGAAATAGAAACCATGACTAAAGTCAAGCAGTTGGCTATGGCCTTAAGAAAAGAGCACTGGCTTGTCTTGATGGCCTGTCTGCAAAACACGATTACATGGTTGCACTCAATTAAAACAGTGATCTTAACTCTTCTTTATTTTTCCTTTTTAACCAGTGTCTTGTTTTTTAGTGAGTGGCTTATTTTTAAAATGATACACGTTACTAGCTGGCTGTTATGGAATAGTAATTAAAGTGGGAGGCTGGTAGTTAAAATACCAATGCAAGAACTTTCTAATTTAAAAGAGTGTAAGCAAACCACAAAAGCTAAAATGTCTGCTTTGAAAAGTGCCGTTTAAAAGATTCAACACAATTCTTTAGTTTAAAATCAAAAGAGATTCACCTCTTGTGGGAGCTAATGCCATGGCTGACTGAGGCAGTATCTGTAACCGGAGCAGAGGGACAGATCCGTGTGCTTGAACCATGTCACAGTTTTGTCACCGCTGCAGCCAAGGAGTTCATATAAAAGTAATGAGGGCTTGTTGACGAGGTTAAGCAGTTAAGTGAGGAGTGAATAATGTAACACTAACAACACCTGGGTCAGTGAACCGACATGGTTTAAAATAAGCTGGATCTGGGTATTAACTGCATTTACTGTAAAAGAAGGTAGTGCTTTATGGTCTGGGGATTGTGTAAAGACAGGGTCACTTTGCTATGAAAGCCTACTGTTACGTGCTGTCTTTCTTATTCTCCCACTGTGTTTCTTAATACAGGATTTTAATTTTTTTTACTTCCTTGCGTCCGGACGCTCTGTCACATGCTCTCCTCGAGCCAGTGTGTTCCTTATTGTTGTGATCCACAACAGCTGAGCTATTGAGCAATGCAACTATGCTGATGGCCATTTGAGAGCAAGTTTTAAGCTCTGACAAATCTGTCATAGTGGCTTTGTCATCAGATTGTTTGAATATTAGCAAAAGGAGGATACAACTTGAATCCAACAAGTAACTTATTTGTTTGATCAACTTATTAACAATTATGGTCTAACGGCACCCTTTGCTCGTCTGTCTCAATACATTGACTGTAAAAATGCTGAGGACACGCATTATAGAAAAACTGGGTAGGGTTAAAGGTTAGTAGGTCTCAAACATGCTTACAAAAATAATTTCTCGGGAATTTAGGACTGGCTGGTTATTTTTTATGGCATAGGAACTTTTGCGATGATTCACTGCACATCTATTTATTAGTTTTAATGGGTGTCATGAGACTAATTAACACTGTTTTTTTTTTTTAAGTGAGTGATGCCTGGCTAAAACAAAATACTGCTAATGTATGTTTTTACTGTGGCTGTGTAGGATAACAGCGGTACATTGACTTTCCAAAAGCAATACTATGATCATATCTTGTCAAAACACTGTGTTGGTCTATCAGGTTTCAATGGAAAAATGTGCTTTAGTTGCCAGAGGAAGGCTAGAGACGTAGTGTTCTCACCGCATTTCAATCCCTTCCTGTCCCACCAGTTTGTCGGCATTCTTAAGAGCAGTTTAAGTTCTATTGTTTATTTGTCTCCAGAATCTGGAATCTGAAATGAAACTGTGAAATGCATTAACCAGTTTACCTCTTAATCACTTAGTTACTCAAACATACCAAGGCCCAACCACACCTTTGTCCCAGCTAATGGAGTCAGCCACTTTGAGCGCTAACATACTGCTCTGCTTACTCATCTGTCCACAATGAGTATATTTTTAAACTTACAGAAACAAAGAACAATCCATGAAAGAGAAACATAAAGGCACATTACATGCAAGACTTGCGTCCACATAACTGATGACGGTTATCGCCCTCTCTTTTATATTTATCATCCAGTTAAACCACATTAGGGCCTTGACATGTTCACATAATGAGTCTTAATTCATGTTGAGCTTTCTCCCACCTCAACATTTGCTTTTGAATAAACAACAATAGGGCATATAATCCTTCTTCAGCTGTCTGTAAATTGTCATTGCCTACCCAGCAGTTAACTGTTAGCTACTGTAGCTGAAATGTTGGCAGTAGTATTAATGGGAGCACTGGGCTGTGAGACACGATGCAAGTCATTAGCTAAACTGACAGTGTAAGCACAGGGAAAACCATTAGTACTGCAAATAAACAGGAGGATTTGAAGTGAGACTTCTTCTAATCCCCTCCTAGGCAACCTGGATAAAGCATAGTGATCTGGGATTTCATTAAGTCTTCCATGGGGGAATGTGTGAGCATGTTTTCAAGTCTTTTACAAGGTATTTTTCTCTTGTAGTTTAATCTCGGTCTCTTGGCAAGCCTCCTCTTAATGCCACTGATGTCATCTGAAACAGTGGTGTATGGCATTTGAGATGCTCCGATGGGGCTGGCATGTGGTTTTAAATTGGCAGAAAGCAACAGGCAGAATGACTTGCAAAAATACCCTTGCAGTGCGGTTACTGAGCTTCACACAGGAAACGCTGTCAGCCAATTCTACCATTTTAAAAAAAATATATGATTATTATTTATTTAGTTTAGAACCACATGCATTTAGGAGATGGGGACATTAATATAGGGAGGTTGAAAAATAATTGTGTCCAGTCTGGAGTCAGTTTTTAGCTTCTGGAAAACAGGGTTTCGCTGGTGCTGCTCTGCTGTTGTTTGCTGGGCTTTTTTTATTATACCGTAGCCTAAAATGAGTGGAGGGTACATGAGCTGTATTGGGGTACAAAACTACAAACTGATTGATGCCTCAGAGTGTTGTGTTGTGTGCAAATGTCTTGACAGGTCTAGCTAGCTTTGTAGAGTCCTAGCCAAATTTCTCGTCACTAAGCAGCAATTTCATTCCTGTATATTATGATTCAGATTCACTCCTAAGTAAGCTTCAAAGAGTTGTTGACTGATATGTACTTCCTTAATGATCAGTGGATATAGTTAGGCAGAATTAAGGGGTTTAGGAAAAGTGACCAATTGTTTGTGTCTTGGGCAAAACCTCAAATGAGGAAGCAGACTCAGGTGGGGCGAGGGGCAGGGATGAAAAACAATTTTTAAAAAGGGCACAGAAAGTTTTCTAGCATGTAGGGCAGCCTATACAGCACTACATCACATTTTCAACATTTAAGGGCCCCCATTGGTGCACTGGATCTCATTTTCTGCACTGGAAGGGTACCCTTGGGCACTATCATGTTTTATCTCACTGTGGGGCCTTCAATGAAAGCTCTTCATCATGTTTTCTACACTGGAAGGGCACTCAAGAGGGAGGTTCTTTCCTTCCTAACGGTCATATCCTTAGTGTGATTTTGAAGCCACTGAAGAGGTTATGCAGGAGTTGGTCCCATTGTTAAACACTGATTCATGCGACCCATAAAGCTGTGGTTATTTAGGGAACCCAAAGCTTCTCAAACATAAAGCCTCCCTCAAAGAAAATAGGTCATCAGTCAATGATGGTAAAAGTATTCCATTTATGTTGTAAATTCCTGATTCTTCTTTTGGAGAACCTACTTTTCCTCATCTGACTACATTTAGCTGTTTTTGCTTCAGTTAGGGACTTCCTCCATATCCTATTATTAAATTGTGAAAATGACAGTGGCACTGCTCACTCATAAGGCAACATGTCTCGTGGCTACATTGATTTTCATTTTCAAATATGGCACTGTCAAAAGATGTCCTCCACAAATAATTTCTCCCATTATTGTTGAACTATGATGCATTTACCGTCAAGGATTAATCAGTATTAGATCACAAATGGCAGAACACTAACATTTTCCTCAAAATACTCATGTGAAAAAAAACAAGACCGTTGACACTGCGTCTAAGACTAACTAGTAGAAGGCTTCTGCGTACATTCTGGGGGTCAGGGGTCATGTTCTCGGGAAACGATACTGAGAGAACATGGGTCAGCAGATTAAGCCAGTCTGCTGTACTTGCACAGAAACTCATTAGTTGCAGCATGACAGTTAAGAAGCACATCAGGAATATTGGTTCAGATCCCGGCCTGGATTTATAAAGGTTCTAACCCATAATCTACTTTTCATTTCTTGTCATTTTCTATTGCCCTTGTTTTGTAAACATGTTCACTAATAAGGTTGCAACGTCCATCTTATTTTCATTTTCTGCTCTTTATTGCTTATGTGAATTTTGAAGACTGCTAGCAAGTATACATGGATATTACAAGGCTTCATTTTAAATACTAGATTTAAATAACTTGTTCTGCAAATGTTCAATTTGGAAGGAAATATATTCAACAGGTTAGTTAGACCTCAAGGATACACACAATGGGTTTTGGTGAACACTAAATAACATTAGTTTGTTTTACAAGAAAACTCTAAAGCCTTCATACAGGGGTTATGTACAGAGATTATATTGGGAGGGCCTTTTTATGCATATGTATTTTATAGAAAACACCTTCAACTCTTTTTTTTTTTTTTTTTATGCTGTGACACTGCTATAAATTACCACATATTTGATTCATAATTGCATGTAAGATTACATTTAGAGATTGAATTTACTCCTTCAGACATTGGATGAATCTTGTTTAGGCTAATCCACATTATTAGACATCCCTGTTTAAAAATAGCAGATGGCAGTTTTTTTATTGCAACTGCTTTATTCTCACTTCACCAACATGTTTCTCAGGTCCCTTTTGACCAATACGTTCAGGAGCTAAACACACAAAGCCATGTATAACTACTGACTTAATTTGCATGGATACATTCAGTATGTTTAATAGCTCGTTGAGCCTTTTCTCATTACTAGTGTGTGCTGCTTGTTACAGAAGGTGTGTGTGTGTGTGTGTGTGTGTGTGTGTGTGTGTGTGTGTGTGTGTGTGTGTGTGTGTGTGTGTGTGTGTGTGTGTGTGTGTGTGTGTGTGAACATGTCTCTCTTATGAGTGCAAAAACATGAGGGTGAGGCTGGTCTTCTTCTGTAATTGCCTTCATCACCATCAATGACAAGATTTCGTTCTTCATTGTCGGCTGTTCATTAAGACTTAATTGTCGGTGGGTTGGATGGACAGCCAAATACATGGAGACATACTGTACATGCCCAGTATTTTGCTCTGCTTGTGTGTTCCGTTTCCATAGTGTTAAATTGGAAGATGGAATCGGCTTACCGACCACACGCACATGCATACTTCCCCACTTAATCACTAATCCTAATATGCTGTTCGCAAATACTGCTAGGTCCTTTGAGTCCTACATGTTGAAATGAAGTCTCGCAAATACTGCTAGGTCCTTTGAGTCCTACATGTTGAAATGAAGTCCATGTCCAACTAGGGATCCATTAGAATGACTTCATTGTTTTGCTGCTGACTGAAGGCTGGCTAGCTAGCGAGGGACAGAGGTGGCTGGCAGACTGCCCGGCTGGGTAACAAGCTCACTCGTGACAAATGTGACAATGAGTGACTAAATTGAGTCTGTTTATGAGTTAGCCAGCATGAGCTCATGCTACCTCTGTTGTCCGGACAAGACACGAGAAAGCTATTACCAATGTTAATAATACCATAATTCTGTTTTGACTACCAAAGGATGTCATAAAGATTTAAATGAAGGCAGCAGTTGGTTCTTATTGTGTTCTCATATCTATCTATCTATCTATCTATCTATCTATCTATCTATCTATCTATCTATCTATCTATCTATCTATCTATCTATCTATCTATCTATCTATCTATCTATCTATCTATCTATCTATCTATCTATCTATCTATCTATCTATCTATCTATCTATCTATCTATCTATCTATCTATCTATCTATCTATCTATCTATCTATCTATCTATCTATCTATCTATCTATCTATCTATCTATCTATCTATCTATCTATCTATCTATCTATCTATCTATCTATCTATCTATCTATCTATCTATCTATCTATCTATCTATCTATCTATCTATCTATCTATCTATCTATCTATCTATCTATCTATCTATCTATCTATCTATCTATCTATCTATCTATCTATCTATCTATCTATCTATCTATCTATCTATCTATCTATCTATCTATCTATCTATCTATCTATCTATCTATCTATCTATCTATCTATCTATCTATCTATCTATCTATCTATCTATCTATCTATCTATCTATCTATCTATCTATCTATCTATCTATCTATCTATCTATCTATCTATCTATCTATCTATCTATCTATCTATCTATCTATCTATCTATCTATCTATCTATCTATCTATCTATCTATCTATCTATCTATCTATCTATCTATCTATCTATCTATCTATCTATCTATCTATCTATCTATCTATCTATCTATCTATCTATCTATCTATCTATCTATCTATCTATCTATCTATCTATCTATCTATCTATCTATCTATCTATCTATCTATCTATCTATCTATCTATCTATCTATCTATCTATCTATCTATCTATCTATCTATCTATCTATCTATCTATCTATCTATCTATCTATCTATCTATCTATCTATCTATCTATCTATCTATCTATCTATCTATCTATCTATCTATCTATCTATCTATCTATCTATCTATCTATCTATCTATCTATCTATCTATCTATCTATCTATCTATCTATCTATCTATCTATCTATCTATCTATCTATCTATCTATCTATCTATCTATCTATCTATCTATCTATCTATCTATCTATCTATCTATCTATCTATCTATCTATCTATCTATCTATCTATCTATCTATCTATCTATCTATCTATCTATCTATCTATCTATCTATCTATCTATCTATCTATCTATCTATCTATCTATCTATCTATCTATCTATCTATCTATCTATCTATCTATCTATCTATCTATCTATCTATCTATCTATCTATCTATGAGGTTTTTTGCCCAACGTACAGAACATTTGACCTATATGCAGCAATGTCCTTCCAAACATGAAATACACCAAACATTAGTTTTGTTGTGTGTGTTGTTTATGATTGGCTTTTACAAAATGTCTGATACCAAGTTTTGAGTGGGAGGTATTTTAGTTTAGGAAAAAGAACAGTTTAGGAATGAATTCCTTTCCATTATGCTCATTGCTCTGCATTACACTGGACAGCTTAGAAGCAGACTGTAGCTTACTTTTGCATAACAATTCCAGATAAATAGTGCACTTCCTTGTTTCTTTGAAGTTAACATTGACTCCCATAACATTGTTGTCAAAATCAATGCAATCAACACAGTCTCGTCTTTTGTATTCCATACTTTGTTGTTCCTTGTCAAAACCTTATGTCTACATTACCCACAGTGCAACTAAACCAAAAATGGTCAGAGATTCTGGTGCTGTGCTAATAGCGTCTAATGTATCCTCGAGCTACTAGCCTCAAACTGAGGTCTGGTTCGCTTACTTTTTTTTCTAACATCCCTAGTCTTCAGACACAACCAACGCCACAAATGGCTTTTTAGTAACTTTTCTCATACGTAGTAGTACTCCCCAAGACCTGTAAACAGAATGGTGTCTACAATTGTACGGGTCTCCCTTTTTGATTATATTGGTTAGTTTTTTCTTAAAGATAGGGTTGGTAATCTTCTTCTAAAACATTTCGGAATTGGTTGTGTGAATGTTCTATGTTGATAAATATCTGTCCATCAGCCTATTCACCTTGAACATCACTAACATACTTTACAATTGTTGGCCTTTCTAGATAGATGGTTAGTGACTCAGTAATGCATTGTTATCCAAGAATATGATGCATTATCTCCTTTTTTTAATTTTCATTAATTGTGCTCGCAGTCCTTTTGTCACTGCTTGGGGAGGGTGCAGACAGACAGACATTTCCTGTTTTTCAAGATGTAGAGATTGGTAAATGTTGTTTATAGTTGGCTCAAATACTATGAGCAGCAGTGTCTCCCCTCATTATTTTTGGGATGGGGAAATTGAAGGCTGGAATCTAACCTGGGACTCGCTACTCAGGGAATTTGAGCCCATCTGGAATGCGCCCAAATCCCTCAGCTATCTGGTCGCACTGTCTCCCACATTTTGAGTCTAAGTTACAAAATACATAAATGTTTAATGTGGGGTGAAAATTAAGCAACAGTTTTCACATAGTATATATTTAAATATGAGAAACAATTCAAATAATGTGAAGGGATGACTTCCTTAACTAATACTGAAAATATTTTGCTTGGATAGTTTATGTTGGTTTGCTAGCATGCAATCTACGAACAATCCTTTGAACAATCCACGACTTTTTAGTCGTGGTAATCTTGGTTCAAGGGTCTACTTTCAAAAGCATCTCAGTGGCTAAAACTGTATCGGCAACTGTTGCATACTGGCTAGTTGCCTTGTATTAGGCCTGTAACGCATAAAACAAAAGGCTGAATTTGCTTCCATTACTTGCTAATAATATATCGCCTCCAAACATCTGAACTCCATATTTTCTCTGAATGTGTAAAGTGTTATATTTAATTTGTATTTAAGTAATGAAATTCTTCCTTACATTTTGAAAATTTCAACAAATCATGTCTTTCATGAATAGTAATATGATCAGAAAGCTTTGAATTGTAGGCGACTACAGACAATGGTAAACTGAATGTAGCCTTGGGCTGCAATTAATCTGCCAAATATTGTCTCCAGTAATCAATGAATCGCTTTGTCTTGAAAATGTCAAATAGTAAAACTAAGGTTCAAAACCACAAAATATTCAGTTTACCATTAAACGAGGTAAGGAATAGCTGCAAATCCACATATTGGAGTTGTTGGAATCAGTGAATCTTTTAGCATTTTTGTTTGAAAATCAACTGAAACTTTTTTTAAATATAAAAATTGTTAATAGCTAATTATTCTTTAAGATCTACTATAGTCAATGAACTAATGTTGTGTCATCCCTTTTCCTTCTTTGCAGACTGACTCGGGAGTACTGCAATGACTAGCAAGCATTCTAGCCATGCAGAGAGCGCTCACTCCACAGAAAAACCGCCATCTGTCTTGTCCCCCAAGCTCCATGTCCAGCGATCTCCATCAACGGAGACTATCACCATCCACTTCTCAGCTCTTGGGAAGGAGGAAGAGGAGGAGGAGGAGGAAGAAAATCTGTACAGGACAAGTGTCCCCCCTACCTCAGCTGATCAGGATGACTTAAACATTGTGACAGCCTTAGAAGCAAGTGAGGAGATGTTTGAAGACATGTCATTGACATCTGCTGCCAAGGCTGGAGTCATGCCTGAATCATCCAGACTTTCTCCAGGTTCTAAACGTCACACTAACTGTTCTCCCACCCAAATGTTGCCATCTCAAAATGCTGAGCAAAAAAGCTCAACCTCTAACTCCTCTCCCACAAAATCTTTGAGCTTTCCCTCCAGTGAAAAACCCTTCCTCAGCTTGCTGAAGTCTTTTTCCTCTGACAATGAGTCTCGTGATGGGATCCCTCCTGTTGCTGCTGCAACAGTAAGGCATAGACACCTGATGAAGAGTCTTGTGAAATCTCTATCTTCAGATACATCCCAGGACTCGTCCTCTTCCTCCACATCCTACCGTCTTCCAGAATCCCGCCTTAACCTGCAACTCTTCAAGCAATTCACACAGTCCAGGATGCCGTCTGCTACCACATCGTCCACCGGTGATTCTAAAACTGCCCCTTCCTCTCCATTAACTTCACAAGATAACCGCAGCTTCTTTAACGTCTCAGAAGTTGAGGCAAGGATTGAAGACACTAAGCGGCGTTTCTCTGAGGCCATCTCTGAGCCGCTCCAACTGCTGAGTAAGATGATGGATGAAAAGAGTAGCAGCTTAGTAAGCAGTAGTATTTACCGGCCCAAAGCCCTCTCTACAAGTGCCTCAGAACCCTCCAACATTACTTCTATCAATGGTCACTCGGAGAGCAACAACAATTACTGCATCAAGGAGGAAGGAGGTGACCTAGAGGCTGAGAGTCCCAACAGCAGGGCTTCTGGTACAGCTGAATCGCCTGTTGTCCCATCTGTTGACACTAAGAGCCCCAACAAATCTTTACTTTCCATGTCATTAGATACATGCTCTATGTCCGCTCTTGCTAAACAAGAGTATGACGACTTTTGCATCCTGTACAGTGAGGACTTTGAGACTTGTACTGACACAGACGCTGATGGTGGCAATATAACTGATGATACTGGAACTGGGAGTCAAACTAAAGTGCCACTAAGTGGTGGTACTGAACCATTCAGTGAAGATGAATCTGAAAGTGAAGAGCCAGCACCTAGTGTTCCACACTATACTCTCATCATCCTTACTGTTCTGGTCTATGGGTATTTTGTATTACCCCTACCAAGTTACGTAGGAGGAATGCTGCTTGGGATTGGACTGGGATTTCTTTTAGCCATTGGTGTTGTGTGGCTGACGGGACCAAAACCTTCTGGCAGCACTTTTAGACAGTCCAGACAGCATGGGAAGCGGTGGAATCTGACCAGGTTGGACATTAAGGAACCAGAAATCCTTAAGGTCAGTGAACATTTCAAATTTCCTTGAATTCGTTTTGTAATGCTGCAAAGGCCTTGGAACACATTTGCTGTCATCTGACATTGATTTATCCTCCTTTTTTTTTTTTTTCAAAAAAATGTTAACTGAGTAAACTGGCTTCTTGGCTACACATTAGCACCAGGCATATTGTCAGTTGCCGCCTTGAGGCTAAATCATCCTTTGATTGACAGCTGATGGGTTCTATGTTTTGATGATATCAAACGTGTCCTTTTTTTGTACTTATGTGGGCATGTTGTGTCCTCCATTCTGCACTAATGTACCAACCCAAATGTAAGCCACATATTACAAAATTGTGGAAAACAGTAAAAAAAAGAAGAAATCCTACTTTCTAGTTTTATGCCTCTGTCATGTTGCAGTTTACATATACGTCTTAAATAGCATATGAATTCTTGGACAATGATGCATTCTAGAGTTATGGCCCAAAGCGTGTTTTGTGAGGTCACACTGGCCTTTGACCACAAAAATCGGTTCAACTTTGAGTCCATAAAAATGCATTACATACAACTTTTGGAATAAAAGAGAATTTGTCTACTTTGTATATCTATGGGGTCTTGTGATTAATGGCAAACATGCAATTTTAAAAATGCAAATTTCTGTTTTTTGCATTGAAATGCCAAGTAAGTAATAAAGTAAATGTGGATCCTGGGCTGATTTTAGCGAGACGAACTTCAAAGTCTGCCACAGAAAGCAGATGACAACAAACAGTTTCTGACTGTCAATAGACAGCGGTTACAAGATACACTCTCAGTGTGACGTTGGCTACATGAGTGCAGATATTTACAGAGTCCTCATTTTCCAGGCCCAGTTTTCGATTGTTATTTATCTTCTATGTTTTTTCAGTTGTTTAAAAGACTGTTTTGGAACTCAATTCTTGAAAAGTAATCAACATGTATAATGTCTTCCCTCCAGGGCTGGATGAATGAGATATCGAACTATGACCCAGAGACATACCATGCCACA
This sequence comes from Myoxocephalus aenaeus, assembly GCA_038501785.1. NCBI lineage: Eukaryota > Metazoa > Chordata > Actinopteri > Perciformes > Cottidae > Myoxocephalus > Myoxocephalus aenaeus. Next base: position 451,978 of record JBAMJR010000089.1, read on the forward strand.
CTGACACACTCTGTGTATGTCCGGTTGGAGGGCTCCATCATTCGTTTGAGTAAACCCAACCATAATGTTGCTCGCCGAGCCACACACAATGAACCAAAACCCGAAGTCACCTACATCAGTCAGAAGATCTATGACCTCACCAACAGCAAAGTATGTCGCTAGTATAATTACAAAATATATTATTTATTTATTTTTGTATGTTTTCCATAATCTTCCTGTTATCTGTAGATCTTGTAAAGGATAACCCACGTCAATTTACAAATATGTAAGTCTAGTTTAATCCCAAACTGGTTCATTAGAATGCTGTTCACAAAACAATGTTTCATTTTAGATAGATAAGGAGAAATACTACAACATGGAAAGAGTCCAGTATCTTTTAAAAGCTATGAAAATGTGCTTGATGTTTTGAAACCTAACCTTGTTTGGCTCTTGTTTGACTCTTGAGTTCTGTCTTCCATAACCCTCCCACAGGTGTATATAGCGCCTCAGAGCCTGGCCAGGAAACGTGTATGGAATAAAAAATACCCCATATGCATTGAACTTGGCAAACAGGATGACTTCATGTCAAAGGCCGAGGGGGAAAGGGTGGAGGCCAGTGAGAGCGTTAACACAAGGGACAGAGGCGAGGCGACAGGAGGACAGGAGCGAGGGCCGTCGTCTTCGTCCAGTAGAGAGCTGACCCTCTATCTGTTTGGAAGGACTGGGAGGGAGAAGGAAGAATGGTTCCAGCGGTTTCTATCAGCTTCCGAGCTAAAGGCGGACTTGAAGAAAGCTTCAAGTTTTGCTGGGACTAAGAGTGGTGAGCAAAACTGATGTTCATTTACCTCAAGAAATGTGTCTCCTTCCGCAACCTTTTCTTTATTTGTCCTTTTTTATTTGTCTTTTTTTTTACCTGGCTAAAATTGTAAAGTTCTTGTTTAGAAACAACAAAACGTTGTCATCTCATGCCTCACCCTTTTCTTATATTTGCCGTGGCCCACAGCGCTCAGCTCTCACAGTCGCAGCAGCAGCCGTGGCAGTCTGGACGAGGCACTGGCATCTCAGCCAAGGTCAAAGGACGCCTCAGTGTCAGCAGGCAGTGCCAAAACCAAACCTCTGTTAGACTACAATGTATACATGGCCTCCTTACTGCCAAAACAGGCGGTAGTCAGTCCTGCAGCGGCCAGCCCTACTCTTCAGAGTCCTCAGAGCAGCCCAGGGGCTGATAAGAAGGTAGCACACATATTTATCTTCCATATACTATTAACACCTTTTGCTTTCTAATTACAATTTAACCTTACACATGATGTGTAATTAACAACAACAACAACAACAACAACAACAACAACAACAACAAGTATCTAATAGTATAGCTTATTCTCACAGGAGTAGAATATGTGGTGTATATTAGGGGGTTAAATGTTAAATGAGAGGAGATTGATTTTCTTTTCTCCTCCTTGTTAACTTGCCTTCTGTGTCTTAAGCTTCAGAGCACAACTTCAGCTCAGGTACAACCCAGGGATGAGGAGAAGGAGGAGGAGGAAGAGGACAATGTTGCCTGGGTTAATGCGGCTCTTGGCCGGGTCTTATGGGACTTCTTGGGCGAGCCCTACTGGGCTGAACTGGTCTCCAAGAAGATTCAGATGAAGCTCAGCAAGATACGGGTGAGTAGAGCAAGGCCTGCCCTGACAACCTCAAGCTTTGAAATGTAATCAGACGGACAACAGAGAGTTAAAGTAAAGAGTAGCAATGATGCAAAAAAAGAGTCATGCTCACTGTCTTGATGAAAACAACATCAAGCCCACAGAGCATACATATATAAGATAAGTTCTCCAAATGTAATTTTGTATCACTGTGCAGCTCTTTAAATCCCCCAGCAGCTCAACACAGACAAACACCTCATCCTTAACTTCTGTTCCTTTTTTATTTTAATGTTTCTTTCTGACCCTTTCCCCCCCCAGGAAAAGCCTACTTTGCTATCTTGTAAATGTGTATTTGTCTGTATGACTATCCACAACGTCCTGTGGCAATAGCCGCAGGTAATAGTGTAGTTTCGATATAGTGAAAAGAGACTGAGCACAGTTCAGCCCACAAGGGACTGACGCGTAGAGAAAGTTAATTATACGGTGTGGCAGAGGGCAGTGTGTGTCACCCATGCATACGGCTGCATTTATACCAAATCAGGCGTTGCAGCAGTGTGGGAGTGTCACTGGATGGCCTATTAGCACCGTGTTCCTGCTTGGCTGATACTGTCTTTTATTCACTGAGGGCTTGGTTATAAAGCTCTGGATCACGAGTTCAGTTTCTCCAAAAATTTATTATCTTTCAACTTATCACTCCAGGCCGCTGCAGTTTATTTCCCCACGACCACAGGTTAAACACACTACAGTCAAATGAATTGAAGGACTTGGATTTTGCCCCACCACCTGATTTGGTGTGAATGCAGCCTGAATTTGTATATGTGCATATTTTTTTCAAGCTGACATCCTATAAGATATATATGGTTATGAAATAATGTTTGTTTTTTTCTTCTTTTCTTTCTAATTTGATTAGAGCATAATCTGCAAATGAATTATTCATGTACAATGTGCTCGGCTCAGTTGCATGCGTTTTGTCTTTTTCAGTTGCCTTACTTCATGAATGAGCTAACCCTGACAGAACTGGACATGGGCTCGGCCACTCCCAGAATCCTTGGGGCATCCAAACCCTCCATTGACTACAGAGGCAAGAGAGAAATCTATGACAAACACACACAAACACTCACATTCAGTGGTTCCTATAAAGAGATACTGGCCAGTAACGCTAACTGTGTGGTACTCTGAGCTCTATGCGCTGTGTTCTGGGAGGACTTCATTTATTGTGAAGACGAGTGTTCATTTTGTTCACTATATCGGCTTCGTCTTAGTCCTGTGTCAAATGTCCTCGTTAGTTTTATTCAACCTCATCCTGTTTCTTGAGTCATGTTTTAGTTTACTAAATGTCTGGGCATTTCAGTCCTACCTTAGTCAAGGAAAAAGTAAATATTATAAAGGAAACGCTAGTATGCTTGCTCTATGGGCCCCATGGATTTGGAATATCACCAGAAGATCTATCTATCAATGTAAGTTCTTTGCAGTTATTATCATCAGGATGCGGAAATGGCGGATGGTGGGACAGCCGACGGACCTGTGGTAAACAAAATGAGTTGTGTCCTGTGCAGTGTTGCTCTTTTCCAATAAAAGTAGTTTATTATTACAAACCTTTCCTCTACTCTATAGCTGCTGGCAGACAGTCTGACCAGAAGCAACACTGCTCAGAGTTCAATTGGGTATTGTTTACTGGAAAGTTGCTAGTGTGACCAAAGAGGTATGAAGAAACCTGGTGTTATGTACCATAGATCCTGGGAAACACTTCATAATTGAAGGCTTACAGAATAGAATTTGATGGGTTAATGACGTCTTAGCTGAGTACAATTCCTAAGCACTATTGCAGGTCTTCTGGTCCGGGCATCCGTGGATCGGATAAATGGAGCCTTAGTTATATGGTCTTAGTTTTGTGAGGGACTATACATTATTTGCCTGCTGCAATTGCACAACTATGTTGACTCAAGTAGCCCTGTTTTGATCAGAAGGCGCTTTTTTAGCTTCACTTTGTCCCACATTGCGTCTCTCATCTCCTTTCCATTCAGTGACAAATCTGTCTCTTCAGCTGTTTCACATGTACGGTCTCCAAATACTTCTCATCCTCTTGCGTTCCCTTTCACTCCTCTTTGTGTCCCTACTCGCACATTCATTTCAGTTCTCTTCCGCCCTCCTATCATGAGTCACTGCCTCATTTATATCACTGCAGCAATCCCATAATAACCCTATAATGAGAGTAACAATTGATTGCATCTCCAACTGAGAAGGCAATGGTATAGAAGCCTTTCAGGCAAAACCCACCTCAACAGCCACTCCAAACACAATCTGTGTTTATGGCCATCATGTCGTTGATGTTGTGGATCGGTCGTCAGCTTTAATTGCACTTTCATTCAAAAACTTTAATATATTACCAAGTCAATCTTGCTTAAGTTTTTCTTGCAATTCTTGGCATTATGTGTAACACACACTCCGAACTCTTCGCTGTACAACTTTATGAAGCACTTCCCTGCACTGAGGCTCTCCTCTCGCCAAACTAACACACATGTCTCCTGCATAAAGCCAGAACCAGCCAGATGTGGTCTTATTATCCACCACACCCCCCAGGAAAGGCGGGTAAGGCGCACTGGGTTTCAGCAGCAGACGCAGCCTGTTCCCGTGTCTGACTGCCTGACTATTTTTGTCTGAGTGCTTCCTCAAACCTCCTCTGACTTTCTTCCCTGCTTTTTTGTTTTTTCTGCTTTAATTTCTCCTTCACTTTGTTTTTGTTTGACTCACTCTGAATGTTTTTCTTTCTGACTCATTTCATTATCACATCATTTGGCACAACCAGCTGGTGTTTGGGCGTCACTAGAGGAGTGAGGAGAGGGCACCCAGTCTCTGCTGTTTTTCTTCTTTTTGCCTTCCAGTATTACATTTCTTGATCCTATAACGACTTCTGGGCAATCAACATGTTTATCAGGAAAGCTATTTAAATCTGATTAAAAGGGCAGTGGTTGCTGTGCACTAAATGTCACACCATTTGTATGTAATCCACTTTGCATTGCAGTGAAGTGCAATGTATGTGGGTTTAGAATGGCTGTTATCCTCTGACTCACTCACTCCTCACCTCATTCCGCTTCCTGTGTCAATGTTCATACTTTGCTGCCTCCCACTGGTGCAAAGAGAAACCACACCCAAGTTCATGATTTAGATGTGGCTCTTTGTACACAGGAACATGTGGTCATGTGTTAGAGAGAGACTTTCAGTGTCTCAGAGAGGTGCCAGAGAAAAGTTTTAGAGTTAATAGGGTTGGAAAATACGATGATATTTAAGATGAGATCAAAATAGATATTTGTTGACAGGTCCTTTTTTTTTTACAAACGTATCTTGATGATGCTTGCATGTATCTATAGTAACATGTCAGTAGAGTAATCTATTTTACTGCATATATATATATATCACCCAATCTTCTACTTTACAGTTTCACTTCTTCAAATTACTCTCAGATCAACATTTCTAATAACCTCTGTGTCCCTTTTTTAGGTCTGTGGTTTGACCTGGAGATGTCCTACAGTGGCTCATTTCTTATGACCCTGGAAACCAAGATGAACCTCATTCGTCTGGGCAAGGAGGAAGAAAGTGTCCGCTTTGGGGAATTTGGCAAAGACGGGTGAGACAGTTAAACACACAGATTTGAGAAAAGCTTCAAGACACTTGACACTAAAAGGTATATGTGTCAGGTGTCTGCCACATTCTGTCTGGCTCTCACTCAGTAATCTATATATTTTCTGTCTTTTATGTCTTCTTTCTTTTCTTTGCTAATCTCTCTACCTTCTGGATCCCACCTGTTAATTGGATGTGTTTCTGCTCTTGGTGAGTGCGGCTTGACTTTCAACAATGATCTCTTCTGTTCAACTCGCATTCTCTCTTTTTGTATGTCTCTAGTTTGCGGTCGTCTCATTTCATGTTGCCACCCAATGCGTCATCTAATTAGGTATTTGTTTTCTTAGTGTGTTTAGTGCCTTCATCTGTGTTTCTGACAATGTACAACCCCCAAATCCATTCTCAGCAACAAACGGAAAAGTTTAATATGTCAGGCTCAATTTACAAGATGTACCAATCCAACTTTCCCCTCCTGCTAGCAATACCTATCTCGTGTTTTTGATTGGTGCAATCATAAAATACAGTGTGCATGTAGTATGTAACTCTCAGGACTAGATTGATTGCCAGTAAATGAGAACTGAGCTTATTTTTACCGGTGTCCAGGAAACAAGTCAAGTTTCAGTTTCACATCAAATGACACCTGCAAGCGGTGGAAACACTGCAGAAGACATACTGTGTTTTTTTTTTTTTTTATATATATAATTTAATTGTTGTTGTTTTTTTTAGGCCAATTTACTGAATTATTTCTCAAAACAGTTGTTCATTGTTTTGTTGGTACTGCACAACAAAACAAAAAAGGCCTAGCAGATGCATGTGCATGTTTTACTGCATGCATGCAGATGTGTGTGCTTGTGTGCCCCCCTAATCCTTTTGTTTGTGTTTCCAGATACAGGCCACGGACTTACTGCCTGGCTGATAGTGATGAAGAGTCGTCCAGCGCTGGCTCATCCGATGAGGAAGATTCCTCAGATCTCTCAAATGACTCAGCTGGAGCAGAGGGGTGAGAATGTGTTTATATACATTCTCTGTGCTCACTTAATCCAGTTTTTATAATCCCAAAATTATGTTACATGTATCTAATAGTACTTTTTTTTATTAGATTTTATAGATGCCCAGCCTTACTAAATGTGATATGTGAATGTAACCTAACCTTTTATTGAATACAGGTTGGTTGGAGGCCACAAACCCAGCAAGATCATGCGCTTTGTGGACAAGATCACCAAGTCCAAATACTTCCTGAAGGCCACAGAAACGGAGTTCATCAAAAAGAAGATGGAGGAAGTGTCTAACACACCCCTCCTGCTTACAGTGGAGGTGCAGGAACTCAGAGGAACACTGGCTGTCAACATACCGCCTCCACCCACTGACAGGATATGGTACGTGAAGGAAGTGACGTTTTTCTACAAAGTAACTTGTGGAATCCTGTGCATTTCCATGTCTTGCAGACAAATAATCACATCTTCCTCACTTTCCCACAGAAGGAAAACATAGCCGATTCTTGTTGCTTAAAATGGCTTTCAGATGACTCTTAATTAGCCAATTTCCTCCCTTGTGTCAACATTTACATATTTCCGATTCATGTCAAACATACTCCCTAAGGATATCTGCTCTCAGATTCTGAGAATTCTTTCTACCCCACACCTGCATGTTTTATTGAAATGTAGCACTGATTTAAAACATCAATGCCCTCTGCTAATAGACTTTTTCACAGCAGACATTTTCACTTGTCCTAACAGGAAAAGCAAAGGTGAAACAAATGTAATTGATACTGCATGGAAATGGGTCATTGTTAGAGTAAGTTAGTAAGCTCAGTTTCTCAGACAAATGGAGTCTCCCCCTGCTGGTCATTAAAAAGAATGCCGGTTTAAGGCACTTCCACACTGGCTTCACTTTACAGACCTGGAGGTTGCCCCTTGACCAGGACACCTGCAACTGGCAGTGGTTTTAAATATTATAAATCACACTTGTGCTTTTCTTGCGAGGACAAGCCAAAATGTGTGCTGTGAATTTTTTTTATTTGTTCATTTGTCAACTCTTATAAGGTAATCCTTTAATTGTTTTGACTTTCTGTTGTAGGTATGGCTTCAGGAAGCCGCCTCACCTGGAACTGAAGGCGCGACCTAAACTGGGGGAAAGAGTAGTGACTCTCGCTCACGTTACAGACTGGATAGAGAAAAAACTGGACCAGGAATTCCAGGTATTGATAAATGTGACTATTTTTTTAGGCTCCTTTTCGACACTTGAACACAGACTTACAGGGTTAGGGTGAGACTTTAACAGCCAGTGTGTAGCAATAACTCTGTTTAGTGTATAATCCCCCGAAACTAAGAATTGTTGTGTTTTTGTAAGGTAAGAATGAGCCCTTCATATCAACATAGGAAGCAGGTCCTCTTCACGGAGTTCACCGGCTTGTTTCTACTGTAGCGCAGAACAGACAAGCCAAATGGCTTAATGGCTCTTAATTACATGTAGGCCACTGTAGTTCTAGAGTCTAGACTAGAGTCACAGAGTGCAAAACTGTGGTACTGCCAGCTGCCATCTTACTCCCTGTTGCTCCTAAAATAGTGTCATTATGGTAAAGATAACCTGTGAGAAAGGCGAAAGGCAAACCACAGTTTTGCACCGGCGGCTCATGCTACCGCAGTTTTGGAACAGGAGGAGTGAGCAGCAAGGTATTCAGTTGGTTGCAATCTGCAACATCAACACTAAATGCTGCCAAATCTCTTTAAAACATTTTAAATAAACAACTGCATATAACGTATTTATTATGTGCTTACTATTGAAAGACCACCCACTGTCCTTCCGTCTTTTACTCTCCACTTCTAGAAAATCTTTGTAATGCCAAACATGGACGATTTATGGTTGACCGTCATGCATTCTGCCATGGACCCACGCACAGCCGGCGGACCCTCCGTTGGCCTCACAGTGGACCCAGAGCCTGCCCCTCCAGAGAAGGACAGCACCAGCCAAACATGAAGATTGTTTACAGTATTTCCCGAGAGCTTGTCTGTGACTGGAGCCACAGTCAAAAGATCAGATGCTAATGTAAAGCCATTCCCGTAGAGGAACCTTATGAATTTACGAAGAACAAGGTAGAGTCGACCGAGGAAACACTAAAGACAAACTGTTGCGTGCTGCCAGAAGAAAAAGGTGATTTGACTTTGAAGGATTTATACAAATGTAAGGAACTCTATTGAATAGGGCCCGATATGTGAAGAGTCACGTTTGGCTCAGAATTTGGATTGATAAAAGTTAATAAGGAGAGTGAGTACATAGGGGTACATAATTACATAATGCCCTTTGAACATGATGATGTGGAAGCTTTACCAGATAACTCACAGCTGGCAGGTGACACATTTATGCTATAGGGAGTGAGATAGAGCTTGGTAGCCCATTTTTTATTATAGAAATACAGTAACTGGAGTTTCACAATATGATAGCATGTTGAATTTAGAGGGGTTTCATTTTGAATGATTAGTGTGTGATGGAGTTGTCATTTCCATTGGTGAAAATGAACATGAAGTGTAACCAGGTTAAGAAAAGTACATTAGAGAAGCTCAAATGTTTGATTAATTTACCATATAAACATTAAACCTTTGAGTGGCTTTATGTCAGCAGTTTTTCTTCAGGTGTTAACAGTTAACAGTATTAATTTGTGCTGTGACCACACCCTGAACACCTCCCTTCATTTGCCGAGACGCCATTTTTATGCCAATGATGCCCTTATCCATGTCTTTATGGAAATAATGCTCAAGAGCAGCAAACATACATTATCTAGGAAAAGTGTCATACACTGTGTAAATTCCATACTAATTACAAATACACATAAACAATACACATACACAATAAGTACAATGATGAATCACTATTGTAGATCTTGTAAACTGTAAATATTCTATAAAAGCTTGTCTAATGAGAAGTTTGAGACCTCTAACATGTCTATTGAATGTATGAGTGGATAGTTTTGGTTCCTATTGTTATTGTATGACGATAGTTTTTACCCAGTCACATTTTGACTGTGGTATGCAAATTATTGCACAAAATCTTTTTGTTTTCTTTTGATAAACACTATATCATCTTGCATATCTTTTTCCAGATGTGTCATTCAATCGTATAAAAGTACCAAGCGGTGTATTTATTTATACATCATTTCTACTGGATTGTGTTAATGTTAATAACGATGATGATATTGTTGGAAGTTCATTAAAATGACCAACTGTGATATGTAACAGTGCTTTAAAAAGCCTCTACCAGCTATACTGTATGTACAACAATTTGATGAAGTTAAGGTACGTACTGTATAGTAGAGCATCTATTGCCAAGAATGTAGCCTTATCTGCAGGTTCCCTTTCTGAAAACACCTTTCTAACTTTCTAATTAAACCAAAGTCCTTTTGATTAGGCCTAAAGTGCCAGATTTCTCGCTGCTCAAAGGTACACATCCTGTATTGATCTAGCATTGTGAGGTCATATTTACAAATGCGCTCCAATACCTGCATTAACATTGTTTACAGACATTTTTACCTTGTTGTCATCTTTTGCTCTCTAAGGATACTAAAGCACTGTAACACGAGATGGATTTGTTTCTGTATGATTGTCTTTCCCTCTATGCTTTGTCTACTTTTTGTTAAGTATTTGTTTTTGAATGACTACACAATGTGGGTTATGGTTATATTTTTTTTGTTTACATCTTTGGAATAAAGAAAATGAAATAAGATTTTGAGGATATATGAAGATAATGTCAGGATTTGTATCTGTGAATTATTAATGACTTTTTAAGATTATGAAATTATAAGGCCAAATTCAGTGATTAGCCGATGTGTAACTGCCTTATTTATAGAGCAAAATAAAAGCAAAAGTTGATGAAAACCCTTTTGTTTATTTGTTTTATTTCCAAATGTTGTATTCTGAGATGCAAATCTCACTTACTTTGTACATTCCAGAGTCAAACGTTTTTTCTAGTGTGTTAATTAAAGGGAAAATAGTTCATATGCAGCAGAATGGCCCTGTCAGTGTTCAATTATCATGCCGTATTGTATTTTGATCACTACTACATTGATAAAGTGTTATAACAACACATCAAGTATAGAAAGGTATTATAAAAACTGGATTTACAGTTACTTGTAATTATCTCTGTAATTAGATAAAAGTAAAAGTGGTGCACTACTTGAATGTAGTGATGGCGAGATGAAGCTTCCTGAAGCATTGAAGCTTTCCATCCAATTGGTTCGCTCATGGGCCGAAGCTTCATGGGGCTTCATTTGCTCTACTGCGCCACCAAGTGGACATACATGTAAAACAGGCAGAGTGATCACAACGACACCTTGGCTTTGGTGTGTGAAGCTTTGAATTTAATAAATGATGTTTGTGACGCCAATACATCAGTTATTAACTTATTAATACTGTGTCTATCTTTATGATATAATGGCGGGGTCAAAATCAAAAGTGGAAACAAATTGGGAAGAGAGTTGTGATGTGACTGTGGGTCAGTGGTTAGATTACCCGTCTTTCAGTCAGAGGATCGGTCTTTCGAGCCTCGGCTCCGCTAGTCCATGTTGATGTGTCTATTTTTATTAAGAACTTTTCCACAGTGCTGGGCTTTTTGAGACTATTTTGCCTGCTTTATAAAATACCCTTTCACAGGCACAGATGACGCTGGGGTACAGAGAGGAAGGGGGAAATCCATTGAGTTTCGCTGCCCCTTATATTTCAAATCGCACGGCAAACCCACGAACCATTTTCTGAATCAGTCACGTGGTACGGCCGGCTCGCGAAGCTTCGAACGTCCCCACATACGTCATCGACACAAGCCTCGATACGCGCTTCACCAAAATCTACCTGGATTACTCGACACGCGCATCGAAGCCTCGACACGAAAGGACACATCACTACTTGAATATACATATTATTGTGCAATACTGTCACTATATTTTGTGCCTTATTTTTATTTATATATTTTTTTGCCTTAAGCTTATTTCATTTAATTTGATTTTTTCCTTAAAATGTATTGTAATTATTGTAATTCTGTGTTAGGAGGACCCAGCAAAATAAGCTTTTCGTTGTACAGAATAACTGCCTGTTATCTGTGCATGACATTAAATATATCTTAGTGGGGTAAAGTATCGACTATAAACCTCCCAGTTCTGTCTTAAATGCTTTTTGAGTTTAACAAACACTAGCAACCCAAAATGACTTAGTAACGTTACACTAGATTCAAAAGGTTGATAAAATACAGACGATTGACCAGACACGCGCAATAGAGGTAACGTTAAAGCACGTGGGACGATGAGCACGCACTGCTTCTCCTCCTACTCATACGGATGTTTACGGTTGCCGAGCAACGGTTGCCTAGTGCGCTGGTTTATCAGCAACAGAGTGGTAAGTATTGTCAAAATTAAAGGGAATTATTGTTTCGAGTGTATTCAGATATACGACGCATTTATTTTATTTGTTAAGTAGCTCCGGTTAACCGTCGACTGATGTAAGTTACAGTTAGCTGATGTTTTCCTCAACGTCTGCGCTACTAGCTAGCGTTAGCTAACGTGGTTCAGGGTTTAGAGTTAACTAACAGTTACGTCAAGTTGTAACATTTAGCTTGTTAGTGAAGAAAAAAAACATCGAGCACAAAATGTTTAAACGGTCTGCTAACTTCGCCATCTTCAGACCTCGTCCTCGCAGTTGTTCAGCATGCAGAGCGCTGGGGGTGAGCGAGGCGAGGAGGAGGAGGAGGAGGAGGAAGAAAGCCCAGGCCAAACTGAGGCTGGAAGTGAGAAAGCAGCAGAGGACTCTGAGGCGACTGTTCCACCTGCTCCAGAGGTATTTCTGTCAGGAAGAATCGAGAGTCGAGCTGCTTTTTGTTTTAGAGTTTCATTTTGCACTTCTTTCTCCTTTATCAACTTCTTGTGGAGACATGGAGGTATTTATTTCATCTTTGGTGTGATGTTGCACATCAGGAACTTTGTGCAGTCTTCTTTTTTAGGTGCATATAATATGAGTTAACAATGAGATCACGCCTATTATACTGTTGCATACAGTGTTATGGGACAGCAATTGGCAGTTCCTGTCTAAAATGTCTAAAATGTGTCCATATAATGTATGTCTAATACTACTAAATCATCATTGTCAAGGATCTTTATACGTGCTTTCTGTCTGCGTCCCAGTGTGGCTCACAGAATCAGCCGGGACCAGAGCACGATGACCTGTCCCTCCAGCTTCACCCTGACCACAGTGGTGCAGATGACGAGTTACATGCATCCACAAATTCAGGTTAGTCCCTTTACCTGTTTGTAATTTAAAAGAAGATTAATCTGTGGGTCAGAATATGGAGGAAAAAACGGAAATAATATTTAAAAGACAGTTGAAGATGGACAAAAAATACTTCCAAGAACATATATACAAGTTCTATATTACTGTGCAATATTTATATATTTTCACATTTAAATGTTTCAATTGGTTAACGTAATAATCTCAAAGATTATCATTTCCATAAATGTCTGTTAAATCACTATCTATCACTGAATGAGGTAAAACAATGGCGATTGTGGCCCACTGATGAAAGCCCTTGCATTTGCAGTGCAGCGTTACAAACTGGATGTCTGTGTTGACAAATCGCAAAAATATGCTGCAATCCATTTAAAACGGATGTCGATAATTCTGGGTCGGTATACCCGACTTCCAATCTAAATGTGTCCTAGTGCATCTGATCGGGAAAACATGGACTCCTACAGCAAACTGATGTGTGTAAGTCTCTGAGCTTCACAAGAATCTTCAGTGGATCGACATTAATTCCCACAGCGGCAGAAAAAAAATCTGAAAATCTTATTGAAGATATTTCAAGGATCAACAGTAATCCGGTTAAAAGAGACTGGAGGAGTAGGCTAATCCTGCAAGCTCACAAAGAAACTCAAATCAACTGAATGGAAATGATAATGTTTCACAACAGAAACACTACATAAAGTAAAAAATGAAAAGGTAATTCACTGTGTGCGCCACCATGTTACTGTGATGTCAGGTGTGTTTATGTTAGCATTCCGACTTGAATGACCGCTCCATTGCACTTTTCCGTGTCAGAGGTTGTTTTTTTTCAAGTACATCAGAGTCCATGTAAAATATGACCGCAGTATCTGTGACGTCGCTACCCCCAGGTTTCTGTTGAGCTGCTGTGACGCTCAAAGTGGGTGGCTATAATTAGCAGTATTACAGTAGTAAGGGCACAGTGCAACAAGAGATATCAGTAAAAAAAAAACAAAGCAAGTATATTACATTGAAGTAAACAGTAAAGTTATAACAAATAAGTAAACAGTGAAACAAATTGTCAAATAACATAATACGACAGACAGACTGAATGGTTGAGTTCATGTTATTGTACATATGAAAGAGAATATGTGAAATGTTGATTTTGCATAGAATATTGATATTGTATCAATGTAAACATTCATATTGATATTGTACATTCATTAATTAATTAATAATTTGTCATTTGTTGGTATGTGCAGTATTTAGAGCAGTGTTACTTGTGCAGTTTGACAGCAGCAAGAAGACAGAACATGAGGTATCCCTCCTTCATACACTGTGGAGGAAGCTGCCTGTCCAGTGCTATTAGAGTGTCCTGCATGGGATGGAACATGTTCTCCATCAGGGATGATGGCATCTCACGACAGCTCTTTCCTTTTCAACCAGTCTGTCTCTTCGTGTCAGCGGTCGAGATTCTGCTGCCCCATCAGAGCACAACATAGAAGATAGCTGAGCCACCACAGAGTCAAAAAAGCTCCTCAGGATTGCTCCCTGCACTCCAAAAGACTCTCCTTAGCTGATGGAATCCACTCTGTCCTTTTTTGTAGAGCACATTTCTTTTGTCTGTCCAGTCCAGTTTGTTGTTCAGGAAAACAACCAAGTATATTTCATCATCTCAATGATCAATCCCTAGATGTGTATTGAAACTAGTGAGTTATATATAAATTCACCACCATACAGTTGTCATAAACTGGGAAATTAGCCACAAAGACCAAGCACCAAGCTGTAAACATGTGTATTACATCTGCTGTAAATGTATGCATTTTAACATAGAGCTGTCTGGAGATTGACTTGCTTTTGGAGCCATCCTCAAGTGGCCATTTGAAGAACAGCAGTTTTTGGTGATTTTGCGATGATTTCATTTCTCAGCACCTGAAGTTGGCACTTGGCAGCGACACTGTTTTGATATCTCTGAAGTGAAATGTAAAAACACACCCTTTTATAGGCATAGGTACCATCGTAGAGATTGAAACAGTGATTTACCTTTAAAGAATGTCTTTTCTGTGTTTTAGTGCAAGAAAATGCAACTCAAGCGCCGTTAACACTTCACCTCTCAACCCATAACATATCAGAAGAAATGGAGGATCAAGAGGCACTGCCGGACGAGGAGGAAGAGGAGGAAGAGGACGAAGAGGACGAAGAGTTCATTGTTCTCGACTCTGAACATGTCTGTTGCTTCTCCTTCAATATTTATCCAATCATTATTTATTAAATTAATAGATTTTGCCTCAATGCTCCTAAAAGAGAATAGTGGTGCCTCAATGGTGTCTAACCTGTGAGTGAATTTGGTACACACAGCTAGCTTGTGCTTTCCAATAAATATACAGCGTACTCGTGTATCAGCAGCACAGCCTTCTAAAGCTATGTTAATGTTGCCCAGAGTTGAATATGCCTAGCCCACTGTCATGTCATTGACACCATGTTTTATCTTCCGGCAGCCCCTGGTCAGAAGGCAACAAGCTGCTCTGAGCAGCCAGCTCAGCAAGCAGCTGGAAAGGCTCGACCTGGGACTGAAGGAAAAGGTTGGCTATGTTACTATCAGTATATACTTCCTACCCCCCCAATACTTCCGGCCCCCTTGCTCGGACCACACCCATCTTCCAACTCAGCCTTTATTTGGAGGTAAAATACACACCTGTAAAGGTTGTGACTGCTACTTGCACCATTGTTATGTTATCGCTGTGACAAAATCTGTCCGTAGAAGTATAAACATCTGGCAAAGTACTCAAAACCTCTTCTATGGTAGGTACCGCTACAGTAGGTGTCTTCAGGACTTTTTTTGCCCAGATGACACACTCAAAAAAACAAAAACAACATTGCTGGTATTGAACATGTGGTTCATATACACAAACAACTTAACATCTATAGGATCTCAATATATCTAGAAGATGGTGCTGTTGACTTGTATATAAATTAAATAAAACAAATATCCAGCATAAAAATTATGGACAATAATAGCCTAATGAAATCACCAAATATCGCTAAGTGGAGCAAAAATCTTTGTCCAAAAGTGTGTGCATGACTAAGGGAATCAGAGTAAAATAGAAACGGTCTGAGAGTCTGATAGAATGATAGACTTGATGATTAATTATCTCATTCCTGTCTGTGCTCTCTCCCGCTGTTCCAGCTGGCAATGCAGAAGGCAGCTGCCAACGACAAGCAGGAGATAGGTGTTGAGATGTTCAGGGTTCAGGAGCAGCTGGCCAGACTCCAGACCAAACTGGATGACCATCATCATACTAAGGCACAGGCTGAAGCCAACCATCAACAGGTGCAAGATCAGCTGGAGGCAATGAAGAGCCAGTATTCCAGGATTAGCAGCCAAAACGCCAAAGCCAAAGCCAATGGTGAGACTGATTTGCCATTTGGTGACCTTGCCTTTGTGTTGATCCTCTAGCGCAGCTGAAATAGTCAGCAATAGGCATTTGTCTGTGCAGCATTGTTCAGACAAAGAAGTATAAACACACCCAAGAGCATAGAGTTTGAGTCTATTGTAACTTCACTTTCTTTGCTTACGATGGTAACTCAATCTCTGAAAAGTGATACATCTGTAGAAATTGATTGTCTTTGTAGAAACCATGTATTGAAACATATTAGATCTATCATAATTTGACTTTTCCTCAGTTCAAGTTGCAATACAAAGCTTGAATACATTCTTAAACTATTAACTATCTTAAATCAAATTAGGTCTAGATTTTAAATTGATATTTTTTTGCAAAAGATTTGTCAGTTCCTAATGCACCAAATTTGTCTTGGCAATTTGGTGCATCAAAATCACCGGTGCTAAATTGAAGTGACATAATACAAATAGTAACATTTACAATAGAAAATATGAAGAAATATAAGAAATCCTTAAAAATACATCTGTTCTGTAAAGTGGTAGAGCTGTACAGTTTGTATTGAAAGCAGCTTCTAGTTTGGTTCAACAGCAAGACAGCATCAGTCTCAGTCTCAGTCTCCATTGCGTTATTGTTGACTCCTGTGTATCTTCGCCATAGTGTCCCAGTTACAAGCGGAGACGGACAACCTGATGCTGCATCTCACTTTCACACAAGGAGTCAGTGAAGATCTGCGCTCAAATGTCAAAGTCATGAAGAATGCCAGATCCAAAGCGGGAGTTGAGAAGAACCAGGCTGAAAATCAGAAATTGAAGCAGGTGGGCAGGCTCCTGCATATCTTCCAATGCCTTGACTGTATTAAGCAGTATCATTGATGATTTTGCTCTTATGATTGAACATACTCCTGTGTCATCAGGATTTCTATGTGGAGTGTCTAACAAAGGACATGGAGAGGCTGACACAGCAGATAGCCATGTATGAGGCCCAGGCCAATGCTCAAGCAGAGGAGACACAGGCAGCCAAAGAGGCTCACTCTGAGGTAATCATATTATGTCATAAGGTATACACTAAAATTATATGACTGTACTGTGATGAAACACAGCAATGCTGGTGTTAATATTTACATTTCTTACCAAATTTATAAAAATTGGTATTTCATGGTTGAAAATGACTCCAAAAGC
Source organism: Myoxocephalus aenaeus (assembly GCA_038501785.1). Lineage (NCBI taxonomy): Eukaryota > Metazoa > Chordata > Actinopteri > Perciformes > Cottidae > Myoxocephalus > Myoxocephalus aenaeus. The sequence goes on from JBAMJR010000089.1 coordinate 469,029, forward strand.
CATCTACTGTTTTAAATTAGTTCTAATCTTGCAAGGCCAATACTGTGATACAGTGGACTGTTTGGTACTAATCTACCGCATGAAATATAGCAATGTTAATGCCCTCTAATCAAACCCACCTCCTCGCCTCTAACCCACAGCATGACCCATAACCCATAACCCCCTATACATTACAACCACTGCACAGTCCAAGCCTGTTTGAAAAGATGGTGTAAATAAAGCATTAAAGGTCAAAACAAATACTTGTCCCCCTTTATGTGGATGTCAAAGCTGATAGTAAATGTAGTCCACTGACGAAATAGATAACGGTAAGTGTTACAGAAGTTGCATGAGGTCATTAGCAGACACATGACAAAACAACCAGATGATATTTTTATTTTAGCTGGTGATTTTAATCAAACAAACCTGAGATCTGTTTTACCAACTCCCAGCATGTCCACATCTCCACCAGAGGAGATAATACACTGGACCATGTCTACACACATATTCCTGGCAGCTACAAAGCGCTCCCCGCCCCCTCTTTGGACAATCGGATCATATTTTCCTGTACCTTCTGCCTACATAAGCCCATTTAATTAAACAGGCTAAACCATCATAGAAAAATTGTTAAAGTGTGGCCAAATGAAGCTCAAGCTGCTTTACAAGACTGTTTTGAATGTACAGACTGAATGTTGGTGAGTGTTCCCACCTGCTTCAAGACAGCCACCATCAGTTATGTACCTAAAAAGTCTGCAGTCTAAATGACGATCGCCCTGTGGCACTCACCGCCATTCTGATGAAGTGCTTTGAGAAACTGGTTCTCCAGCACATCAAACACATCATCCCAGCCGGCCTGGACCCTCACCAGTTTGCATACAGAGCCAACAGATCCACTGCTCTGCACTCAGCCATCACTCGTCTGGAAAATAACACCTACGTCAGAATGCTGATTGTTGATTTCAGCTCAGCCTCCAACACAATCTCCACCATGAAACTGATTGGTAAATTTAGCACTCTGGGCATGAATATCTCATTCTGCAACTGGTCATTAGACCACCTCACAAACAGACCCCAGGCAGTTCGGATTGGCAACCAAAGCTCCTCCACTCTAGTGTTGAACACCAGGGTTGTTTGCTCAGCCCCCTCATGTTCACGCTGTACACCCACGACTTCATATAAAGAGTACTGCTGCTCAACATCAGTAAAACCAAGGAGCTGATTGTTGATTTTAGGAAAGGGAAGGCAAAGACGCACACCCCTGTCTACATCAATGGAGCTGGGATGGAGCAAGTTAGCAGCTTTAAGTTCCTGAGACTCAGCATCACAAACAATCTGACATGGTCATCACACATCTACATCCTGGTGAAGAAAGCTCATAAACGTCTGTGTTTCTTAATAAGGAAACTGAAAAAGGCAAAATTCCCAAGTTCTTGTCAACTTTTACAGAGGAGCAATAGAAAGCATCCGGAGTGCAAACATTACAAACTGGCATGGGATGTGCACGGCCCAGGACAGGAGGGCTCTACAATCCGCCCAAAGCATCATTGGCACCCATCTACTGAGCATCAGTAATATTGGTCAGAAGAGGAGCCTGAGAAGAGCTAAAGGGATATTAAAAGACAAAACCCACCCCAGACACAACCTCGGTTGTGCTGTCTAGCGGAACTCTTATCTCTGAAAAAGTGAGCCGGAAAACCAAACTAATGAAAATATGCTGAAATTCTCTGTAGAGCTGCGGTTTCAGTTGATAATTTTCTGTGATCATCACACCTTTCACATTACACATAGTGATTTCATCTGTTGTTATAGTTAAGATATGTATTTATCAAGGGCAGTGAAAGTTAATCAACATTTCAGTTTCCAGCACAATGTAAATGTGACAGAGTTAGCTAGAGAGCTGCTTTTTGTCTGAAGAACCAACAGTGCAGCGATAAAGCATTAAAAAAAATTCCAATAAAGACAACATAGCATCTGTGATTATTATGACAGTGCCGTATTGACCTGATTTGATGGACTCAAGCCTCTTCGTCTCACAAAACGAAATTTAAGCAACCAAAAAACATGAGCAGGGTATATGATGTTGTCTCCATATATTGATTCCCTTCAAATGAAAATCTTTTACATTTGTTGAATTAGATAATGTGATATACTATGCATATTATCATATTGTGAGTGTTGTCGATCTATATAAGTATAGATACAATATTTGTCATAACTCGTGTTCGTGTTTGTGTGCAGGCTGAGATGGAAATGGAGTCTCTGGTGTTGGCGCGTAAACAGCTGCTGCAGCAGTGGAGCAGCAGCCTCATAGGCATGAAGAGACGAGATGAGGCCTTCAGCGCGATGCAAGAGGCCATGCGGTGAGAATGATGGCAAAGAAAGGCTGAATATGAAAATGCTACTGATGTCTGAATGCATTCCAAACATACATGGAAGTAACAACTCCCTGCAGATGACATGCTTTATGGACAGCATCTTGGGGAGGGTGTCAGTCTGTAGCTAAGCATCTGCTTTTCAGGCGAAATCAAAAATATATGCAGATGTGTGTAGAACATAAATCACAATGGGCCTCATGCAGCAAACATTCTCTTGAATTTCCATTGTGTTTTCTCTTAATTTTGGGTGAAGAGAAAAAAATAGAAAAATCAACTCCAGATGCATCACTTACTCTTAACCATCCAAATCGGCTATTACCCAAGTGTGCTGAACGATGAGTCCCACTTGATCGTAAAATGGAGCCGTGTGCCTTTATCAGCATAGGTAACACCGGTTATTGTCAGTACTGGTGTTACAGGAAAATCAAAAAAATATCAAAAAGCAGCCTGTAAGCCGTTTTGGACACAATATCATACAAGGGTTTTTAAGTCGTAATTGAGATCAGTGGACCAATAGTTTCGTATTCTGGAGCCCAAGAATCTAAATTCAATCTCTATTATATAATATTCAAATTCTCTCTGAATTTGAATATATAATATTCATGTGCTTTTTTTATGTTCCTCCTGAATTCTTCTTTCGAGTTCTTCCTAAATATAAAACTTTTGTTTCCTTATGTTGGACAAACAATTTGTAGACTGTGAAAAACAAGATGTTTTTATTTTATCTCTGTAAGGATGCTCTCATCAACTGTTCTCTCACCTAAGAGAAGAGCAGAAAATAAGAAAACATTGATGGATTCAAAAAATTAATGGGTACGAACAAAATATGAACAATGATAACAAACAAAAATAAGAGAAAATCTGTTCTCATATCACTTCCTGCATGAAGCTCAATATTTGTAGGACACACAGTATTAACCTGAGATTAAAACGGACAGCATTCAAATGAAAGCATGCATCTATTCATTCTTTACTGCTGCTTTTGTTTCCATCAGCACCGTTGAGCACCAGGTGATTTTGCTGGACAGCGAGATTGAAGGTTTCAAGAGATCCATCACTGAAGAGCAGGAGCGGAATGAGACACTAACTATGCAGCTGAACTGGTCCCAGATGGAGTGTGCCACATCCAAAAAGCTGATCAGTCAGAAGCAGGCCCAGCAAGAGGCTCTGCAGGCCCACTACAGCAGCTGCCTCCGCAGTCTGAGGGAGACGGAGCGCACCCTCACCAGGCTGTCTAAGGTAGCGAGAGGCCAAAGTCTTCTGTTTGACTGCTCTTCACCGGATTATTTTCAGAGAGGTGTTTTGTCACTACCTTCTATTTACCTTTCTATTCGGCTCGCCATTTATTTTCCTGCATCTAGGACATCAGCAACCACCATGTTGAAGTGAATGATCAGAGGAAACAGTTGGAGAAAGAGAGCGCTTTGCATCTGGAGTCGGAGGAGAAGATCATGACCCACATCCAGCAGGAGCTCACCCACAACAAAGCTGCCAAGTACTCCAAACGGCTCACTTGCAGGATAACCACACTCAAGAAGCAGAAGGTAAAGATGAGATTCACTGAATTTGATACGTTTATTACTGATGAACAAGATTGGAAGGTGGTAGGGTTAATGATTTCAACTCAGATGTGGACGCTTTCATAAGGATGCCAGCCTTCCTGTAAAGTGCTCTCATATATATCATCTCATATACAGTATATATCCTTTTAATGCGAGATAAAGGATTTTAGAAAATGTTGTGGTGCACGTTGCCTTTTAACGCAGTTAAATGGCACATCATATCAAAAAGGTTGCAGATCCCTGATTGTTTAAGCCTTAAGGCCATGGGAAAGTCATGTAGGAAAGTTGAGCATCATTCAGTCCGAAGGTGCAGGTTCACAACACTCTGACAGCAAAGATCTTTCTATCAAAGTCCCTTATAGAGTCTTTCCATATATACATACGCCATTATGTTTTCATTAACGCTATCATATAATTTAATATGTAGTATATTTTACATCTTCCTTTTCAAATGGAGCATGTCTTTGTTAAAGGATGAGTCCAGCGATTTATTAATGCACTTCTATACAGTTAGGGAACTAGAGTGAATGGCAAAGAAGATGCCAAAAATGCAAAAAGTATAATGCGCTCAGGATAGAACAATTCTTTAATAATATAACATTTTATTAAATATGCTAAGAATAAAGATATATAAAGATATTACATTTTTGATCTGCTCATCTTCTTTTAGCTCTCTCAGTTGTGGCAGTTGGAGAATGATGTAGTGACGGTGGAACTGGAGAGCATCGAGGTCAGCCAACATCTGGACAACCTGACACTCGACCAGGAGGCCCTCAATGAGGAGATCGCAAAGTACAACGAGTTAATGACATCCCACCAGGCTAAGATGTCTTCCTTTGGTACACTCATCGGCCAGAAACATGCTACCATCGCCAACTATAACGGAAAGATCTATCAAATAACAGCCAGAACTGGGGTGAGAGGTTTTGAGGGAAGCAGTAATACCTGGTTCTCTGTTGTTTATGTGGAATATAAGTTCATCAGAAACTATCTCAACAATCAAATATGAAAATCACATGCTGCCTTTGTGATTTGTGTGTCTCCATTCCTAGCATGAGGACCTGAGTCCTCTGCAAATCCAGATGGAGGCATTAATGACTCAGATCCAGGAGCTGGCAGCAAATATCAAGAGTGACCAGCAGCTCTGGATGAAACGGCAGGGGACTCTAGTCGAACTCACCCAGGAGATAGAGACCAACAGCAGGGACATGCTCAAGCTGCAGATAAAGTACACTGGCATGCAGCAGAAGAAAATATGCTTGGAGAGTATGTAATATATTTAGAAAGAAGCACGTAAAACGATACACAGTGTGTGTAACTTTCCCCGTGCACTAGTACATGAGCTGCTATTAAACCAACTCCAAACCCCACCAGGTCAGATTGAAGTAGAGCACCGTGAGGAGACAGAGCTGGACAAGAATATGAAGATACTGAGAGGAGACCTGCTGAAGCTCAATACCCTGCTGAGCAAGAACGGAGAGCTCAGCCTGGCGCTACAGCAGAACCATTCAATGATGGAGACAGAGTTCCTCCACAGACTTAAGGCACGACATTGATTGTTTAATTCGTCATTTTTTTCAATTTGTATTCGTAAATGATAATTAACCATGATATCATGTGTTTAGGAAGCAGAGCGAGAAGCTATCGAGATGCATATGAAACACGAGAACACCCAGGAGGAAAAAGAGAGACTCCTCAACAGTCTGGTGGAGGCCGAGTCAGTCACGTATTCATTTTGTGTTTGTTTACGATGAGTTGTTTTTTATGTCTGTATGGCAAACAGCTTGATGAATTTCATTCCCCAATTATTAGATTTAGGCAAGAGAAAAATGATAGTGTATTGTTATGGTTAGCAGCACATTTTGTATTACTGCTTATAAAAACCTCAAGGGTATTTGAGTATGTTCAGAAATATTAAGACAAATGTTTTCCAATAGTTAATACCTAATATGTATTGGAATGAAATTACTCAGTTAATGACATTTCACATGAGTCTGGTTTTGTAATTTTCCACTCTATATTAAAGACATAGTTTGGATTTTTTTAAGGAGGGTTGTTTGAGGTAGTTATTCATAGTCAGTGTATTACCTACAGTAGATGGCAGTTTGGAGATGCAGACAAACGTATTGGCACAGGAGCAAGAAAGAAAGAAATGTGCTGATGTGGACCCCACTTACAAAATCCAAACACACAAATTGGGTACTGTTTTTTACATGCGTCCTTTGTTGTGGGGATTTGTTTTCTCTGTGTGTGTGTGTGTGTGTGTGTGTGTGTGTGTGTGTGTGTGTGTGTGTGTGTGTGTGTGTGTGTGTGTGTGTGTGTGTGCGTGCGTGTGTGTGTGTGTGTGCGTGTGTGTGTGTGCGCGTTTGTGCGTGTCAGGCGGCAGATTATGCTATGGGAGAAGAAGACCCAGCTTATAAAAGAGACTCGTTCAGCTGTAGCCTCGGAGGTGGGCCAGGGAGACATTCAGATGATGAAGACTGAGATACACCGTATGGAGGTAAACACATTACACACAATATAATTATACAAAGTAAACAGTGATATTGAGTTGTCGTCTGCTGTTTGCCTTTGTATACACGCATTGTACGTATATTAGGGCAGTACAATCTCAGGGCTGGTTTATTGACAGAGAGGAGTGTCTTGCCCGAAAGAAAAAAGTCTCTATGCTATAGGTGATGCATTTGCATATTATACCACACGTATACCTTTCATACACAAACGATTCAAGCTACTTAAAAATCTGTCTGTCTGTTTACCTGTCTATCTGTTTGCCTGTCTGTCTCTGTCTCCTGCAGCTAGTTAATTAAACAGCAATAGGAACACAGCGCACACAGATCAAGTAGCTAAGTTACAGATTGATTACCTGCTGTACTAATGACATGCTTTAGATATAAATCAGCGTCTCTTTGTTGGGTTTATGAAAGGAAGTGATGAGGAAAGTTATAGCGGAGACAGAACATGTCAAAGTTAATGTTACCTAATGTTAAACATGTCATGGAAATGTAATGAATTCACCTTTTTAGCCTTTGTGGCCCTGGAAGCAGATGATCTGGGGCTTGGGACCTATTGTTCTATACTAGTGCAGTGCCCTTTTGGGTTGTGGCCATTCGGAAGCAATTCCTTAGCTCCCAGTATTGCTTGTTGCAGCGCTGTCGAGAGGCTCTTGTAGCGTGAGGCTGTTCAGAACCTAAGGCCTGTTCGGACTGGGCCAATTGCTTGGCCCCCAGAAGTGGTCTCATAACTGCTCATTGCTCGTTGACTCTAGGGAAGTTAGGAAGAATTTGGTTGTAATGTTAGTATTCCATTTTAATCTACAGCACGTTTTTTATGATGTAATGCTGACTGTAGAATTAGAGCAAACATATCAGATACGTCAAAATACATTCATCTTTTTATTTCATTCATCACCACCGTTTTTAGGACCTTCCTCATCTTAAAGGTATTAAAATGTATTTAAGGTCAAGTCAAAAAGTCAAAGTCAGCTTTATTGTCAATTTCTCAGGATGTGACAAACATACAGAGGAGTCGCAACATAAGGTAAAACAGCATCCCAAACAATACCATAGTACAGTGGTTCTCAAACTGTGGGGCGCGACCCTCTAGTGGGGCGCGGAGGTATTACAGGTGGGGCGCGAGGGGGTGATGCTGTTTAAAAAATAATAATAATTAAAAAAATATATATATATATTTTTGTATAACTTTTTTTTTTAAATTAATAAAGGATTATATATATATATATATATATATATATATATATATATATATATATATATATATATATATATATATATATATATATATATAATCCTTTATTAATCTCACAGTGGGGAAATTATTATCCGCATTTTACCAATCCTTAGTAATTAAGGAGCAGTGTGCTGCTGTGAAGCTCTGGGGCTTCAGTGTCTTGCTCAAGGACACTTCAACATGTAAACTATGGGGAGAACAGGGATGAACCGCTACCTTGTGGTTTCAGGACGAACACTCCCCATGAACATGATAACTTTACATTGTACAAAAGTACAAAGTACACAGACTAAAGCGTCATTAATAAATACATGGCAAGGTGCCTGTACTTTCGTGGAAATGTTTACAGGTTACGACGTTAACAGGTTATGCTGCGCATGCACGACTTAACGATTCTTGCCGTTTTGCTAAAAGCCTCCGTGAGATCTTTTCTGCTGTTGCGTCTCTCAAAACAGAATACAGATCTCAGCTCAACATTGAGCATGAATTGAGAGCGGCCGTATCAAATCTACGACCCCATTTAAAAAATATTTGTAGAGGAAAGCAGCTCACTGCAGCCACTAAAGCCTAATTCATGCTTCTCCGTCAGGTCGACGGCGTACCTACGCCGTAGCTTACGCGTCGACGCAGACCCCTATTCATGCTTCTCCGTCACGTCGACGCCGTACCTACGCCGTCGACCTGACGGAGTCGTTGAGCATTCGAAGTTCTGCGTCGAGGGTCCGCGTTGCTCTGCAATTAACCGCCATGCCGCCAGGGGGGTGTGCCTGTGTGGCTGTGTTTTGCGCGATTTCTCGCCATGAGTTTAATGTCATTTTGCAGTCTTTGTAGTCCCTCGAAGAAAAGTTATAAAGGTGGTCGTATTTCCTGACCTCCTCGATGATTCGTTCTTCTGTTTGGTCCATTGTTACTACCGGTCTACAAGAACTTTAAAAATAGCGGTGTAGGAAGACAAACCGGAAAGAGCAACCGCCGGAAATTACGTTCTGAGCGGACCAATCACAGCGTTGCGGTCCGCGTCAACGCGACGCGTAGTTAGGATGTTTTGGAGGTGCGCGTCAGGCTACGGCGTAGGGGTCTGCGTCGACGCGTAGCTACGGCGTAGGTACGCCGTCGACCTGACGGAGAAGCATGAATTAGGCTTAATACTGATACAACCTGATGCTCACACATCTGCACTCATTTTGTTTTGCACAGGATGAACGTTATTGTTATTATCCTGAAAATATATTCAGTGTAAAACAGGTTATTTGGAGCCACAATAAGTATTATTTTTTTGCCAAATATTAGTTATTTTTTGCACAGATAGAACTTTATTTGCGATGTTCTAACAAAGTGATTGCACATGTTATTAGTTATTGTCTGATGGAGCAATCTGGTTTACTTGAAAGGGATTTCAATTTTCTTTATTCTATTACTTGAAAAAGCACGGATGGAGGAGTCACAAAAAGTTGGACCATTTCGTTACAATTTTGTTGAGGCGGTGGGGCCCGAACATTTTTCTTCCTCCAAAGTGGGGCCTGACAGAAAACGTTTGAGAACCACTGCCATAGTATGTGGTTTGGGTGAAGCAAACATTTAGAGTCAGCAAAAATTAATGGTTGGCCTCTTAAGTAACTTAACAGTTCAAATGAATAAGGTATCTTAGCCTTGGTAATGATTTGTATGCTTCTATTAATATTTTTACAACTTGTTTATACCTGTGGACTCAATTCATTAAACGTGCATGTCTGCAGGTGCGACTCAACCAGCTGATGAAGCAGCAGGAGCGACTGTTGAGGGAGAGTGAAGCAACCGTGGACCGAAGGGAGACCATTGTCCTGCGCAGGGAGGCCATCGTCCACAGCTCCAACAGACAAACCACGAAGGGTGAGCTGAACCGTATCACACAGGGCCTGCAGCGCAAGATCCAGGACACACACAAGGTAGGAGATGTGGATTGTTACATATCTGCAAATACAGTATGCCTGAAGCATGTAGCACAATTATCTCATGCGCAGTATTTACGTCTTTAGCATGTGGTAGAGTGTGAGCAGGTGATCAGGGAGCTACAGAAGAGCCAGGACAGTCTGAGCAACATGCTCGCGCAGCAGAAGCAGCAGCTGATAGAATTCTGCGGCACCAGTTACGTCCTCGATCACGACTTTGGAAATCTTCATGACACAAAAGACGGGGTAAGGTCACATACTGCACGGTGTACTGCCTTACAACACAGGAATACATGCTACCATGTAAACATACTGTAAATGGGCTTTGACATTTTAATATATTTAATAATATAATGTGTACATTACACTTGTTTGTTCTGTACCTACATGGTGTGTGTGACTGACTCTTCACTGTCTTTAAATATAAAAGAAGAATATTGTTCAAGCCAAGTAAGTTTAGCTAAGTAATAGACAGTTGCTGGTACGTGTCTCAATTCAGAATTGAACAAAAATGTCACACTTCTGCCAGTACCTGTTGAATAGTTTAAATGAATGAGTAGTGAGACTGTTCATTGAAGCCTATTTCTGGGCCCTGTAGACACGGCTGGGGAACTACCGGTTTGAGCATCACAGTTTCCACTGACAGATACCACTCCCACACACCAAGAATACCTGAAATAACTACTCCTGGGTTTTCCACCTTCTGTGCTCAGTGTTGTAAATGTTCTAACAAGGAAAAGCACAAAAACAAATCCACACTCATTTGTACCCTTCCCCCGCTCTAGAACCTAGCCCACCTGGTTGCTCTACAGAGCCGCAGCAAGAAGCTGCAGGGCGTGTTTGAGGGCAGCTACAAAGCTTTGTCCACCAGTGAATCAGTTGGTGCCGCTCTGCAGAGCCAGATGGAGCGCATGCACGCTACCAGCACCATCTTGCACCGCGTGTGTGAGGAGTTCCCTCAGCACCAGAAGGCGCTGCACAGGCTATCCCTAGTGCTGGAAGCACGCACTCAATCCCCACATCAGGGGAATCCCTGAGAGTGAGGGAAGGACATGGACATGACAGTGAGTACAGGGGAGGAAGTGCAGAGGAAGTGAAGGGAGTAAAAGAGAAGAGAGAAAGATTAGATAAGTGGCGACCGGAGAAGCATGAGAGCTCATTTTATTTGACTGATTGCATTCTTCTATGCTTTGAATGAAATACAATAATAATTGCGTGTGACACAATGTTACAAAATAAAGACTTATGAAACAGTAATACAAATTACTGCTTTTCTCAATCCAGTTTGATTTGTGGTTCATTGGTACTAAATATATTTGAATGATGAAAGGTTAACATATATAACGGTTGTTTCTAGTGACATTGTCCCAACAATTAAGGCAACCAAAGACATCTTCAGTTCTTAATCATTCAGTATAATCATGTTTTTAACTCATCTTACTGAAAAAAGGGCAAACAACAGCACATGTAAGCTATTTAAATCTTGTGCCACCTCAATTGATCATATTTCAGATGCCGTTATTCCCTAACCATTGCCTCATTTGGCAATTTGAAACAGGCTTGAGGACTGTGAGGTTTCACTTCCTATAAATCCTGAAAGCTTGTAGCCTGCATAATTACATAAACAGCCCTGGCTGCTGAAACAGCACCTTGTAGCCAAAAGATGTGTGATCTCCATCACTTAATTACTTATTTTCTTCTCTTCTCTTCTACTTTCTTCTTAATTCCAGGTAAAGATCCTAATGTGCACAAACATTCAACACAATTACTTAAAAAAGTAACTGTTTTATGAAACAGATTCCTCATGACATACACAATACAAACCTACTTTATACAATTTGTTATGGTCAATAAAAGTACCATTTGCTGCATCATAATTCAATACCACACAAATTCTAAGCAGGTCTTGTAGTACCCCGTCTGGAGATGTGGCTTAATTAAGTACTTAAAGGGTTAATATGCATGCTAAAAACATCAGATTTTTAAGTGTGCTGATGGTGATATACACCAATGTCCTAAAATGCCAAATGCACGAAGGAAATATTACATTAAAACATGAGGATGGTCGTGTGACATCTCCAGCAAGATCTTACAAACCCCAAAAAATGATAAAATCTTTGGAAAGTTCATTAGTTTCTTCTTTTTTTTTTTACTATGATGCATTTTGCTAACCAGGGCCAACACCACCTGTAAGTTGTCTCACCTGACAGTGTTGAAGTGACACCCGTTGAAAAAATGTAATCGAGCTCTTATATAAGCAACAGCATGTGCATTCTATACATAAAGAACTGGGTGCAGCCTGTCTGCACTGTGTCGAGGCTCGATTATATTTCTCACTGTCTCAGAAGCGGCTTTTGTGTCATTTTAGAGACCACGGCTCGTGTGTTTATGGTTATTGTTGGAGTAACTGCACCATTTGCGGTCAATTTCAGAACATGCTCAGCAAGGGGATTTTGAGGTATTCTGCATTTCTTCCTTTTGGTCCCTTACAGTCATAGTGTCATAAGCTATTTGTGGTGGCCGCTGCAAAGCTTTTATTTATTGTTGGTATACAGAAGCTACAGAAGACATCTCATGGGCGTGCCGTGGATAAAGATTTTGCTTTGAGCAAACAATAAGCTTAACTTGACTAGGTAGGGCAATATTATGAACAAGGAAGCAATTAATTGTGGAATCTCTAATATGTTTTAATTAGTGTTATTCATCTGTGTGGTAATTTATCGTAAAACACAGCACCTGTACATTTAACATGGGTGGAGATGTATCTTCATACTCTGCTATTGAAATAAACGGACCACACCTGTCCTGGTTGACAGTGGCACTTAAGTTTGTTCACAATAGACCGGCACTGTGTTTGCGCATTTCACTCCATGTCTGCATTGTCAATCATTGAAATCAACATTATATGTCACTCTTCCAATAACTGGTCACTTGCCAATCAGCTGCTTTATGCGAAAGGAACTGTCAGGTGAATTCAACGCTTACATGTGAGGGCAACGGGATGGCCACTAAGCCTTATCCGTGCAATGCAGTGGAACCGGTTCCTCAGATTGCATGCTCTCTGTGAGTGCCATCTTTTATTGTGCCTGGTAGGATTTTCCACAGCACCTGAGGCACCCTACAGTCACGAGAACCGGCATCGCGGGAGCACAGACCTTGAAGTACGGCCAAACAAGCAGCCAATACAAATACATAACTATCCCTTTCTTACTCAGTGGAATATGACAGATGACGTTTGTTGAAAGCAGGAGATCTCCTTAATTGTACAGTGTGCAGTACAGTGATGCAGCGGCAAAACATGTATTGCACTGCCAGGTTAACAGCCATCACAATCTCATGGGAAGACACACACACACACACACATATATATATATATATATATATATATATATATATATATATATATATATATATATATATATATATATAATGCCACTTTTAAGGACATTTTGCATGTCATGTCACACATTTTAAGCTTTAACACCCTGTTCTCGTTGTATCTTAAGCTTTTGTTTGGTCATTTATTGCCATTCCCAACTTTTTTTTGGTCATTTATTGCCATTCCCAACAACACGCTGTGAGTTCAAACAGAAATACTTGGTCAGGTTTGGGAAAATATGATTTGGGTGAGGACGTTTGTTACAGAAATGACCCTCCCATTCACCTTAAGGGTATTTTCTGGATCTTGCTATTGCATCACCTGAGTTCTGGAGCATTTGCTCTCAGTGTTAATTGCAGCGGCATGCATGTGAAAAGCAAAACATTTGCAACATTACTCCAAAAGGACCCAAGAAATAAAAACACTAAATATCCATATTTTTTAAACCAAGACCAAAGCAACCGATTGACCAACCGACTCAGAGGGAGCAGTCTTACTATTCTCGTGAACGCAATATCTCAGTAACGCCTGGGAAGAATTTCTTTGAATTTGGAACTAGTTGGTCCTGGATGTTAATTACGTTAATGAATATGTTAATTAAGACAATTTAACACAAATGTCTAAAAGGATGAAATGATGAAGGGACATTTTGGACAGGGGGAATGTAAACTGCAACTTTACCGGTTGGCGGAGGCATGAAATCACGTGGAGGTTTATTACTGTTCTATTTTCCTTGTATGTCATCATACATGTGCTATAAGGTTTAATTGTCTTGACTATATCAAATTATATGAGGGAGATAAGCAGGCTTTGTACTGTTGACAGAGGCTGGTCAGGTTACAGAACATTATATTGTAGTGTAGGTTTTACTTCCAAATAATCAAAGTAGGAGTTGGGCGCCAGACAGGAGACACTTCATTTTTTTTAAACAATGTATTTATTGATTTTCAGTCTGCAAGTCACATCAAATTGAATATCAACAAAACAATACACAGCAAACATTTTCACCCTGTTCCCCCTCCCATAATGATAAAGTAACTAAATAATAGTTAAATTAAATTAAAAACAGATAATAAAAATAAAATAAAAAGAAACATAAACATAAACATAAAAATATACTTTACAAACTGAATAATGGGTGTTTTTTTTTGTTGTTTTTCCTACTAGTCAATGTACATAATCAGACAGTTGTCCTACTCCCCCTGAGCCTGTTCTTGCTGAATAAAGTCACCAACATTAGTATTATGCCTTAAGAAATACCTAAAAGGTCCCCAGATATTATCAAAAACATTTTGTTTACGTCTAACAATATACATCATCTTTTCCATTGACATGTTTGAGGCCATTTCTTTAACCCACATACCAATTATTGGGCCATCAACACTTCTCCAATTAAGGGCAATTATACGTTTAGCTTGTAATATACACATATCTATGAATCTGAACTCTTTGCTTTGTAGAAGTGGTATGATAGGATATACACCAAGAATAAAAAGCTTGGGAGTCAATGGTAATTTCTTTGATAAAATTTGATCAATCATATTAACAACATCTTGCCAGAAGGTTTTCACTTTCCCACATTCCCATATACAGTGAAACAGTGTCCCCCTTGCCTCATCACACTTAATACAGGTATCAGGAATATTATCATTAAACTCATGCAATTTCACAGGAGTTATATATGTACGCATCAGCCATTTATACTGTAGAAGTTTTAGGTTGCTGCTGACTGTCTGCCTCTGTGCCTCTTTACATGCCTCACTCCATTCTTCTAAAGATATTTCCTCCTCTATATCTTCCTTCCATAATCTCAGTTTTAATTCTGATGATTCAATAGATCCAGACACAAACAAGTCATTCAGGAGACACTTCTACCCTGTCACTTTCAGAAAACGTTACTTTGAACCAGTTGGAGTGATATAGGGTTAGGGTTAGTGGTTTGTGGGTCTGAAGGAAGGCAATTCATTTCAAACCCAATGGTTGTGTCAATAAGAGCAGTTAATGTCAATCCAGTTCAGTTCAGTGTATGTATGTGTTTTTGAGGAAAAAGAAGGAGGAGCCTGGAGAGTTGCAGGAGAGGGAACTTATCTTAACGGCCAAACGAAGGCAAGGAGTCCCACAGTTGCATCCGAGCAGGTCCAAGCTGCTCCCGGGATCAGCACACCTTCACCAATGCCTTGTCGGCCAAGAAAGTTCATGAAACCAACCGGTTCTTCGATCACTTGCTGCTTTGTCTAGTTTATAATACATCAACTATTTTCTTTTAGACCAACATTTTAGAGAAACTGAATAATACTCTTATTCTAATTACCTCCTCCTTTAGCCCGTCTTTTCTCCTCCATGCTGCTTCTGTTAGTTGATTCGGCCCCAGCTCACAGGTGTTTCTCATTTATCTCCTCACTTTCTCCACATTCTTTTTCTGTCAGGGTGGAAAAGGACGATTTTTTCCTTTCTCCCTACCTGCCACAGTATCAGGGCGAGAGGATCATATTCTATTAATCCTCTTTGTTGTTGATAACAATTTGGTGGAACATATTCTGCATTGCAGCACTGAGCAGCAGAGTCATGCTGTTTGTAGGTTTCATACATTTACACATACAGTCTTAATGAGCTCACACATTATTTATTAATTATTCACACGTTTCACTATTACTGACGTGCATCTTAATCTCCTTTAATAACTTCCTTTGATCTTAAACCGCACCATGAGTTGTAAATACAGGAATAGCTCTATGGCTGAGAGATTATTTGTGTCCTTTGATTGTTCAAGTTCAAACAAATGCGTTTAAAATGTATTATTTCCTCTTATTTCTATAGTTAAATCATATTCTTTTAAGTAATGTATTTAAATGCCCATATGTCCTGTATCTATCAGATTACTTACATCCTCTAACACATCCTGTGTGCCAGTAACGCTATATCATTTACTGTAGGTTGCCTTAACTGCTTTCATTTGTTTGCATAAACCCTTTACCCTTTACGGTGGTAAACGGTTGCCGTAAATTAGCTAACAGTGTGAGAAAGCTTTTGACCTTGCGCTGAGAATCCATTCCAGCTACGCCCCCAGCCTTCTTCAACGGAGGACTTTGCACTTCATAGCTCAGTGTTCCTGTCGGCGGTGAGGTATGTGTGTTTACTTTACTGTGATTAGAAATTATTAAGGCAAACTCCCCTCTCATCTAATGCTTCTGTGTTGACGAGAGGCTTTGTTCGTTTTCCCATAAGCCGTGGCTTGACTGCATTCAACAAACAAATCTGGCTTTGCTCATTGATGAAATGAGGCAGAGGTTTATGATGTGATTAGATATTGAATTAGCTGGTGAAAGCAAACACACATGAGAAAGCCACCAAGAGTGTGAATGGAATATAGCTATGTTAACTCATGTTTTAGTGTGTGAGAGCCTGTGTTTCAACTCGGTTTGAACCATTGTGTGTTTGTGCCTACACTAATCGAGTCAGTCCCTTGTTGCGCTGCATCACAGAGGTCTTGTCTGACAGGTTTTCCTACACACATAAACACACACACACACACACACACACATATTTTGACATAACAATTGGGCGTGGAAAGCCTGGCCCTTGTATAGTTCTTGAATGCATTTCCAGTCAGACTGCTGTTCAGTGTGCTTCCAGAGATGAGTCAGTGACAAGTGTCTTCGCAGCAAAGGCTGTGTGCTCGCTCCGTTTGCTCTAGCCGTACATCCATCTCTCTTTCCAACGCGCATAACACCCTCAGGATGGCAGGGGAGTGTGTTTCTGAGAGTCCAAAACTTGGAGATATGGGAGAGGAGGGTTTGTGGGAACTGATAAACGACAACCGCCACCGGATCTCCTTGGGTGTGCGGCCAGGCATCTTGATCCCGTACCTGAGGCAGGCCCGGGTGCTCACCGAGATGGACGAGGATGAGATCCTCTCCTGCCACAACCTCACCAACCGCAGCATGAGAACCAGTGAGATTTCTGACTTGACTTGTTGCTTCTTGGATTTCCATGGTGTTGTGGCGGATGAAGTCTGCCTCCTCTTTTACGGCACCAGATTTGTTTGACTGTTGAGTGTATTGCCAAGAGACAGAGGAAATCACAGCCACACTGCAGTACTAAAAGCTAATATGTAAAGTAAAACCAACATGTTATGCTACTTTAAAGAGTTTAAGACTGTATTGGCATGCTATATATTTGTTTTTAGTCCTATATATTTTATTTTTTCAAATTACTTTATTAATTACTGTAAATATTGTGTTTATTGGATGTAATTATTGTTAGCTTGCTTTCTCTCTGGGGAAATGAAAGGCTTTTCTTTCTGAAATACCAAATAACCTTTCTAGAGGAATTCTTTGGATGACAACATTACATGACCATCTTCCATTTACAGGCTATATGCTGGATCTGCTGAGGACCCAGGCGAGGAATGGTGCTGTGGCCTTGCTGGAGAGCCTGATGATCCACTACCCCACCCTGTACACCCAAGTCACTGGATGCAAACCCAGCACTGAGCCTTCAAGATTCAGTGGTCAGTGGCTTTAATGAGGTATTTTAAGGGAATAATTGTCTGTTTGTGTCACTTGCTCTAAGTCTAACTTTCGTTGCTTTCCTCGCAGGCCTAATAAAATACTCAGAGCTGACAGAGTATCTGGTCAGAGCAGTTACAGGGATGCAGAAGGAGCTCCAGGAGGCGCGTTGCGAAGCTAGCAGAAAGAGTGCACGCTGTGCTTCCCTGGAGTTGGAGATTAGGGAGATAATGGAACTGGCGGATAAATCCAATTGTCTTCAGTCTGAAAATGAACGCATGCAGAGACACGTGTGTTCTTTGCAACATGACGTCACCAAGCTAAAGGATGAGAAGTGTGACTTGTATATGCGCTACACAGCAGCCATCGAGGAGAAATCAGCTGTGAGCATGCGTCTCCATGAACTCAACCTGCAGGTCGGTGATCCTTCTCACTCAAACACTCAGAAATACATAGAATGAGTGTCTCTTTCCTGAAACACAAAGCTGTGATCTTAAGGGAACATCAGGCTTAAAGAACATAATTTTGATAATGATCTCAATTAAAAGTACTTTATCAAGAAGAGATAAGTTAGATACCTCTGGGGATTCTGGGACAGTTGGTGAGACAATACAAGAAGCTTTAGTCCATTATTTGGGGTTCTGGTCACAATTAGTTTAATGTTTTACAGACAAAACTGTATTTTTCAACTGATAAATTGAGAAAACTAAAAGATAGTTTAAATAATCATAGTTGCAGCCCGATCGACACTGCTGTTCTTGTGTTGTTGCAGATCTATCAGCTGCAGACTGAGCTACAGAAGGCACAAACAGAGAATGAGTTCCAAAAGCGGCGCTCACTCAGGTGTGCCTATGCTGCTGAGACTCCGCAGCTGCAAGAAGAAGTCAGGAATCTGCGCTGCCAGCTGGTGAAGGCGGAAAAACTGGACCCAGTGAGAATAATCCCTTAATTATTATGTGATATTTGCTGATAGTAACAGCTTCAACACATAATCACACATAGAGAGTGAAAGATTCAGTAGCCAGTTGTGTCTTCCGGTTTGAATCTAATTTGCTGTCACTGTTGTGTTTCTGCCAGGCTCGTCAGGACATCCTGGTCCAGGACCTGGCCGAGGCCATAGACAGCCAGGTGGAGCTTGCAGAGCAGCTCAGGTGTTACAGAGAGGAGAATGAACAGCTGCTGAGAGAGAAGCAAGCGGTATGTGTGTGTGTGTGTGTGTGTGTGTGTGTGTGTGTGTGTGTGTGTGTGTGTGTGTGTGTGTGTGTGTGTGTGTGTGTGTGTTCTGTGTCATCATGGATCAGGAAATATCATGCAAATTCAGGAAACATATGGAGAATGAAATGTGTTTAACCCACTGCTACAAATGACGCACACAAGCCTTTAGACAGAGGAGAACCTCTAATTAAATACTATCTGTGCATTTTATTAAACAAAAGGAAATAAACAGTTGTACATGTGATAAGATAAGATACATTATGAAATGGTAACACTATATGGCACCCTTATCTATTTCAGACAACAGATGTTTCCGTGTACATCTATTATATATCTCTAAAACATTTGAGGCCACATTTGTGTAATTTTGCGTTCAGCTCCTGGATCAAAAGGAGTGCCTGAGCCTCCAGGTGCAGCAGCTGACCCTGGACTGTAAGATGCACCAGCAGAAGAGCACTGTGATCCAGAACCAGATGAAAGAGCTGCAGGCAGAGAGAGACCAAGTAAGGAGAAATCTTGCCACTCAAACCTTCCTGTCTTCTGTAAAAACATTAATTCAGTTTTCCAGGCAGCATTTTCTATTTCAGGTTATATTTGTATGGCTTGTTTGTAGCTGATCTTCCATCACATCATGTGTTTTGTTTTTCCTGTTGAAATGTCAAGCAGTCAGGTGTCATCAGTGTTGTTGTAGAGAGTGTCAAAAATATAACCAGTTCTCTTGGCTCTTATTGTCCCTGTGTGTAGGTGTGTAGCTATTGATGTCTCTTCTGAGACATTGATTAAGCTCTCCTTTACTCAAATCATTATTCTTACTGTCATTAAACGGTATTAAAGTAAAAATAAACACCTTTTACACTGACAAACCTGTCTATGATACAATGCTGCAATGATTCAACTTAAAGCAGGTTTCGTACTTGTCTTCTGAACATCGTTGAGGCTTTTCCTCCGAGAGGAATGAAATTAACAATCCACCCACACCTTGACAACTGTCAGGTGGCCACACAGCTGCCAGCTGCCAGCTGCTCCACTGGAGCTGTGCAGTAACCAACAACAACATGTTTCTTCACCTAGATGAGACGGTGAAAATGATGGTGTTCTTTTTAGGATAGAGGCTTTTTACATGTATACACTTGACACTTGATGTTTGCAACCTTTCTTCTGATTGATTGAGTTTACCATGTGACTATCATGTTTAAACTATAAATGACAATTCCGATTTTAGCAATAGGTTACGCATATTTGCAATGAATCTGGTACTTTTTCGGATATATATAACATATATATATTTATATACTTTTTTCCCTAATGGGATGGGAGTTTTGTGATTAGCCGACTATTTGCATTTACAGTTGTATTTAAGATTCTGTTGCATCCATGTGTTGACAACTAGACAGGTTTTTACCACTTTTTGACCAAATGATCACCTTGTAATTTTGTGTTCTGTCACATTAAAGCACCAGTTTTTAGGATTTAGGGGGCTCCATGAGCTGAAATGGAATACAATATGTATAACTATATTTGCATTAGTGTTTAATCACCTGAAACTAAGAGTCTTTGTGTTTTCCTTACCTTTTAGAACGAGCTGTTTATGTCTAAATCGGGAGCTTGTCCTCTTTGCAGTGTCAGAACAGACAAAACAAAACACTGGCTCTCGTAAGGGCATTTTGTGTTTTTACGTCACCTCAAGGCCACCGTAGTTCTTTGATACTCTTGGGAAAGGGAGAATTGATCGGAGGGGTGTTTAGTTGGTTGCAATCTGCACCTCACCACTAGATTTGTACACACTGCTCCTTTAACATTGTATTTTATTTCCAGATTTTCTATTTTCTACTGTGATTGCCATCTTATGTGGTTTTGTTTTCCCCTGCTGTTTGTTGGCCAGCAGGTAATCCGATATGATTCCTGCCTCTATACAAGAAATGCCTGTTTTTCTCTCACACACAAAATCTCTCGTATTTTGACCATACTAATGTATAGACCTCCTTTGTGCCCTGCAGACAAGGACTTTTTGTCTTGCACCTGAATGTTTTAGCACCCACTTGATCCCTTGTGAGTAACCAACAACACAAGACAGTGAGAGGCGTACATGGTTGCTGCTTCATGGTTTCTATGTTCCTGAGTTTTTGTCCTAACAAGAATGTGTGAAACGATAGAAACAGACCAGCCACAGATCAGACACAGGCGCCACGTTGACAACATCCTGCATATCACACGCCTTTGTGGCAGCGAAGCTGGCACATACATTCATTCTTCTTCTTGAGACATGGGCATACCCACGTTTTGAGTTACAGGTGGCGCGTGTCGAGTGAAGCCATCGTGGTTATCATGACGTTGTGATTCCTACATGAGGCATAAACTCGGCCTGATTATGTTTATCTGCGTGCATGAGAAGGCGTGACTGTGCACAGTTCTTTTTGTGTAAAAAAGGTATGTAAAGTAAATATGAGTGATTTCCACGCTTCTAGGCGTACCTGTCCAGAGACGAGGCGCAGACCATGATCGCCCGCATCTTGGCTGAGAAGGACACCCTGAGGTGCCAGCTGGTTGAGCTCCAAGAGCGTGTCTTCAGCGTGCAGGCCAAACGCAACTCCAGAGAGCAACGGCAGAGTTGTGATGGAGTGAGTCACACAAGCACATATCAGCATACGCATGCCATGAACACAACACGTACAGAAATAATAATGTTATTTTGTGTTTTTATCAAAGGAGTCGGAGGTGGACTGGGAGAGCCCGAATTCCAGCTTTGAAGAATCCCCAACGCCTCCACCCAAAGTCCCCACTAGACGAAGACTTTGCCGCATGGATGCAGTCAATCCAATGTCAATGCTCAGTTCCTTCAATTCAGAGGTGTGTGTGTGTGTGTGTGTGTGTGTGTGTGTGTGTGTGTGTGTGTGTGTGTGTGTGTGTGTGTGTGTGTGTGTGATTGAGATCAGCTGTAATTATTTTATATGGACTGGGTATTGAAGAATTCTTTTGTGAACTGTTTACTCCTGTTTGTGTAACAATCGCTACAAAGCTGTTTTACCAAATATAATTAGTCTTTTTCAAACTATATATTATGACACCTTTTTAAAGATTAACATTTGCAGTAGGAACCAATGGACTTGGGTCTGAGTGAGACAGACAGAGTATAGTGGTTCAAAACTATTGAGAGTACAAATTTGTGAGATTTGTTGAGAAAAGGAAAAATATGGAATAAAGCCTGTCTAATCCTTTAAAGCAATATTAATCGGTATTATAATAACAAGTTAGACATATTTGGCAAAATGAAAAAATAGAAATTATTAAAATAATTTTGGTGTATATAATGCCGCCGTTGTATTGACATTTCTTAAATCTTATTCAAGCCTAGATTTTCTATCTGCTTTTGACATTCAATACATTTTTGACAAATTTTACTTGATTTAAAAATCTTGATTATTGTAAATGTTTATACAGTGAATAATTAATATTTGTGTGTAGATATGCAATGTGTCTCAATCTGCCTGTATGTGAACAGTGTGAAGATGCAAGTAGTATCCGATCCCGAAACGTGGAGCCCCCCAGTCCAGAGTCTCTCCGCAGAAGGAAGAAAGCTCTGTATGAAGACCGCAGGTGTGTGTTCCCCTGTTCATCCACAGTAGATGTTACTGTGTGTTGTGTTCATGCTTTTCACATCATTAGTGCCAACTGTCGAGGCTGTTGGCAGAACACCTCCCAGGAAGGAAGACTTCAAGTTGTTATTGACCTCTGCATTCCTTTCTGTTAACGAGGAGGCATTCAGTTTCGAGTGGATTATCAATTAACAGGAATACGAGGCTTAACTAGGTTTTCATGAGATCAAGAAAGATATGTGATTAATAATTAGAGAAAATAAAAGCTGCAGGCAGAGGGTGTTGGGAGCACAGGGAGAACACACTGTGAATAAGACTTTATCGTTTTTGTACAGACTCACATTCCTAAAATTTTGTATTTCTGCTCATGGGAGCTTTGGTATTTCTGTGTTCAAAGTGCTGCCAAAAGATTTAGTTTTGTCATCATGAGGCTTTAATTATTCCTACCAACCAGCAGATAAGCATCTCACATTAGCATTAAAGTAAGCTCAGTATGCAGGACATAAGTTAGTATTATCAGTGTAATTGTACATGTTTGTATGTGAAAGAAAGTAACAGACAGAGAAATCTGATCGTCTTTCTTTTCTTTTGCAGCTTGGAAGCAGTGGAGACTGAATTTCTGTTGGACGACTTTGTGTTTATCCCCTGTGGTGTGTATAGAAAAGATACAAAGTGCCTGTGTGTTTGGGCGGAGGGGTTTGAGGTTTTCTGTAGTTTGGCTGTACTTTCATTAGCTATTGTTCCATGTTGAAGCTTTGCCAGGGCTGTAAGGTGACACATTAACTCACAGCCCTGATGCCAAATCATGAAACAGCCTCTCTTTTGTTTAGTGGAGGGTGAAGACGAGCACAAGGCCATGCTTTCCTCTTCGAATGATTCCAGCATTGATGGGTGAGACAATCCACAACTATAAATATGACACATGACTCTGCCTGACTATAATTAATATGTTGTCAATTGAAGCCCTTGCATGCCGTTAAGGTAGTAGATGATTTAACAGAGGGCAATGAAGATATTGGAGATTCATAATCATTAATCAGCACTGATTTATCAAACACAACATCTCCATTTAAAAACTTAAATTTGATAGTCAATTATAATTTGAGATATACTGTAAAAGCTAATCTAGTGCATATATAGCAGAGACGTGAAACTAGCAATTGAGACCATTCACTCATGTTCACAATGTGTACTGAGGTAATAAATCATGTGAGAAGTAGGGTCATTTTCGTATAGACTTCCATACAATCCGGGGCAAATTCACAAAAGTGTTATACACCACATTTATTCTATTTTCACATTTTCACATTTTATATTAGTTCATACTCATCTATTGTGAGATGCAGTCACTAACAGGATGCACTGAATTATCATGACAAATAAGTGAATAAAGCTCCCCTACATGTGGGTTTTTAAAATACTTGATTTTGATAATAAAGGTGCGCTGCTGTGCCTCATGTATAATTGCTCACAGTGCAAAACTTATCAAAGAGACACATCTTATTTCTCCTGCGGTGGGATCTCACTCTTAAAATATGAGAATATAATAATAATTTTCCTCATTTATGATGTAACAATATTTGAAAAGAGAGAAGTTAGATGAGCCTAATATGCAGACCACATTGATCAAGCTGTATAGTGTGAAAATATTTCATTTGTTCTCAGTGAGAAGCAAAAATGTTTGATCAAGTGTTCTATCCTTTCCTCCTCTCTTCATGTCTCTCTCCCCAGCATGTCAAGAACCTCAGTCCCTCCATTCCTGATGCGCTCTCGTCAGAAAGCAATTCGTGTCAACGGCCGTGTCCTCAGCATCTCCCTCCAGGGGGAGGCATTACTCGGACAGCTGGCAGTGGTGGGAGGCAATAAGACCGGAGTGTTTGTGCACCAGGTGACAGAAGGGACCGCTGCCCATACTGTCGGCATCAGCCCCGGGGCACAGATAGTGGAGGTGGGTCGAATGTGTTTCTGAACACTGATTCTAATCATTCTGCCTGTTGTGAAGGCGTTTCTCATTATATTGTTGGTCTGCAGGTGGAGTACGAGCAGAACCAGAAGGCTCTGAGAATGGTGCTTGAAGATTCCACCTTAGAGGAAGCTATGTGGGCTCTTGGCCAGGTCACAGGCCTCTGTCACCTCTCCCTCCGGCCCAGGCAAGATGGTATGTCCCACAGCATGTACATCAATCTCCATTCTTGAAGCCAAAATAGTACTTTTTCATCAAAAGATAATTAATATCAGACTACATTTACCATGATTTCACATGACGGAAGACTTTCTTCAAACTAATTAATGTTATCCTCGATAAGCAAAATTGTAATTTTGCATTGTGACAATTAGTGTTCATGTTGTGATTCCAGGATCATGAAATGACATAATAAAAACAGCAACAAAAGTTCACTTTGAACTTTTAATTTTCAATAAAAAAAATTAACTTTTAACCACGCACACACAAACATATGTAAACACATACACACATGCGAGAGCACAGTAACAAGGCCGGATTGTTTTATAGCAAATCACAGTGTCTGTATCTTGGGATCAGCTGGAAATAAAAGTTTATAGCTTCAGCTGTTATGAGGCCTTCAGGAAGGAGACGGACCGCTGCCACATGAGGCAACACATGTAGCTGTGACTTTGTTAAAATAGCAACAGGATATATTGTTGATCAACCTGCTGTATTTATGAGGGTGTGTTTTTTTTTGCATCATAATAATCATAATAATGCATTCCATTATATCAGGCTTTCAATATAGATCCCTGGCTTTAAAAGTATTGTATTGTCCACCAGATTGAGACATGTTCTCTTGTTTGGCCTGAGGATTGAATACATGCTATTTTCCTGGTTTCCACCAAGGAACCTAGAAAGCAAGGACGTGTCATTAGGTCACTGAACTCACATTGGTGCCAAACGGGGTATCCTCCATTCATTTGATTTGAATAGAGCCTCTTTGTTATCAAAAACTAATCAACTATCAAACTGTTAATGATATTTAATAATATTTAGGAGATAATGTTTCCTATTATTGTCAGGAGATACTGCTAATCGCCAAATTGTATATGCCTCTGTAAATCTGGACTATTACACCGATACAAAATTAGAATGGTGTCACAATAATATAAAGATCCTTCCTTCTTTTACAGGTTCCTTGGTTTCCACTCGGGTTATTGCTGCTGTAATGGAGCACTGCAGTGTTTGATGCAATGCATCAAAATCAATATTGTTGCTAATCATTGACATATCCCAGACTGTAAAAAAACTATTACTACTATATATATTTTGTTGTGTCGCTTGGATTAAACCAATACAGGAACATAAGGTCACAGCATGGTAAAAATTGTTAAATCCTGAGTTGGACAGTGGAGCTAAAATCACTAAATGCAAAGTCACGCTGTACAGCAAGTGAAGACTTTATAGATTACATAATAATTAAATAATGTATACAAATGTACAGTGGCTTTCGTTAAAGTGTTCTCCTCTGCCTGTCCAGACTATGAGGCGCTGCTGCAGCAGCTGCAGAGCAGTGAGACATCATCCGGAGACTCATTCTACGTGCGTGTCAACCTGACTCTCCCTGCTGGCCCCAACTGGACCCTGTCTGTGTGCTGCAACGACATCCTTCATGTCACCAACACGCGGCCCGCTGGCACTGAGGACTCGTGGCACGTCAGCCAAGTTCACCCCTGTCAGCTACTGGACCTCCAGGGTGGAAGCGTACCCAACTATTACAGGTACGCTGATGTGGAATATGGGAATGAGGGGTGCGGTATCAGATCAGTTTCTTGTCAGTCAACATGCAGGAGGGAGAGAATCAAAATCATCAGAATACGTCCCACTCACAGTGCTTTCAACAATACATTTGAATGATTTTCTGATGGCACAGGGCACAGCGACTTCTGATTAGAGCAATTGAAGACATGAGCTTTCAAACAAAGAAGTCTCCAAAGGTAAAAATTATCTCAAATACTACCACCCAGCGTTCCCATCCAAGATTTCCCAGTGTGCTTACTTTTGTGAATATTCCTCTCACTCACCAGGTTTGGCGTATGGTTGCCCCAAATAAGCAGAAGGCAGTGAGGATTGTTGGCACCAGGCGCCAGGGCAGGAACCCACTGTGGGTCAGTGTGGAGAATGAAAATACCAAGAGTGCAGAATCAGGTAAAATAGCCTGCAGCAGCAACAAAGACACAAACATGCAATATATTGCTTTACTGCTTCTTGAATTTGCTTTTTGCTGAACATTTGTAAATACTGTTTAATGAAAACATTTAACCTTTTTATTTATATTCTTTCGTATATAGGTGATACATCTGCACCCAAAAGTTGTCTGACCCTCATGCCTTACAGCTTGGTCACTCCACACTTCCCACCCGTCTGCAGGCCGGTCCTGCTGCTGCCCACCATCCTGGGAAACATCCTGAACAAGAAGATAGCAGACTGGCAGGGTTTCCAGCTCTGTGAGCCTGGTAAGAAATGCAGTGTTGTTGTATGCTGAAACCTGCATTTATATTTTAGAATCTGTTTCCACTGGAGCATTTTTCATTGAAGATTTTAGCTACAGAGGAGGGAAGCACTTTCCTGTACTGACAGATAGGTCTGTTTGACTTGACAGATTGCATGTTTGTCCGTTACTGCGAACCCGAAAGGAAATAAACGTTGTGAATAAATAGTAATACAAAAGACGGAGGCTATAAAGACACTAAATGTTTGCCAATATTTCCTGCAATGATATGGTGAAATGAAAATGTAATGATCAGTATAAGGGCTAGTGTATTGAAGAGAACAAAAAGACACGACATGCAGAAGAAAATGATAAAGGTTTCAGATAATGTACAATATGAATTAAAGATAATGGCACTACTAAAGGTAAATACATATCTTCATGTAAAGTTTGAAATGTATTGATGAAAATATACATAATTCTTTCATGATCTTATCATATGACAGATATCATCACTTCATGCCTTACCTCTCTGACCCTCCTCCCCTCCTCCCCATCTGCTCTACAGAGGTGCTGAGCTTCAGCGAGCATGCAGCCCGGCAGCAGAGATCCGAGATCCTGGAGGAGTGTGAGCAGGAGAGAAGCTGCTGCTACACCCTGCAGAGTGTCGAGAAAGTCATGAAGAAGGTCAGAACACTCAACACACAAAGTGATCTTATATTTGGATAGTTTCATTTGAGGTTGGTAACTCAAAAAAAGTGAAGAATGAGGATGACGGGGAGTTTACTTTGAAGTCATTTTAAGCACAATGTTTATGGTTGTTGTTTCACCAATTTAGTTTAGACTGTAATCCACGACTTTCATAAGTCTGCAGCAACAAACTCATAAGGCAAAAACATCTTCTGCAATACAGCATGTTGTTCATTTAGTAAATTAAGGTCCCCGAAGGTTAATTGTAACATTTTTCTCTCCACCTTCCTGCGTCACTTCTGGTTGCTAATAAAATAGCTGGCAAAGGCAAAAATTCCAAACTCAAGGCTTGAAAACGGTAGAAAAGTATTCACAGTAACGCACGTCCAGACGATAAATACTAGGTGCTGAACAGAAAAGCGTGCAAAAGATGTAAAAAATAGAGTTCAAGCACGCACTAGATAATGCTCCCATGAACATTTAATTTATTACAACGTTAATCAAAACACTAGTCCACATACCATTTGACGACGTCACTGACTATGTCCACTTTTGTATATCTATGGATGAAATTCATCAAAATCAATGTTGTTGCTAATCATGGACATAGCCCAGACTGGGATAAAAAAAAAAAAACTTTGCATTTAGTATACAGAAAATAAAATAATTTCCCATAAAAATCAGCAGTGGTTTTATAGAAACAAACTGGCATCTAAAGGGTTAAAATTCAGAAAATCAATGAATATTTGTTAGTTATGACAAGGACCATAGTTTTGTTCAGTGAAAGTCGAAAATGATATTATTAATGTATAATTTGGTGCAGAAATTTTGTCTTTTAAGGACATCAGAGACACTTTATTTTTGTGAAAAACTGTGTAAACTCTGTGAGACACAAGCGTTAAACATGCATTGCTCTCCTCATCCTACAGGGGATTCACTGTGTGCTGCCGTTGGGGCTGGACTGTGTGCGCCGGCTGCACCGGGCTGAGATCTTCCCTATCATCATCTTCATTGGCCAGTCTGCACGTAGTGCACGGAAACTGAAGTAAACCATTGTTGTTGTTGTTGTTGTTGTTGTTGTTGTTGTTGTTGTTGTTGTTGTTGTTGTTGTTGTTGTTCTTCTTCTTCTTCTTCTTCTTCTTCTTCTTCTTCTTCTTCTTCTTCTTCTTCTTCTTCTTCTTCTTCTTCTTCTTCTTCTTCTTCTTCTTCTTCTTCATACAAAAGCTGACAGAGCTCACCTTGTTGCTCATGACTCATATATCACATTCAGATAATCACGATAACCACAAAACAGTTTCCTTGGGTGAAACTTGATGATCTCACTTACATCTGCCGTAACCTTGGAATGCCCTGTTTGATATCAGGATCTTCCAGGAGCTATATTGTCATTTATTTCAATACTACGTTTACTTG
Source organism: Myoxocephalus aenaeus (assembly GCA_038501785.1). Taxonomy (NCBI): domain Eukaryota; kingdom Metazoa; phylum Chordata; class Actinopteri; order Perciformes; family Cottidae; genus Myoxocephalus; species Myoxocephalus aenaeus. The sequence goes on from JBAMJR010000089.1 coordinate 497,860, forward strand.
ATGATGTTTAACTCCCTGAACAAACAGTCGTGATCTTCTTGTGACCAGCTTTTAGTTTTCTACTGAAGCAAAACAAATTGTATGTGTTCTGTCTCTGGAAGAACTGGTATGTCTACCTCTTCAATTAGGATTTCCCGTAGTTGACACGTCACACTATGTGGCCAGCGAAACCTGTTCACTCTCATTATGAGGGACTGACATCATAACCTCGTTTTCAATGTTGATGTTTTGGAGAATGGCACTGTAGCTGTTAAGAAATATATTCATATGATGTCACATTTGGACAGTTATGAACAAACCTCCAACAAATGACAACAACAAAAAAATCATCGTTATCTTATCTTCATGTATTTCCTCCACTCACAGGTCAAAGCTGCAGCGCCACAGCCAGTCGGAGGACCAGCTGTTGGCGTGCTCGAGGAGCGAGGAGCCACTGCTGGACAAGCTGCCCTGCCTGTTTCACAGCGTGGCTCCAGACTCCTGGTGCGACCAGACCTCCCTGCTGACCAACCTGCGCACCATCATCTGGGAGGAGCAGAAGAAGATTGTCTGGATGGAGCCTGAAATGTGGTAGAGCAGAGGATGGAGCAGAAAGGGAACACATACAATATTAAAATAATAAGAATTGCTGTAAGGGCTTTTTGATAACCTGATCTTGAGAATAAATGTAGCTTTACAATTAATAGTTTTGTAAACATTAGTATGTATCTATGATACTTATAAGTAACTGGGTGATAGAACTCTTATAAAGTGCTATATATTGTATTTTTTAATTGTATGAAGCTGTAGCATTATTTACATTAACCTGACATGAAAACTTGTTCTTCTCTGTGTTGCCTCCCTTTTTAAAGCATTTGTGCAAACTTTAAAGCAAACACTGGTGTGAGGTATCCCTTAAAAACACAAGCATTTATCGTTAAAACATACTATAATGACTTGTCTGTGTGTGTGTGTATATATATATATATATATATATATATATATATATATATATATATATATATATATATACACACACACACAGACAAGTGTGTATATATATATATATATATATATATATATATATATATATATATATATATATATATATATATATATACAATTTGTTGTAGATCAAGGATTTTCTTTTAAAGCTCTGGATGTGTCGTCTCTTATGCTTAATCAGAATGTTTTTATTTGATTTTATTTAGTGTGATCAGGATTCTTATGAGGAGGAAAATAAGTTGTATTGTAACACACTGGTCAGCAGACATCAGTCCCCATATCTGTTCTTGCACAATAGTTTGCACCGTTACAGAGTTTAACTCAACTGCAGGGCTTTTTGATTATAGTCAGTTGAGAGTCTAGAGATATGTATGGCGTGTGTCGGGTTCATTTATAATGCAGTCATTAATTTTTTTATGGTGCTGCCAAATGTTCAGTCAGGTTTTCAAGTCCCTCTGGCTTTCTGTGAAGTTTTGTTGGCAGATTATGTAACGTTTTGTTTGTTGTTTATTTGTTTCCAATTTGTCTCATTGTACACATTAAAAAAATTGAATTGAATTATGTTAATTAAATATTACATACATATTATATATGTATGTATATAGTGAGACTACACGCGGAATCGTGCTCAAAACTCGCGCGATACCTGTCTCGCGAGAATTTAAGTGACAGTTCCCATTCTCGGTACAAGGCCATTTCCAATATGTCTAAACCTGGGGGCGGTTTGTTCATTGACAATATTATTAAGTTCAAACAAACACTGAGACATTTGGAGCTGCAGATGGAGCTTCGTGGCCTAAAAAAGAGTGGCAGGTAAAAGGTACCTTTGCTGGCTTAATTAGGGTGTTAGTTCTGTAAACTGGCCGAACGTGTTTCCAGTATATTTGAGGAAGAAATGCAATAAAAAAGTGTAAGCTAACAGTAAATGGTTGACATTAAAATGTGAATGCGTTTTCCCTCCGACACCTTTAGTTTAGCCTCCAGCTCGACGGGCGATTGACAGTTTGTCCTCCAGCCGTCAGCAAACATACAACGGCAGCATCACTTCCATGTGTGTAAACGGATAAGTACTACAAGCTCACACTGAGTTTGCTAAAGGTGGAAAGCTTATAATATCAACGTTGAATGTCAAATTAACTGAAGCATATCTGCATTATAGCCTGCTGTATTATGTACATGTAGTTTAATGGCCGGACGGTTTGCATGTAGCCTTCTTACTGTACTGTTCTGTGTAATTCTTGAATAGCTTTATATATGCAGATTACTGATTTAAAAAAAAATTAAAATCAAGTTATATTTAAATTTGGAGGAGGCCTACCAGTTGAAAGTTAGGCATAGTTAAGAGTGAATGAATTAAAAGATGTTAGGTTGCCAGTTTATGAGGCAAATAATATTTTACACCTAGAAGGATTATAGGTCTAAAAATGATGAATACTAACTAACAGTAAGTCATTACTTAAACCAATAAACCCTGCAAGTATGCCTTATTGTAAAGTGGTACCTCATGCAGGACTTAATTAATTATTGTAGTCTGTTATGGTTCTCATTTCCTGATTGGGAATTATGTTATAGCTACAAGAGCTGCCATGGCCATTCGCGGCCACAGGGGGGAGGTAGAGAGGAATGAATGAGGGTTGGAGGGAGTGGTTGGGGGAGGAAAACATGGTTCCTACTGGGAAAGGGAAGAGCAGGGGGAGATGAGAGGGCACTTTGATTTCTGACTACAAGCCTAAAGCACCACTGTCTTTAATCCGACTGTCGTGCTGTGTTGTTGGCTGTTTACCAGCTCTTGATTTTACTGACTGTGTGTATTGGCCGGCAGAAAACAAGGATAATCAATGCTCCCCCCAACCCCCACACCCTGTCTTCCCCTTTTTATCTGGTGGTGATTATTGACTGGATCTGAAGGATTTTTTTTTTAAAGTCTTCCACTGAATCAATTTCCTCTCCTGGAAGACGTTTCTGGCTCCATCAGGGTCCAAAACCCTAAACCCTCCCTCCTGTTGCTGGGAAACCTCTCCAGTGATTTCTGTGTTGTCGGAGTGCATTATAGACACTGACATGGAGAGGGAGAAACCTTGGCTGGAAGGTGGGGGGCTCAAGAATATAAATGATTACATGCACATCTACTCCAGCTCTCTTTTGCTTCCTTGTACTGTCTCCTTCAAACACACATACACACACATACAGACGGCACTCTAGGGCTTGATTAACATGCTTTGATTCCCCTGTCTCTCGCTCTCTCCCTCTCGCTTGCTCGCTCTCCACTGGCATTTTAACTGGGTTGAGTTTCAGCTTTTGGGATGAAAGGAATGAAGAATGTGTTTGGCTGAAAAACTGTTGGGGAGAATATTTGATGTTTAATTGATAGAGGTTGGATGTCAGAGCGGTAGGCTTGTTATTTTCAATTACACTGTGTGTGTGCGTGTGTGGGCGTGTGCATATCTGTCTGTGTCCATGTGCGTGTGTGTTTGTGATGTTCCTGTCTGTCTGTGTGAGATTTACAGCCAGGAGTCGTGTCTTGGTGTACTGTAGGTGTGATGGATTTCATACTATAGTCAGAAACGCCTTTTGCTGCCAAATTCACATGAATTCACATGAATTAAAAACAGTAGAGCTCTGCTCTGCAGTGCTCATGTTTGAGGGGGAGTATTTTACAGTGTGTTTTCTTGTAGAATTGTCGTAAAAAAAAAGAAGACATATGACTTAATTTAGGATCAATGAAGGTAGACTGAATAATAGAAACACCTCTAAAAATATTAAAACACAGTTCCACAGCAGAACAAACTACAGCCTAAAAAAGTGACACCTCTCTAAAACCGTTTCATCGGAAACTGAACATCGTAACGTTAATAAACCTGCAAGTGAGTGAATGTGCTGCAATTATGCCGATAAAGTGCATGCTAATTAAACACACGCCCACAAAGTCAACCTACGCAGGTGTTTTCACTTATTAAGCCTAATTACGTTCAGACTGAGCTTGAAAGACAGGCCCCTGGCTGTGTTCATGTCACTCCCTCGTTCTCAAATTCCCACAATGGAACAAACAACCTAGCGTCTATAACACGTACACGTCTTCTAACAATCTCCCAATTCAGTGCAATTTCTAAATGCGAAAATTACAGTTGTGCAAGTCTCCGCTCAGTTTTTTTTACGATCGCCTATTTCCACATCCAGCCGACAAAGAACAATGTTATCTTTCTGTCCACCTGACAAAAGTCCAGTTGGCTATTCACTCTCCTTTTAGCTGTTTTGGTCGCCAGCTTTTTCTTTTCAAGCTGCTTACTAACTTTACTTACTTTGTCCATTTGTCACTGTACAGTATACTGAGATGTTTCATTGAAAACAGTGTGCAGAAACACTGGATAAGCTGAAGAACCAAAACAATGATTCAAAGGAGGCCAAAAAAACAGAATATTTAAGTGAGACTGCAGAGTTTGTAGCAATTCTAGGGTGTTTACACAGAGAGACACCTACACACAAAGTAATTTGATCAATTGTTAAAAACTATGAATTTGTGCCGCTTTAACGGTTTTGTTGAAGCAATTTCACTCAGAATTGAAACATACATATATTTCTTCTCCGTCTCTCCCCTTCAAGAGTGCTGACCCTCCGATGACCCACATGTTGTGAACACACCACATAGGAGAAGCTGCAAATCCATGTGTGAGTCTGTCCAGGCAACCATGCGTCTCCCATTCACACGCAGACTCAGAGCTCACCTCGAGGGCAGCCCTGCCTCTTTGTGTACCAGCATGGATTAAAGTTCTCATGGGAACTCTGCTATGTCAACAGTTTAACAGCTCTCACAGCACAACTGCAGAATCAACAGCTATGAACCCTGAGGACACGCACGTAGCCTCTCCTCACATTGCATGAATGCTATTAATGGGATAGATAGCATCTCATTTTATATTCACCCTAATATATGATCAAAGTCAAATGTGATATTACAGTGACCGATACCTCACTCCAAACACATTATTTCAAAGTCACCACTGGCTTCACAATTCAATTTGATTACAATTTACCAACGATTTGAATGCCAAATTATCCTTGATGCATCTCAATGTATTGCATCCTAAAGTGTCTCTTTTAATAATAATAATAATAATACATGTTATTTGTATAGCGCTCAAGGCACTTAACATGGTAAAAAAACAAACAATAGAAGCAACAGCAATATAAAGAAGAGAGATGACATGACAGTAAGAAAGAAAACAAAAACATACTGAACTAGCATCACAGGTTACTGCACATGGCTACTTTTGAATCAATATAAACAGTCAGATATAATATATGAAGCTTTATCTGAAATACCAGTATCTGTGTGACTCACCTCAGTACATTAACATTACAAAATATAAATATAAATTATTCTGCCGTGCATTACATGCAATCTACAGAAATAAGGTTTCCACTTGGTATTTTACGCCACATGAATTAGCCAAGCAGCCACAATGTTTGAATTTCAGCCTACATGCACATTTCTTTCCAGCCCAGCATTGATCAAACAGATATTGGTAGTGAGAGACACAAGTTGACTGCAGATTGTTTTGAATAACTAATTAGTTAATGTATTAGGAAGCCAGTTACATGTATGTATAACACAATGCGTCTCATACTCATTTAGTAAGGTCAAAACACGTAGAGCATAAACATGATGCATACTTCAGGGCATTTTGTGCATTTATGTAAATATAGCCAGTGTTTCAGGTTGAATTTACTCCCATGGAAAATCTCATCTGTCATGAGAAGTTGACAGCAAAGACGGCAGGTTTGTGTTGCACCTTTGGTTAATAATTTATTGGCATCTTCACCTCGGACATGCCGTGACAAGCCCGTCAGCTTTTCGTAGTTACATAACAAAATTGTAATTGTATTGGTGTGTTTGGAAAGAAAACGACTCTCATTCATCAACTCTGACTTTTAGAATCAATGGTCAATAAAATAACAAAATAAAATGACAGAGAATGAGAACATACAGATGGAGGATTGTTTGTTGTCTGTTCCTCAACACCACTTATAGTTAACTGACAGATCATGTATCACATGTGAGGTACATTTTACAATAGAAGCAATAGAACATGCTGCCACCAAACCTCGTTGGCTTATCATAAATGTTCACACAAACGCTCAGGCACACACTCCCAGTCCCTCTCTCCCCTCCTCCCCCCAACATCACCTGATTTTTTATTTTTTTTCCTCCAACTCTATTCTCTGGCTGACAGTGAGGGTTGAGGCTGGCTGGAAGGCAGTGAGTGGAGCCATTGTTCCCCGAGGTCAGAGAGAGTCAGAGATACACAATGCCAGGGTCAGAGTCACTGCGGCGATGGCCCGGCCACTTGGCAGCTCTGTCCTGCTCAGCCAGATGAACCACAGTTGGGAAAAGAAAGCAAACCAACACAGAAGTTGTGCAGAAATACAATTTCAGTGGAAGTCTCTTCTAAACATACGATGAGAGAGGACGTGCAGAGAGGTTTGTGAATAATAAAGTACAGTATGTAGCAGGAGGTGGAATATTATAATAGGTGGACAGTTGAGAAGAAATGCATCCGCTGGTCATGCAACACATGCAAAATTCATGGATTATAAAAATAGCGTGTGCTTGTGTGCTTGTGTGCTTGACTTTGAAAATGTTGTTTTAGATAGAATGAAATCCAAACAAATGTCATGTGTACACATGTTTCATGGAGACTTTCAGGACGTAAGATTTTTTTGGTATTATGTCATTTATATAGATTACTTTTTGTGTGCATTTACAGTTGCAGTTTACCATTTCAGCAACACCAAGCAGGAGCCACAGGAAGGTGAGTTGTGTTAGAGCAGCCTGATGTATGGGAGAAGGCCCACATGTAAATGTACTGTGTGTATGGTATGTCTGTAGTGCAGAGTCAGCGTGTGCATGAAGACAAGTGTGTCTTTGTTTGTGAGCACATGCAATCTCTAGCTGTTCCAGAAAGAGCTCTCTGTGATACAGACAGAGACGTTGTCATTCCTTCAGAAAGTCTTCTTATAAATATGAGGCCTATAGTGTTGCGTTCAATAATTACATCTTGTAGTTTACTGCGTACCTCCACTGAAGCGCTAATGTGTTGGTCTTGATCTCCTTCCGGTCTATAAACGTAACCTCGGCTGGAATAACCACCATCTATTAGCTGACCCGCTGTCACCCAGCCAGCAGACAATCAATACCCTCTGATAATGATGTCATTTACTCACAGTAAAGCTCAGATAATGATGAGACTGGAGGTCTCCTGTTATTACCTCATTTCATGGGTTTTGTTTCAATGCATGGATCACCCGCCACACAAACCCCATCCGTGAGGAACCTTTCTGACATAGACGTGTGTTTAGCAGGTGGAAGCATCTAATTGATGAGTGTTGATGAATTCAATGATTTAAGAACAGCAAGGTAAGGCTCATTGGGATTAGGGATGCACCGATATTGGGCCAACGCTGACTGAAATAGCTTAATTGGATATTGCATTACATTACATTTTATTTAGCTGACGCTTGTATATATATATATATATATATATATATATATATATATATATATATATCAAATTCAATAAAAAATAAATGAGAAATTTGAAAGAATACAAAAAAGATTAAGGGGGATGTGGTGCCACACATTAATCATAGAGAGATACATTTGACACATAACTACAATTTTTTTACAATCACGCTATTGTTAACATAGAAATCATTCAATAAGTGAATTGTCAAAGGGCTTCTGGAATTGTCCTGTTCATTGCAAAGTTAAGCAATGCTTCAGACAAGCCTGATGTTTTGTTACACATAAAAGAATGATCCCAGTCACTTCCAATCAGACCCTCAACGTATGTCTTTTAAATAATGTACCAAAGGTTCTTTTCTTCTTTTTCAACATTGTATTCTTCTAGGTTAATAAATACTGTCTTATCTTTCTCCAGTAGATTTTACTTTGAGTGCTTGTTTATAAGGCTTTCCAGACCAAGACAGAGGAAATGGTGTGTGTGTGTGTGTGTGTGTGTGTGTGTGTGTGTGTGTGTGTGTGTGGCATAAATTCATGCTGAGGTGAGGTCTGAGCCTCAGGTTGATCCACGGTCGATTTGACAAGAAGCACAGGCGGTCAGAATCAGCCTCCAGCCAATCGCCCCCCACACACACTTTCTCTTTTACACGCGCACAAACCACACATTCACACATTCACCCCTGCTTCCTGCTCTGCTATACAGCCACAGCCTCCTGCTTCCTCCATTCCTCCCCTCTCCTCCCCCAGGAAGGGGTTAAAGACAGCCACGCTGAAGTGGATGTCGAGGAGAATTAGACGCTGGCAGACAATTTGATTTCCTCGTCTTCAAGGCTTCCTACTCATCCACCGACACAGGCAGCACCGAGGGTTTGATGCTCACATATAGCAGACAAGCAAGTCTGAGAGGAGAAGGAGACACAGATAGAAACAGACAGAGAGAGAAGCGGATGAAGGTAAAGAGGGATAAAGACGGAATGGAATTGGAGGGGCAAGACAGAGGTAGAAGTAAAGAGGGCAGTTAGAAACGCATAAGAAATTGAAGGGGCAGGTAATTAAGATTCACGCAACAAAGGAATAACAATGAAAAGAAGAAATCAGAGAGGAAAAAAGCTGCGCAGGGGAAAGGTTGAGTTCGTCAGTGGGAGAGAGAAAAGGAGGAAGACAATAGAGGCCATCCAGGCAGCCACTTAATAGTCCGCCCACTCGCTGCTGTCCAAATGGGCAGATTGACGCCTGTTAGCTCCTTTTAAGAGCTCCTATAATGGACCTCAGTTTAGGTGCTGGGTTCGGTTCTCTTGTTTCAGCCACTTTCAGCCCATCAGGGCGGAGAACAGATACTGTGCTCTTACCTCGCCGTGATCGTGCACACAGATAGATTTACTAACCCACAGAGGACTCTGGCAAGGTGAATTATGGCGAGAGTGGCCGACCTCAGCGTAGCGTAATGTCAGTTTGAGTTGTGTGCGGGTCTGTGGGTCTTGTGCATTATGAGCATGATGACCACATACTGGAGATGTGTTTTTTCTGTGTGTGTTTATGTGACTTATGTGGCATGTCTGCCTTTGTGTAGGTCCATGTTTGTTTGTGTACAGTGTACACATGATGCGGAGGGTCCGTGTGTGTGTGTGTGTGTGTGTGTGTGTGTGTGTGTGTGTGTGTGTGTGTGTGTGTGTGTGTGTGTGTGTGTGTCTTCTTTGCTCCAGGGGAATAAGGAGAGACATTCTGGCTATATCTTTTTTCTTCTTCTTATAGCTCAAAAAGAGGCGTAGGTGGTAACATCCTGGTAATGTACAGACATGCACTCATGGTCCTGGTCAGTGTGCTACATTGTGGACAAATTGTTACAGGGATAATCAACTATTTGTTGGCCTATTTGTCATGTTACCAGATGTAATGTAACTAAAATCATGATCTACAGATGTCTGTTTGAACTTTTGTATTCGATAAAGTAGAGTGAAAGTTTATTTAAAATAAATAAATATTATTTCCTTATATTTCACCGGTGCAAACAGTCACACACCCATGTTGTAGTCGCAGTACAAGACGCTGTCGGGCACATAAACTCCCCAGCTGACGATATAAAACTATATTGAAACATTGGAGGAGACTAATATTGACCTCATTGACTTTCTATGTTTCGTATGATTGATTATGGAATGTTTTGTTTTCTTACATTTCTTTGTTTGTTTTTTTCCTCTGGTGGCAAAAACAATTTACCAGCCAAAACACAAGCGCATTTTGAAAGCACAATTTCATCAATCACTCACTCAGTGGGTCTTGTTTATAGGACTGGTTCCTGCTTTGCTGCCGCCCTGCCAAAAACCAACCGTGCTTTCTCTTGGGCAGTTTTGACAGCAAAAGCCGGTTCACTATGCTGATTACAATACAGCGTCACCACGTCGGCGTCATGTAGCTGCCGTTACAGAGTTTTCTAAAGAATTGGAGGACCAATCCTCTATGCAAGAAAAAACTTTTCTAATATTATATTTGTGAATCTTTATAAGTCTATACTCGTACTCCCACCAGCCTAATTGATATTATTAGAATGCTCATACTGAAGCCTTAAACCAGTCATTACAAACATGTGCTCAGCAGCCAAACATCATTCACAGAACTGTATTTGAAATCCTAGTGGACATTTGTAAATTTTTCGAAAGAATTGAGAGAAATGGGTATAAAAACACTTCCATTTCCATTTTTTCTCGAGGAAAAAGAATGAGACATAGTTTTCTGATCTGAAATCATTGGCAGGGTAATTTTATTTTGTTTGTGCCTCCCTAAAACCATGATAAATCATGAAAAGAATCATTTCAGAGTTTGGTTGAAGTTTTCTGCACAAAAACAACCTGGTTAGTGTGAGATCATTTATTTGTGAAACCACGTTGTGTACACATTGCCAGTGTAACGTCGGGGTTAAGATTTATGACATTTATAAAAGATGTATTCTTTCCTTAGCTTCTTTAGTGTGAGGATTGACTTCCTGATTGGAGCCAGGAGCAAAGCACCAGTTTTTGTTCTACAGATTCTCTGTTACTAAGAGACCCAGTTGTCTGTGATGCTTTTCTCCATGGCGCCATTATGATAAAGAATGATCACGTCAGCCAACCTGAGACCGAGAACAGAGAGCACGTCACCCAGTTTGTAATACAAGGGGCTGTAGGTTCAATCCCCGTTGTTATGTCATTCTATGTGCAATAGTGACTTAACCAGGGCTGAAATAAACCGGTCGAGGCTTCATTCATAACGTTGACAATGGAATTCAAAATCAATTCCAATGTTGCACGCTTTTTTTAATTAATTTTAATATTCTCTTTAAACCCAGTATTTCTGCACAGTTGCCGATAGAAATCAGGCTACGCTTTATGTTACCAGTATTATACTATTTGTAGATTCCAGTGGTGGTTGTGTGTTGTTCTGAATCTTTGAAATTATCACTTTAAGGTGAGGAGACCTTTATTACGCAGTGGTCACAGTCATAAACACTTGATTAAAGTTTAGTTTAGACAGTATTTAAGCGATAGTCTGACTTGCATATACATCAAATAACTGTATTTTTTACATTCTATTCTATTTTTGTCAATAAGGAACAATCAATGAATATGACTTACACTTATTAAGATACATTTTGAAAAGTAAAGCAAGATGCACCGTAAATAGGTTAGATTTGTTACCTTGGTATGAAAACTTTCAATATGTACGTGTACTAAAAATATATGTGTATTGTCCACATATTATCAGTGACAAAATATATACGGTTGTCATACCTTAAAGAAAATGTACATTGAATGAGTATGTACTGTATATAGTGCTGCGGGAATGACGTATTTTTGTTGTATTTTTGCATTTTGGATTATTGCAGAAAATAAGATTTGTGGCAAACAACTGTTTATAATACTTACATGTTTTTTTCAGCAAGATAATCTTCTTAAATTGATACCACTTTAAAACCTTTTGAGCACGAGCACCCCTAGGGGTTCAGAGTGCTTCTTTATGAGCTCTGATCATGTGTTCTACTGGTCATAAGTACCGTGAATGAATCCCAGACCTATTGTTTTTTTTTATCTCTAATTAACCAGCATGTCCTTGGCTTACAATATCATATCATATATATCAATATCAAGTACATTATTCATGTTTTTAACATAATTTGACAATAAGTATGAGCATAAACCATAAGTATCGAAAAGGACTCCGAGAGAGCTCCCCAAGTTATAGAAAATATCAATTTCCGTAGCGTTAGCTTGATGTTACACGTGATTAGCACAACTTTCTAGATAGATTACGACCTACTGAATCCACCAATACCACCAAATCATTTGTGGGGCAAGCACCGACAACTTCCCTGCCATTTTTCATCCATCAAAAAAAAAATCCCAGCGAAACAAATGAAATATGACTTATTTTTTGTTGAAAATGATGTACAACACGGCTTTGTTTGGTAGCAAAATGTTTTTTCTGACTAGGGTTACTGTATTATATCACTATAGCCCTTGAGGTTGAGGAGTTAACCCAGTTTTAGTATGGATATGACCACCTTTTTCTTTTTGGAAAAAATGGCTTGGTTTTATGGTTTTTTAAGCATTAATGCAAATGTAAAACAGACTACACCGTGGTCGCATGAGCATATGTATCCGAGTAACGAGGCTGTAAAGGCGGACCTGTTGGTGTGATGCTGTTTTGTAGTCTATTAACCACTTATCAGCAGCCACATTAAGACACATTACATATCTACTGACGTATTTTATATCGTAGAACACAATGCTATTATTATCATAACGCTGGTGTTAACCACAGACTGTATTTCAGGCACCAAAAAAAACTTTTATTTTTTAAAGATTGACTTTGAGATGAGGGAACCGGAAGTGCAAAACAAAACTCTTTTGATAGTTATAGGACTCATACCTGCAGCACTTTGACACTTTGATATTTGTTATATTCTACATTGATTGAGACATGTTGTTATCGTTGGTAGTGTATTCAATTATCGCACCATGCCAATATAGCGTTTGAAAATGTAAAACAATATCCACACAATCACCTCTCCTGTCCCTACCCAACACAACACCTCAACACACTCCCACAACCTAGAGCAACAACCCATCTTGTGTTCATTGGAGCACTTTGCTTCCATGTTGGCTTTGTCAACGGTTTACAGTCGTTGTTTGTAAAGTATCACCCTCAGCTGCAGGCGGTGCTGTTCCCTCAGCTGTACGGTTACTGAGGCTGTCGGGCTCGTAGCGGGGGAGAAAACGGTATGTCTGCTCTAGTTGTGACTCTGAACACACCCAGAGTGCCCTCCAGCCCAGCAGCCCATCAACCCCAGCCTCCCAACCCCCTCCCTGGGTGTGGGTTGCCAGATTCTCAGTCCCTCCAGATGCGGGTTGCCAGATCGTAGTAAGCCCATGCAGTGTGGAGGGGCTCTGAGATGCTGGCTGTGGCCCGGTGCCACACTGGGCCTGGTTATTATCTCCAGATGACATCAGCATGAGCAGCAGATGCCTTTTTGGCCACAGGGGTCCGAACAGAGCGAGAGAGAGAAAGTGTGTGTGCGTGTGTGTGTGTGGGGGGGGGGGGGGGGGGGGGGGGGGGGGGGGGGGGGGGGGGGTTGCATACTGTTCTCGGCAGGATCGGGCTATTTATTACCTCCCCACTTATCAGGCCATCTCCCCCACTCAGCCGGGAAGAAGTGTCTGTTTCATTCCAAACCGACCATTTCTCCTTGTGATGATAATGTAATCGGGCAAAGACACATATACAGAGACGCACCGTTTAATAATAGTAATCGTTATTTATTTGCTGGGGCAGTGATGCCAACATACGCATGTGGAAAAAAATGACATGATAATTAGCCTTGTGAATAATCATGATTATAATAATGATGAGACTAATTGATAGTAATAATCACACTAATGGCAATGACAGAAAACTGCTTGATGTCACACTGGAAGAGAGGACAATTGTCTCATTAACAGTGTGAAGAATGTTGTGATTCACGCTGAAGCACAAAACCAGGAGATACTGCAGTTAATGATGGTGATCAGGATTGTTATGTAGGTCACCTGGTGTGTGTGTCTGTGTCTTTGTCTGTGTGTGTGTGTGTGTGTGTGTGTCGTCCCATCCCGGTGAAAGCTGCTGGTTTATTTATGCCTGTGTTTTTTTTTTTGAGGGACAGGCTGAAGAGGCAGGAGATTAAAGTTATGGAAGCAAATCAAAGCAGAGGCAGACGATTTAGATTAAAGCGCCTGCACCTCGCCAGGTTTAGCAAGTGCGTGGCGGTGTGTACACGTGTGTGTATATGTGTGTGTGTGCACTGCAGCCCTTCCCTGTCCATCACCTCAGTTATTTTACAGTCCTCCTTCCCTGCAGCTTATTATATACAGTCTATCCCTGCTCAGCTCCGACCAATTTAATGGAGGGAAAAGGACAGGCACCAGGAAATGATATTTCTAATCAGACAATAGCAAAGGGCCCCTTTTATTAAAGTGGGGGTGCTTTTTCTTTCTGTCTCTGTCGGTGTTGGGAGCAGTCTACAAGGCTGGTAATGGCCCTGGTCAGACTGGTGTCATTATATTAAAGCACAGAATGATCCCACACACTCTCTCTCTCTCTCTCTCTCTCTCTCTCTCGCTCTCTCGCTCTCTCTCTTTCTCTCTCTCTGACAAATTCTCTCATATTCTTCCTACTTTGCTCTTTTCTAGTGAATATTGACACTTTTGTTATTCGTTCTTTTATTGCTCGATACCGGTGTGTATTATACCTTTTGAAAAAATATTGAATTCCCCAGAGTTTTCAGGGCCAAGCAATCGCACCTCCTAAAAGCAGCTGTGGATTTGTAAAGCGGTATTGTGCTGGTGATCTCATGCACCGTGGCAGGTGGATGATGTGGCGGAGCAAACAGTGTGTACGCCTGCACATTGTAGTGATGGAAATGGAATTGCATTCCTTTTTTTATATGGTATATTTGTTTTTTATATTTTACTTTATGTGGAAAAAAGCTGTTCTGTAATTGAGTGCTAGCTTTTCAATACATAAAAAATTTGTCAAGATGGTCAGTAATTCATTTTGTGATCATTCTTTTGCGGTGTATGGTACTATGACATAGAGAAAGGGTTTTCGTCTTCGTCTTTTGTATTAATCATAATTAAAATAATGAAATAATGACAACAGAAAATTCCCTTTCGATGTTTTGTGGTTAAATAAACAACATTCTTGTAATCTGTAGGAGTGTTACTGATAATAAAAGAGCTGTGGGTACTTTTGGCAAACTGTTTCCATGGACTCTATAAAGTAGATCTTATCTGAAGGTGATTAAAATCATAACCTTTGAAGGTCAGTCGTCTTTATGACAGGAAAGTGGATTTGTCAGATGAGAAACATTTTGTCTCAGGCCACAAAAGGCAGTCTAAGGCTTTTAGAGAAACCTCCTTAAACCGCTTAAGCTGTTGCTGCTTTGGGGGAAAGGATTTAATCCAACAAGAACATTGTAATTAGCCTGGTAAGACAAGACCTTCAAATGTATCTTATTTCTGCTAACCAACCTTCAAATGTGCCACGTGCTGGATTCTACCTCGTTAGGTATTGCAGAAGTTCTCTTTATTACAAATAACTAGACAATACTTCTTCAGTGCAGTCAAACAAAACTCAACTGCAGTCCAGCCGGCACAACACTGTTTTGTGACAGCTGAACAAGTCCAAAGGTTTCATGTTGTGTCCAAGTCTCAGTGAAAGTGCTTTGTTTGTTTGGAAACTTGTAATGAAGATAGGATTTCCATAGTGCATCTCTGCTTTGTGCTTTTGACGGCAATGATGACACGCAGGGTAAACTCTTCAGCAGCAAAACCTAGCAATAAAACAAAGGATGTGCATTGAATATTAAACAATCTCCGATGTCTCAAAACCTTAAAAATATATATTACACATGGCTGCCTCTTTTCATATCTGCATCTCTTCTTGTGTGGTGGTTATCAATGGAAATCAATAAGGAAGAATGCTTTGAAACTGAATCATCAGTGCACTTAATGAGAAGAGTCAGTGTTTGTGAGAGTGTTAATGCAGTGTAGTTATTTCAATGATCAATGATATTGTATCGGCTGTCAAAGGCATGCTATCGTATGCTTCTTGTAGATTCTTCTTCTCCAGTAGAGGTACCAGAAAAGTGCTTGTGTGTATGTATGTGTATGTATACATGAGAATGCTGACGCTGAACTGTGACAGACTAAACAGTTGCTCTGAGTTGCATCAGTTGTGTTTTTCTAACTCTGTGCCGTATCATCACAGTGGAGTTAAATCTAACGTAAGTCCTAATTACAGGCCGCCGATGGCTACGAGGGAATTGTCCCAGAGGTAGTCGGTGGTTAGTGTGGAAACGGAGAGGAAACTGAAAGTGTCACACAGGTAACAGAGCCCGCTTGTTTTTTACCTGTAGAACTTTCTTTGTGTTTTTGTTTAATTTGTATTTGTTTTAGTTGCACCAGTTGCAATTAACATATCCTGTTTTCCAGGATCTACTGATGACTTCTGTCTCTCTTTCTCTTTCTCTACAGTCAGTGTGTGTGTGTGTGTGTGTGTGTGTCATTTTCTAGAGGTTTACTGGTGGCCACAGGTGATGACACAGCTCTGAGAAGCCGCCGCTGTGTTGTCACCCAAATGCAGACACCACCTCCAGGCTCAAGCTCAAGGTAAACACGACTGTCTCCAGAACAGACAAAACACGTGCATGCATGTACAAATATTTGGCACATAGTCGTGCACAGTGGGTT
The DNA here is from genome assembly GCA_038501785.1 of Myoxocephalus aenaeus. Classification (NCBI taxonomy): domain Eukaryota; kingdom Metazoa; phylum Chordata; class Actinopteri; order Perciformes; family Cottidae; genus Myoxocephalus; species Myoxocephalus aenaeus. The sequence goes on from JBAMJR010000089.1 coordinate 514,123, forward strand.
TGCCGACATGCCCAGTAAACTCACGAATATAGACTTCTGACATGGGCGTTCAAATGCATTGCCATGCACAGACGTGTGCATATGGCCATAAAGCACACACACACACACACACACACACACACACACACACACACACACACACACACACACACACACACACACACACACACACACACACACATGCACAACATGACCTCTGACACCCACACTCACACAAAGAATCAAAACAGTTTATAGTCACTGCTGAATACTTGGCCTGTCTCTTGGCAGTGTGTCACTCTATCTTAATCCCTCTGGTATTTCCAGCATGTGACAAGTGCACGCAGCCGCAAGTCACAGTACGTTGAGCCAGGATTCACAGGGTGTGGTTTTTCTTTTTCTAAGCCAGCAATATCCTCCTTGCGTACGATTGCATTACAGATTTTAGTGTGTAACGTTGTTTTGTTCATCCACCGGTTGTTGCTACATGAATGTCAACATAACTCTGTCAACCTGATGGAAATAAATGTCAACAGAAAGCTTAAGGGCTCCAAAATGATGCTTGGATTGACTTGCTTGTGTCAAATATGGAAAAATAAATGGAAAACGAGTGGCATCATAAATAACAGCAGAATCTTATCTACATGCAAAATGTTACAGTTTTTTTCTCAGTCCATGTCCTGAAGAATAACATAATCAAATTATTCTGTCTCTATAACCGTAATGACTGTAATGAGACTAATGCCAGGTTATTACACACCAATGAGCAGATACCTCTGTACAGTTGTGTGTCCATTCTCTGCTGTTTAACTCACTCTGCCCTTCCAGCTGTTCATCGTGTTTCATTACAACATTAAGCTGGTTCGAATGCCATAAAAGACAATGGCTGTGAGTCAATGCCCTCGCCTGAGCAGCCACAGCTGAGGCGGCCATTTTAATAGGTATTGACGAGTTTTAGCCGTGTTCTCCCTCCACGCTTAAAAGCCCATGTACTACTGATTAGCTAATTAAAACCTAGAGTGAGGGCTATTGATCCGGAGGAAGGGCAGTAGGGAGGCATCTGTCCCTCAGCTTGACGTGGCCCTGGTCCCCCTCACACACACACACACACACAAACAGGCACACGCCTCCTCATTTAGGGCCTAAAAGCATCACCAAGGCCTTTTATACTTCACCAGATCTATATATTGGCTTTGAGTAGAAGTTATCACTTCTATTTTGAGAACATTTGCTTGTGATTTAGAAAGTGACGAAAGTGTGCATGTGCGTGCGAGTGCGCGTGCATGTGCGTGTATTCGTTGTCAGGAGGTGCACAGCTCCGGTCTGTTCGATCGCTCTCCTGCCAGGCTCTCAGTAATGGTGGGTATTTATATGTAGAGCTCCCAGACACCTGATGGAGGCAGATTACAGGCTTGTGGCTGGGAAGGTAGCTATAGAGGTGACAGCCTCACTTTTACAGAGTCAAGATGCTTTCCTTTTTCTGCCACCTCACATTACAGCTAACACCATGATATCACTAGTGAGGTGCGAGGGTAAGAGATAAATTGCAATCAATACAGTGTGATGCGTTAAAGGCAGGTTCAGAGAGATGGAAAATCACAAAAAACAATTGATGTAACACTCTGGGAGAAATTTTGACACAGAATTGAGATGAACAGTAAACTTAGATATGGAAAAAGGTAACAATGGAATTATTAACAGTAAATGGTGTGTTTCCATAATAGATCTGTCTCAATCACAGACATTGTTACAGATGTATACATGGCTGCCATTATTTGATAGTTTATAGTGTGTGTGTATTGTAATGGAAATTTAATTAACCTTATCAATCTCCTTTAGAGAAAACAAATGTGATGTGAAACACTTAAATGTCTTTAAGCATTTATTAAACAGAAACTTGGAATAATTCAATTGAATGGACAGAGCTCGTCACCACAGAGGTCTGACCAGGAAAAATAGTTCAACATGAGTTTTATACATCAACAATTATTATTGAAATCTTTGCCCTTTTCCCCCCTCCCCCCCTGCTCCTCCTCGCAGTGTCCTCCTTCCCTCCAGACAAGCCTTGATGCTGTCTGGAGGATGTTGTTTGGCTGCGGCACTGAGAGGCAAGAGTGAGAGGCACAGAAAGAAAACAAAACGAAAAGAACAAAAACAATACCGAAATCAACCGGGTATTGCTTCACACGGATGGCGCTGATTAGACTGGGTCAAGATGACCTGAACTCCGCTTTCAGAGTTCAGCTACACATTTAAGAATAAAGCACTTATGATACCACATGTATATATATATATATGTGTGTGTGTGTGTGTGTGTGTGTGTGTGTGTGTGTGTGTGTGTGTATGTGTATGTGTATATATATATATATATATATATATATATATATATATATACATACATTTATGTGTTTTTAGTCAATGTTCATGCTGTTCCCCTTCTTTCTTGGGTTAAAAATGTAAAGATCATAATGTTATGAGGTAGTTTGCAGGACTTATACAATGTGTAATTGGACCCGTTTAATAAATATTTAGTAATCAAAGCAGAACAAACAAAATGAAGTATAATGGTAGACAGCTCAGTGTGTTTGAGCTCCTGCTGCATAACAGCATGAGGTGAGCTGAGGTTGGGTGTTAGTGAATGTTTCATTAGCACAGTTATGCAACTTACACACACATGTACCTGTGTGGTAAGTCGGCCATAATCACACTCTTTCATAATGAGACTTATCTAACAGCTGATTCGTTCTTGAATAGGTTTTCATAAAGCAAATAAAGTGTGTGCGCGTGTGTGCATGTGTGTGTGGCTCTGATCATGCAAGCGTTTCCCCTTACATCGCATTGAATATTTATACTGCTATCCAACAGTCCAACGGAACAAAATACTGAGAGAGGGAGAGTGTATGTGTTGATGCATCCATGCATCTATCCACACAATGTTTGTGTATGTATAAAGATGGTGTGCATTTGATGGCGTTGGAGCAAGCAGCGCCTCGCAGACTCACATTTCCTCCTCTGTATTCATTAGCCTACAGCTCGTCTCTCCTGGGATGGAGGATTAGCCCGAGAAGGGAAATGAATGCTTTCTGGGTAGACGGCGTTCTCTCTGCCTGCAGCAGGAGGTCCATTGTCTGGTTTGATATCCGCGCAGGACACGGGACATCTGATCTGGCAGGCCTGGCACACATGACTCAGACGTTAGCACAGGGAGGGCGGAGAGGAAGCTGAACCGTGTTGACAAGAAGTGCTGACGTTTCCATCTTGGGACTTCTGTTTGATTGGAGGAGTGAAATGCGCTTGTGATTGACTTTACTTTATAAAAGTCAGTAATGAAGACTTAATTGGCTTCCCGTTGACAAGTGGGGACATGTCACCAGGAAGTTGATTTACGCTTGTGGTGTGAATCATCAGTGTTGGGAATTGATTTGACTTGGTAACAGGAGGAAAGTCGTCAGTTAAGCCTTCATTGGTTCACAGGTTAGAGAGTAAACAACAGGAAATAGAGTGGTCTCACAGCATATACTGGGAGGAGATTGATTATTGTGAGACAAGTCAGCGCTATGCTGATCCACTACCGGGCTGGAGGGGGAGTTCAAATTTTCATAAGAGGGTTTTCATAATGCATTAGCAGCTTCTTGTATTATTCTGCTTAATTACTGAATGATGCTACATCAAGAAACAGATTTTTTTTTTCCTAACCATTCCTAAAAAAGCATCTCTAGGACAGAGTTCCTCTCTGCAAATGGCAGCATAAAGAGGATAGAGCACGTCTCTCTCCACGCTGCCCCCTTCCCCTCTCTCCTCTGTCCACAAAATCCATCAAGGGAATTTAAGTAGCTGTTAATTACTTCCTCGTCCCTATTGAAAAGAGAGCGAGAGAGACCGACCGAGACTTTAAAAGAGCTAAAGCTTCGCTGCGGTGCAAATCCCTTCTGTCTAACAAAACCAAATCAATCTATACCCCTCAGCCCCCCACAAACCGCTCTACTCTCACACATACACACACGCAGGAAGATGATCCTGTAAATCTGTGGTCTCGCGGGGCTGTTTGAGTGCTACTCCAGGGTTTTTTGGGGAGGGGGTAACCACGGGGGTTTGGGGATTGAAGGAAAAGCGTAAATATCCCCAAATTGCAGCTAAAATGTAACATTAGGATCGGTAAGCCCCACTCTCGCCCATAATCTTCAACAGCACTAAACCATTGCACTAAATGACCTCTATTACAGAGCCTGAATCCATTAAGTCAATACAGGAGAGATTACCTGTGAAATAGAGGCTCTGACAGACCTGGCCCCCCAAAAAAGCCTGGGGCAAAATTAGATTTGGGGCGTGGCCTGTGCCTGTGGGCTCGAAAAAGAGGATGTAGTATTGACATCCGCTCGCTTGTTAGGAATGTGTGTGTGTGTGTGTGTGTGTGTGTGTGTGTGTGTGTGTGTGTGTGTGTGTGTGTGTGTGTGTGTGTGTGTGTGTGTGTGTGTGTGGCATTAGGGTAGATCACAGTGCCAATGGCAGAGATCAAAACCAGGGCAGTGCCGTGTGATTTAAGACCAACCGAGACCATGAAAGCTGAACTAGACCCTCCCAGTGGTCTGGTGGTTAGTGAAGTCCTGTACTCTGAATGTCACATGTTGGAGTCCGTGTTTCCATCAGCAGCCATGTGTCCTGATGGACAACAGTTGTTGGATCCAATCCGCCAAATGCCAAATAGGTAAACATACTGTGCAAAAAAAAGTTATTGGTGATTTTTATTTGTTATTCTTTGCAATTTAAAGAAGCACAATTTTTAAGAAATAAAAAAAACTGAAAGACATCAATGTCAAGTTTCCTTTTGTCAGTGCATTTATTAGATTAACTAATTTAAAAGGAGTAGGTGGCCTAAATAGAGAGAAAGATAACTAATACAATTACAAATCATCTTAGCATGGACACATACAGTATACCATTTTAAGAGAGGATCGCTGAGCTTCTGAATCTTAATTTATATTTATCAGTATCAAAAAGTAAAGACACAATGGCTTCTATCGTCGTGTTTCCACATATTTATGTACATTTTGAAGAATCTCAATAGAAAAGCTGGATGGAAAACTCAATAAAAGTTCCTCAGTTGAGAAAAAATAAGTTCACTTTATGAGATTTTTGCCCTTTTTGAAAAAAGTTGATCCATTAAATGGATTATGGAACAATTTAGCAGATTAAAATATGACGTATAGAACATTCTACTTGCATGACTGATCAGCTGTTCCTGCGGTAGTCTTCCTGGATTTTCCCAAAATGTGCGAATGCTTATACATGAAACATGAAAGAACAATTAGGATCTCCTTCCATTTTTCCAATCTCTACATCTCTCGACAACAACGTTTGCGTATTAAAAGACGCTTGACAGTTGAATGGAAACACTGCTATTTGCTTATACTTACATAGTATTTAAATCATAATAATTAAAATACAGAATAAGCCATTGTGTTTTGAATTGAAGGGTCTGCTCACCCAAATTACAAAAGGCATCTATTTACATTTACATTTCAATAGTTATGGTTGTATCTGTCCAGGTTCATCGTCCCCATGAACAACAGTCTTCACAGCCTGTTGTTGGGATTTTCTGCAGTAACAGTGATGTGGAGAATAATCGATACCTCAAAACAAATCTGTGTATATATATATATATATATTATATCAGTGCGGTGGTCACGATGATGCTGTTTTTTTAGTTGATGTGTTTACCTCAAAATTAATGCGTGTATATATATGTGTGTGTGTGTGTGTGTGTGTGTGTGTGTGTGTGTGTGTGTGTGTGTGTGTGTGGTGTTTGTTGCCATAGCAGACATCCCGCAGGGAGCGGATAGTGGTGAAGATGGAGGGAGGACGTTTTTTTAAGCACTTCAAAGTGGCCTCATTCCACACAGCTGAGCTCAGAGGTGTGTTTGTGTGTGTGTGTGTGTGTGTGTGTGTGTGTGTGTGTGTGTGTGTGGGTGTGGGTGTTCTTCCTCTGTAAACCTTTTTGTTGATCTGTCAGTATATATGTAAATGTGTGTGTGTGTGTGTGTGTGTGTGTGTGTGTGTGTGTGTGTGTGTGTGTGTGTGTGTGTCTGTGTCTGCAGTAAAGATGGACTGCTCTACCTGGTTTTGTTTATGCCCTCTTCCAATCTCAGCTCCTCCTGGGAATGAACTACAGAGAGCACTGCAGTGCTTTGGGCCTCTTTTTGAGGTGTGTGTCTGTGTGTGTCTGTGTGTGTTGGAAGCTCTCTGAAAAAAAAGGCTCCGTCTCTGGAAGAGTGAGGGGAAAATGGGGAAAGTGAAAAACCAGAAGGTGTCACAGTGACCGATTAGTTTTTGGTTTCTGACTCGGCCGCAGTGGAAGTGAAATCTACTTGCTGTTGCTTTGTCTCCTCTTTCCCCGCAAGATAAAATGGAAATAGCCAACATCGAACTGACACACAGTCAATACCACGCTTCAGAAAAGAGCTAAGAGGGATGCTCACCGCCGCAGAGCTGATGGACGGATGGGAGGGAGGAGTGGGCGATAGCCGGAGTATGTCAGGTTTCATCTGGCCCGTGTGACACACAGCGCTCTGACAGCTCTGCTGCACTCGATCTAGTCTCAAAACTATCTCTCTCGTGCTCACACACACTTTGTCTCTCCCCTCGTTGTCCTCTCTTTCTCTTTTTTATCATGAACACACTCTTCCGTCTCTCTGTCTTTCCCTCTCTTTGCAGTTCTCACTCTATCATTATGAGTCTCTCACCCCCTCTGGGCTGCCATTTTGCAGCATATGGCTCTCCCACACAAGTGCTCACACATTCACTGCCATATGCGTTTGCTCATACACCCTCACATGAACCTCTTTTCGCCTGTTTATTTGCTCATCTTCCTTTTATTAAAATAGCACCTAGCCAAGTCATCTGCATTTAAATGAGCTCATTATGAAAAAGTAACAAGATAGAGAACAGGGGGATTCTCATCTCTGTCTTTTGATGTTTCCACTGACCTTTTGATTGGCTGAAAGCATCGTCAGTCAGGCATTAATACGCTGTCAGTCACGTCTCCACACAGGATTTGATTTGATTTGTCTACTTCCTCTGCCCAATTTTGTCTCAAAACAAGTGGAACATTCAGCTATGGGCCCTGTTTGATCATCCAACCTCCATGTCTTCCAGCAGAGGGATTTTATGAACCACTGGTTGTACTGGCCGTGTGTGGATGTGAGTAACCATTGTGTGTGAAGCAGGGCATTGTGTCGGAGCTAAAACATGCTGAGAGTACCATGGAGCGTCTCGCACACCTGGATCGCTTGTATGTTTGCTCACCAAGGAGCTGATGTGCATATTTTATATGTGTAACCACATCACACAGACAGTTAAACGTTGTGCCTGCAGCCAACCCATACTGACTACATGTTGAAGGCCTCAGTCATTACTGAATAAATTATGGTTAAAAGTGTTGGCAAAGGATAATTGTGGTCTTTTTTTTTCAATTCAGAAAAAGAAGGATTAATAAAAGGAGACCTGGAGGGATGACATCTGGAGCTCACAGTTATGAATAAAGAATTTAATAAGGTGCCGTAAGTACTGGAATGTTTCGACAAACAGCTTATTGTTATTCAAGCTAAGGAATGCATGCACCCATGCAAAGAGAATAAATCATATGTGCCTTTAAACTAACAACTAACTAAATATATTCTTCATAGGATTAGATTCAACATTGTGAGAGTGCAGGAACTGGGACCATGAAATGCAGGTTAGCATGTAACCAGAAGTGCAAAAGACAGTTAAGTGCACAATAAAGTACAGTTTATACAGAATGAACAGGAATAAATCAGACAGTAATAAAATGTAGAATAAACAGTAAAGAAAAGATATGGATACACTCAAATACAATATGAAACCTGTGCAGCAATTACAGTTGGCGGTATAAGTAAAAAAAATTATGTATAGTGCAAGAAATACTAATAGTAAGAGATTCGGCAGAATTAACAGCAGTATGATAAGAATACGGTGTACAGTCTAAACTACTTAGCCCCTCACTTCTTAGACAGCTGTTCACAGCAGGAAACTATAAAATGCAAAGGCCCATCATTATATTAATGCAAATCATGGATCTGTCTCCGTCCTCGTATTCTGGGCTATTGAAAGGTACCTTTGTCCCTTTGCAATATTTTTAATAGTCTCAGACAGGGAAAACGATTGGATATAATACACACTGCACACAACTCAACCATATGGACTAAATATGAATTAATATATATATATATATATATATATATATATATATATATATATATATATATATATATATATATGAGAGAGAGAGATAATATTGATATATTTTCATAACATACTGTATGTACTGTATGTACATGTGTCTATCCTTCTCTTACTCTGATGATGATGTGCTTTTTGTCAAAACATTTCATTTTCCTTGCACCTTATCTAAAAGCTTGAACCATAACCATTTGCTCAAATTCTCATGTTTCTTTCTGTGGTAGTGCCAGATAAAAGCTCCCAATTTACGGATGTGTGGAGATTTTCCTGTCAAGAGGTTGATATGAGTATTGGTTTTTAACAAAAATATCCACAATAATATGTGATTCCTAAAAAAATATAGCCTATAGAAGCACATAAATCAAAAACATAAGGTGATGTGAAATATGTTTTATTTAGCATGAGACCAAAACTGTTCATAGTGCAGAGGAAGTATCACCTGTTTCTCTCCCACACAGACACATACAGTACATACATAATCATTAGTTCTCTCTCTCTCTCTCTCTAATCAGTGGAAGCTCTGCCTCGTTCTTTCTTTCTGTAATTACATCCCACGTACCGCATCAAGCGGCAGATTGAATCCTCATCGCCGCGCTAAACGAGTTTCAAGAGGAGAGATTGAGAGCGAGACATTGTGAGAGGGACCTCATCCTCTTTAATGAATTCTGTCTGTCTCTCTCTCATCCCCGTCTTCTCTCCGTCACTGTGTGTGTGACAGAATGGGGTTCATATATGAAGCTTGATCAAACAAACACACACGCACACGCACACGCACACACACAGACGCATACACTCACACCCAGACACCCAATATACACAGAGTGTGTTTGATCACAGTATTGTTGCTTGTGTGTTTTTATTAGCTTTGACAAAAATACAGTTTCAATGTTTTGTTGCGTCCTGAATGAAAATGAGCCGCGCTTTAATTAGTTTGAGGTATTTGTCTGCTCATGAAATATGCTGACTAACGAGATGTTAATTCGCTCTTCACAGGCTCTGGCACTGCCATTGGAGGAGAATAGTCCCCACTCATAATCAATAGGGCTCTGGCCTCGCTTCCACGTCTACGTATTGATCTGCCTGTACTGCTAATTTAACATGCGTGTCTCTTTGTTTTATTTATTTATTTTTACTCTGCTCCTCAGTGCTCCCCTTCTTATTTCTCCTCTTCTGTGTGTGTGTGTGTGTGTGTGATCATGGGTTGGGATATGGCTACCGAGGATGTGAGTGGGCGTGTGTTTATTTGCATTTACAAACACACATTTTGAAATAGACATATTTCTGTGTCTGTGTTTCTTTGAGTGTATGCAGGTCATCTGTGGTTAACCGCGAGGATCAGTGCAACATCTTTCTTGTGTTGTGTGCGTGAGTGAGAGGTGGGGGTCTCAGGCGCTCCTGCGGTGAGATTGCATTGACCGCTGTGTTATTGCTCTTTAATTATCAATTACAGCAGCCCCCCCCCCCATCCCGGCAGAGTGGGGGGGAGGAGGCGTATGCGGAGGTGATAATGAATACAGAGCTGCCATTAGGACAGTAACCGGGCTCTCCGTCTGGGGCTGGGGATCCAGCGGGGAGGGGGAGGGGGAGCTGGCTGTGCTAATGAAACAGGCTGCAGCTCAAGACAAAAGAAAAGCCACCATCCCTCCCTCTCCTTTTCTCTCTCTTCCCTTTTCTCCATCACATCTCTATCCCTTCATCATCTTTATATATTTTTAATCTCTCTGATGTATTTTCCTGCTCACTTTGCATCCCACGCTTTCAAACAAGGATGTCCGGCACAACCGCCCCTATAGACATAACGTACTCAACACACACATTCAAACACTCTCGCAAAGGCACTGCGGTCTCACACAAAAACTGTGTCTGTATTTACTGAGTGGGTCATCTTTGAAGCTGTCAGCTGATCCATTTGAAAGTGTGCCCGTTCTTTCGCAGCATATCATTACTGTGAATATTTCACATCTTTTTTGTTGTTGTTGTTGCTGCGCTGTTCCTTTTGTGGCCATGTTTCCACTCGTAATATAATTGGTGCAAAGATGAAAAATCTAAGTTAAATAATTGTGAAAGACATCCATTAATCTGGATTTAATGTATTAGCCGGCATCAATATTGGCTCTTTATTCAAGGTGCTGTATAGGTTGGTGGGTGACCGCTTGATTTCTAACAAAATTGAAGGTGGCTTTTGATGAAACTGTGGGAAGTCCTTTCAGAATACTCCAGCTTTTAAATATCCTATTCATAATAAGAGTGACCGTATTCAAGTTATCTGAAAGAACAGAAGTGATGGGAGGTTAAGTCTCCAATCTAAAAGATGCATGCTTTTATAAAAGATGCATTTTTGGTGATGGAAAAATTCCACTGCATTTGTTTGGATGTTGAAGCTGTTAAAAAATAAGAGGGTTTGAATTATCCAACATGAAATAAAGATTTGAATGTGCTGCCTCTCAAGGCATATTCAATAAATCTCTGTGCCCATAAAGAGATGCCACAGGACATTATGTCACCAGCGCTCACATGTAAATAGCCTGTTTATTTGGCTGACATGTAAATGACATCATAGCAGCAGTGTAAAGCACGGCGGGACAGATAGTGAGGGGCTTCCCTTTGTCCTTTCACTGCATGACGGATGAGAGCTGCTCCTAAAATGCAGCCGGCAATCACATCCTATTTTCCCCTTTCAGGAGATGAGACACATTAAATGTCTCCTGGAGGGGAAATATGAAAAATAAACAGAAATAAGTGTGGCCTCTGCACCAGCATACAAATATGTTACTGAATTAGAAAAAGGCTATAACAGCGACAGGGCAGCATGATGGCTCATGTTCATGTAGAGACACATTATCAGGGTGACACCATCCAAGAAGTAATGAGCAGACATTAAGTTTGTTTTGTCTATCAGAGCAAATTGAAACGTGGTGGAGGAAACGTGACCGAGAGGCTCTGCTTTTGTCACATGTGCCGTCGACCTGACCGGGCGCCGTGCCAAACTGAGACGAGCCGCTCCACCTGTTGTAAATCTACTTCTTGTGCAGCAATGCGGGGGCAGATAAAGAGGTGGCTGAACCCTGACCTCCAGTGTGGAAGCTTGGCAGACTGAATCACTGCCTAAAGACAGAACAGTCGGTTACATTTAGACGTGTGCTTAATATATCAAAGTCCTTGAGTCTTGGAATAAAGTGATGTTGTATTTCAATAGCTTGTATTCACAGTTACAGTCTCAAAAGGCTTCAGAGTGCCCACATTATGAAGCTCTAAATGACAAAGACATACCCCGAACGTCAGCCAGAGAATAGATTATCTCTGTGGGTAAACTGGGTTAAGGTGGTTTTACCCTTCAATATGGATTAACTGAATTAATTTCCAGTATCTTTGTCAATTTGATGTTCAGAGTAATAGTTCCTCCTGACACAGTCAGGCACTTGAAGCTTTTTTCTATTCATTTTACCTCAGACTTCATTTGGTGCACACACACACACAAAAAAAGGTTCCCGTCCATGACTTTACATCTATTCAAGCTTTTCTCACTGGACATTTCCAGAAGGGATTAATGCCCCTCCAGCTTTATAGTTCAGGTTGATTTTAGATTGAAGTCCACTCAAGTCTTTCAAGGAGATAGAAAGCTTATTAAATTACATCACCCATGTGGCCTTTCCAGTTATATTACAATTTCCATCTAAACCTCACAATTTCCTCTTGACTACATATTCAAAGAGGAGCAAAGCACGGCTCACCTATTTTTGTTCAGGTTGCTTTTATGTTGTATTTAAGTAGACTGGAACCAGACCCCTGTTATTTTTATTTTTTGTTTGCAGCTGTCATACAACTATAGATGATTTCAAATGAATTACATTGAATGGCTCCTATAAAATCATATATATTATCAAAGCCATATATGTCCTTGAATGAGAATCACCACACTTATAAGTTAAAACAAAAATACCTGCAGGCTAGCACACCTTTTACATATATTTAAGAATTTTAACAAAATGCTTTGCTTATTTGACCTAAAAGTCCAATTACAGTAACAAATATAACTCTGAATTAAGTTTAGGACGTAAGACTGTGTTAAGTTTTTCGCATAAGGAATCATCTGGTTATCAGCAAATAACTTTCATTTTCATTTCTTGAATTTGTCTGCAGCAGCTTGTGGCAGACTTTATTCTAGGCGTGTTCTCTCACAAGGTTAAGCTTACTTCCAACACGTCAATGTAAATAAGCCAAACTTGGAGCACAACAAATAACACTTGCTGACTCACTGGGGCGTAGCTCCATGTAGGGTGTCAGTTACACGTGTACACTACGTACCGTATATAGAAGTATCTCTCAGTCTCAGCGTGTGTCCTCTTCCGGGTCAGAATTGTTTCTCTCGTCAAGTGAAGTAATTGTCCTGTTGTGAAATGTCAGTTACTTTGACTCGTGTTTCGCCGTAAATAATGGACTGCACTTAGAGATTAATGAAAGGATGAAGGACAATTTCAAAGGACAAAGAAGAAAAATTATCAGAGGAAAAATGGGACAATAATACGGCCCTTCGTGCCATTTTGGGCTTCTTAATTTAGCTTGCAAAAATAGAAACCCTTCAGGCTATAAAAAGTCTACTGGGCTTTCAGTCTGTGTTCTCTGAGAGGATGCAGACATGTTAAAGGTCATGGATCAGAATGTATTTGGAAGGTATCTTATACAGTATATGATATTTTTATTTAGAAGATTCTCCAAAATATGAAGAAAGTGTTAAGTCACTGGTAATAAAAATAAATTCAAATGTGGGAGTGTTTTTCTGCCAGCGTGGAGCACCTGAGTTAATTTCTTCTCTCTTGACCTTCCCTTCCCTCCTCCGAGACCCCCAGCCTAAAAACAAAACAAAACCATAACCACATTTAGACTCCAGAGGGAGTTCAAATTGCAGGATAAGAGGGGGTTAGGCAGTAGTCTGACCACACAGAGTATGTTGGAGCTCGTGTCCCAGCACCACCTAGATCCCCCGCCAAGACCCAGACAGGCAGATAGGTGGATAAGATGCCCAGAGGGAGAGGACAGCGGTGCTCACGTACAGCAGTCGTACTGCCAGCCACAGCCAGCTGTGCAGAGGGCGAGAAGAGGCCGCCCTCCCTGTTCTGTACCCATCTGTCAGTATCTGTGTGTCTCCATCTCTGTACACCGCTGTCTGTGTCTCCGTCTCTTTTCTATGCTGATTGATTAGCTGTTTACGTCTCTTTTTCTTACAAGTCCCCCCCTCCACCACACACAAACACACACACACACACACACACACACACACACACACACACACACACACACACACAGCAACATTGCTGCATCGTCTCCCCCCCCCTACAACATACCTCCCTCTTTCTCTCTATCCACCCCTCCTCTCCTTTCTCTCTTCCTCCTCTGCCTTCCCTCTCACATGGGCAGACAAAAACTACCCGCCACCACCTCATCTCCACCCCACACCCCTCTCTCTTATCCGTGAAAAATAGACTAGATGCTCATGCTTGCCAAAGTGCCTGCGGATAGCCTGGCCGGGGCTTTCACAGAGCTCTACGAGCAGTAATAGGCGAGCAGAGGAGGAAAAAACTCGTCCCAATTTGGTCTATGTGTCTTGTTTCAGGAAATTGCGTTTTAAAGGGCAGCAGGTCTTTCTTGCACTCAAGTGAGGGGTGAACAAAACCTTCACCTACACTTGTTTGTTTGGGAATATCCTGTATGTCTCTATACATGTAAGCTATTACGGTACATCCTCGTTTTTTAAAGCTTATGAAAGAGCGAGTTTCAGACATTTGAAAAGATAACATCGCCAGACATTTCTAATACCGAGGGGATGTTACAGATACTCGGTGCGCAGACACACACAGTTCAGTATCTGCTCATCTCTCCCCCGAAGTCATTCTGTAAAACGGATTTATGTTATTTTACAGAGCCTTTTTGTTTTTCAGATTATTGCCTTGGTCTTGTTTTTTGCAGTTGCACTGTCCCATACTGTTCTTGTTTTTGTTGCACGGAGGCCCGTAAGGCGCAAAGAAAGAAAGACAGAAGAAGGAGATTGGGGAAAAACAGAATTAAATGCAGCTAATTGTAACAGAAACACCATCTCCCTCACACCATTGTTTTGCCCCTGTGCCCGTTTGGATGGTGCATAAAGACATAATTCCCCTAATGTGAGGTATTTGTAACGCTGCCTCTGTTGGCAGCGGGTCGGCTGGCATATTGCTCCACTCTGACGAGCCTCTGCCAAACTCGCACCATCTATCACCAGCATGGATGCCAGGCGGGCCTCCGCATACATGATCGTGCACCCAGGCATAGCCCTGGTCTTCGGGGACAGCAGTGTGTGTGTGTGTGTGTGTGTGTGTGTGTGTGTGTGTGTGTGTGTGTGTGTGTGTGTGTGTGTGTGTGTGTGTGTGTGTGTGTGTGCTAGTCATCTCATTGTCACTGTAAACTCTTGTTGTCCTCCTCCATGCCACAGCGGCGTGTATTTTACAGGCCAGTAAGTGCTCATTACTGTGTTCTTCAATATGTTTAGTAGCGTTAAAGGGAAGTTTTCAGAGCTTTCTCAGACAGACACAACCACAAATTAAACTGTATTTCAAACATATTTTCAAGCCAAATCACTCTTGTAAAACAATACAAATGAGTCGTGTTGTGTCGCATCACACTGTTAATAAGACTCAGACATTTAATCTGAACTATCTCCGTCCAGCGCTGACGTCACTGGCATTGTTCACATTTGTAGGCGCCGTTCGTCTGCCACTCGGTCTGCAGAGTTCAGGAAGAGACGGGGTCTATAACTCTTCTGTGATTCAGCCGCTCTGAAAGCAGCCAAACCATTCTGAAGCTGTTGTTGGCTCTTTGTCTCTGTTAGAACGGCTTTTCGTCTCCTCCGAGATGCAGAAAGAGATGCAGCTGTGAAGTGAGAGGGCACCCAAAAGAACACGAGCAATAATCACATCACCATGAATGTGTCACTGACGAGTCAGAACGTTCATGCGCCTGTTCGTGCATACTTTGCTTTTATTTACCGTGTCAACATCAGCTTTACTTACCCTCCCTTGCTCCCCTGCCCACTCCTGTCTGCGCCATAAATGCCAGCACTCAGGAATTCATCTAATTCACAGCACCAGCCGCGGTATTTCCCATCCCCCTGTCAAAAGCCGTATAGAGCCTCATGCACCTCCCTGTTTACTCTGCTGCTTTATTCTTCCTCGTCAACAGACTCTGGCAGCCCTGACCACAGCGAAGACAAACACAAAACTGTGTAGGAACACAGTGTACAAAATAGTAACACCACCTTTTAAATACTGAGCTGAACCTCTTTTCAGAATAATGTTTGTCTTAAAGATTCTCTCATTTCCTTTCTCGACAATAAAGAGTT
Organism: Myoxocephalus aenaeus; assembly: GCA_038501785.1. Taxonomy (NCBI): domain Eukaryota; kingdom Metazoa; phylum Chordata; class Actinopteri; order Perciformes; family Cottidae; genus Myoxocephalus; species Myoxocephalus aenaeus. The sequence goes on from JBAMJR010000089.1 coordinate 529,730, forward strand.
CACTTTAACCTCTTTATCACCTCTCCTTTTTTTTTTTTAATGGAAGGCCTCTATGTTTTTACAGTCAAGTCTAAAGAGACAATATTCAGTTTGATATCTGTTGAGGAAAGAGCTTTAATTGAATGTAAAGTTCACATGGCGGTTTATACAGTAGTTGGTGTTTCACAATTCTCCGACCTGATAATATTTTGTCATAAAAAAAATAGCACTGGAATTTGACAATTTTGTAGATGAAAGTTGGATCAATTTGTAACTAACAACGAAATTCTTATGAAAAAAATATATTTGATTCTGGTGGACCAAAAGAAGACAAAATGATCAGCTTTTAGCCAAAGACGTCGTGTCTCAGCCGTCAATTCCGCCTCTTCCCCAAAGGAAATTAACTGACGAATTCCTCCTGACAGACAGCTGTTCCTCCCACAGCGGGTTTTCTTCATAACCTGCACCTCCCCACGACACACACACACACACACACACACACACACACACACACACACACACACACACACACACACACACACACACACACACAGAGAGCTACGAGTTACTGCCTCCCAGGAGAATAAATCTGCAATCAACTGGGCCTATAAATAGCCATGGCACACTTCACTGCTGCTGAGGCCCCCCGTCCTTCCCAAAGAGCTGCTCACACACACACACACACACACACACACACACACACACACACACACACACACCCTCTCACACCCTCTGAGGCTATTCACCCCTAATCCAAAGCAGGGCACCCAGTCTTTCTTTGCTACTTCCCACTGACGTTATGTGCTAGTATTTCTGCGAGCAAACACATTAACAGAGGCTAATTAAAGTAATTTGTCCCTCACAAATCTGCACATTAGTTCTAATAGCTTTCAGGCAATTAAACGCCCAAACCAGCAGCCATATTAGGCATTCCATCTGAATCTGTGCTTAAACCCTTCGAGAGAGCCACTACGCTACGCTAGGCTAGCGCTAGTTATTGGTAGCCGGGGCTAATCACCTCATTAGTCAGCAGGCTTAATGAGATGTGTTATTTAAGTAGATACTGTATCAGGCAGGGGGGACCTGTTCCTCTGGAGCCAACACACACATAGAGAGAGGGAGATTTGTTTCATCATTAATCTTACACAGGCACATACACGAATGGTTTCACATGAAAAACACTACAAAAATAGATTTCATAATGAACACTTTCCATAACTGTATATGTGAAGTGTGAAATAAATTCATGTTCATGTTAAATCAACAGAAAGCTCCACCAGGAGAAAACACTCAAAGTCAAAGCTAGAAATACAGAAACACTTGATGGATGCAAAAGGCAGACGTGTGAGTAGTAATCATAGAATATTTCATTTCCCTTTTCAATGGATTTTATTCTCTAAAAAAACTATTTCAAGTTTCCAGACTGCGTTCTCTGAGTTCCTCTCCACACTCCACACCAGTCACAAGTTTGGTTTTGTAAAATTATCAGAGGGAATGCGGCAGCTGAGATATGAGATACAGGTTTTACACACTGGTCCAGTCCATCTCGGTTTGACTGCTTTTCCTCTCGGCAGCTCCGTGCACGCGAGGGTTTCCATCGTTAAGGGGCATTTCTGGGCTTTTATTAAGCAGCTGAACCCTGGTGAATTTAGTAATGCTGCCCTCTGTCTGGGTTGACCTTCCCTTTTCAAGGTATACATACCGGAGACATAGCCCTCATTTGTGTCTCTCATGTATTGCCATTACAGTCAAATCACATCAGATTAAAAAAAAAAAAAAAATACATGTGCTGTGGTATTTCCAAAATCCTTAAAGGTTCAATCTGCTGCACACAAAGGAAAGCTTTTCTCAACGTGCGACTCTGTTCCAAACAAAGAAGTAAATTACATGAATTTGCCCAAATTGTATGACAAAATTAAAGTTATATTAATGTTACTTTCTATTTTCTTTTTCTGCCTTATCCATTGATGATTGGAGACATTTGAGTTGTGTAACCAGATCTAAGACAGATCTACTGTGCAGCTGGTCACACTACTGCAGTGCATATCAGTAAACACATTAAATTGATTTATTATCTTGTCATTTTATCATGTGCCTCTTGGAGTGTTGACATAACATTTCCTAGGAGTGAAGTAAAAACTTGTCAAAGAGATCCCAGAAGATAAATGAATGTGTCTGCTGACTGCTACATAAGACTTTTTAGAACACTTTTTAGAACACTTAGACCTTTTAGAACACTTTTTAGAACACGTATACGTGATGTGAAATGAAAGATGGTATTCAGAGTATTTTTCAGAAAAATTTATGCTTATTTCTGTCACCTGAATGTACTTGAACTACATGAGAGACCCAAAGTTGTTCTATTGGAGACTTGAGTACTGACTCGGATATATGTCGGATATAAACACGAGTATTAAAAAAAGACCCAATTTAGATAAACTAAATGTTTGTTTTTCAAAGTTTACCCAAATTAAGGTTTGGAAACTACTGAACGAGGAAAAACAAACCAATCACTGGAAATGCCTTAAAAAGGTCAGACTGACTTATTGATGAACCTCAGTTTGTATGAGGCCTTTTTAATTGATCGGTTAAGACGTAACACGGCAGAGATGATCGGTTTTATCTGCAGGTGCTGTGTGTGTGTGTGTGTGTGTGTGTGTGTGTGTGTGTGTGTGTGTGTGTGTGTGTGTGTGTGTGTGTGTGTGTGTGTGTGTGTGGTTACTGCGGTGCTACCAGACCCCTGACCTTTCCATGTCCTGATAGCATCCCTAGGGAGAGCGGGAGGGAGGGATAGAGCAAGAGGCTGGGGAGGGGGAGTGAAGGGGGAGGCCTTTGTTTTTCTACTGGAGGCCTAATGTCACCACAGCCGGAGCTTTAATGGCGCAGACGAGCTGTTTTTGCGACCCCAGCTTGAAAATGTACATTTATGACAGGCCTAAAACTGAATAATGACACAGATTAATAACACACATACAGTTTTTGTTTCATATTTATGCCACAAAACATAATTTTGAGTCTTCAATGTCATGTCTTTTGTTCTTTTATTGAAGAATTGTGCTCAAAGTGAAAGCTACAAACAAAGCCTCTTTTTTTTGCACTCTTCCTTCAGGAGAGAAGAAGCATCATGTGCTCATATGCGGTGAAAGCGGTACAGTGTGTATGCCAGATTTAATTGTCTGGGGCAAAGGCGAGTGTAAACTGCACGCCTCACAGACAATAAGTGCTAGTGTTACCAGGCTGCACAGTGTGTTAATGGAGAAGCAGGGAGGGGAGGTTTGAGCTGGGGGGTTCTGATGCTTCCGACCCACGAATCACATCACCTCCTCCCTTCCTCTGCACCCTCACTCCCCCATCAGGCGCCCACCATTTGCTCATCCATCACCATCGCCCCTCGCGCTCCTCTCCCCTCCGTCTTCCATCACTCCACCCAGCCAATTTAGTCCTCACTCATTTTTCTCTCCTCCGCAGAGCGCCGTGCTTTTGTCCTCCATCCAAACCTCTCTCACTCCTTTCCCTTTCCCTCCTTTCCCGCTCTCACCTCTCTCTGATCGCAAAATTTGAGCGGTCTGTTGTCTCCGACGGCATTGAATGACAGCTCACTGTGTGTGTGTGTTCTGTTTTTTTTTTATCTGTGTGTGTGCATGCAGTCTGTTGTTTGGGTGTTTTGAATACAAGTAAAAGGTGTGTGTGCTGATGCGTGTGTGCTGATGCGTGTGTGTGTGTGTGTGTGTGTGTGTGTGTGTGTGTGTGTGTGTGTGTGTGTATCTGGATTCTGATGGTAATTAAAACCAAGGACGACCCCAAAAATAAATAAAAGAAACTACACCCAGGCTTCGCCATCTGTCCCCCCCTAAACCTGATACTCCTGAACCACCTCTGTCTCTTTCTTTCTCCCTCCCTTCCTCTCTCCACACACACACACACACACACCTATCACACACACACAAATATAACACTAATGCTGCCATTCGGCCATTTTCCAAGAGTTTCTCTGTAAGCAGTAGCATCCAGAATTAAAGAGAATTACTTGTGACTGCAGGGTGCAGCATCTTGGCCTCAGCCTATCATGTTTTCACCATTCCTACCTACGACAAAGACACACACAAATATTATACACGCACACACATCACCCCCCACCCTGTCCACCGTGGTCCCCAGGCTCTCTTTGCCTCTCATTAACCCTGTCACGTTTACGGTATGAATTAAATGATTCCAGTGATGCATCCCCACGCACCGAGGGAGCAGCCAGACCCCGTCCCCCCTCCAGGCTGGAGGGACGGCCCGAGGCGCCACTCTCCACCCTCATTATTACCAGCATGGTGGTCGCTCGGTGCCACACTGTTGTTTTAGCATGTATGCGTCCGTGTGTGTGTGTGTGTGTGTGTGTGTGTGTATCTAGTGTCCGCCCGTCATCCTCTGGATGTTTTAATGTCTGAATGGAGGCAGTGGCATCAGAGAGGCTTGTGTCTGCTCAGAGCAGCAAAAAGGTTGTATTCCTTCATTCAGAGATCTGTCTTTTTGAAAAGCTGTAAACTTATAAAACTGATCCAATCAAAAACAAAAAGTCATATCAATGAATGCATTCAGTTCAGAAAAGCTACATATTTGCATGTTTAAACACAAGCAGGCCTTTCAGGAAAACTTCTCTAACACACAGGACATGATGCACCCACTGTAGTTTTGCTTAAGTAGATACAAATAATTACGTATAGGTGCTTCATGTGAACAGCCAAAAAAAGAAAATCGCCACCAAAAACTCGAAAATGCAGTAAAGACAAGACCTCCACACCAAAATATGTTTTGCTTTTTGTTACGGGACTTGAATGTTTGACCTCGGCTGAGTTTGACACTTAACATTTATGTGCGCTCACTGATTTTAACGTGTGTCCATACGAGCAGGGGTAAACTTACACAAGAAACTCAAAACTTCCAGTCCTCGTAAATTGATAATTGATCATTTTCAGCAAGGTTGGAGATATCTTGTATCCAGAAGTTCAAGTTCTGAAAATATACATATTTTTGACTTTTTCAGTATGCAATAATTAATAGATGTAATTTTACGATTTTTGTAACATGGCCTTTTAAATCTACATCAGACAAATTATTATTCAAGGTATATTTTTTGTCTTAAAACATGTCAGAGGATCTCTAACAAAATAGTGAAGACTGGAGCGGTTATAGAGAAGAACACGTTATACCATGAAGGAACCTTTTTTTTTTTTAAGCACCACATGAGCTGAAACACACTTCCAATAGAATTGAGAGATTGAACACGCTGTGCTTTACTTCACTTGGGATGTGTTGGTTACTATGTTGTTGTGTATTATGTGGTATTTACTCATGAGGCACTATTTCTGTACTCCATTGGGATGTTTAGTCCCAACTGTTGCTGTAAAGGCGGGACTGTTATTTGGTTTATTTTAAAGGTAAAGAAAGGAAAATAAAGGGATTACATTTTTAGACAAAAATTTACAATATTCATGAAAGTTATTAGATACTAAATTAAGATATAGAGAGATAATATATAATAGAGATAAGACAACATTTTAGTCAAGATGTAGTCAAAATTCTGAGTTTGATTATCTCAGACTTATAACTAGTAAGTGATGCTAAGTATTTCAGTTAAAAGTTGTGACTTACTATCTCATAGTTCAAGTTTTAACGAGTATTTTTATTCTTACAAATTTTTCATACATATTTATTTTCTTTCGGAAAAATAGGCCTCCATTTGTTTATCTGATTTTTGACATGCTGTTTGTTTTAATCAACATGTTATGTTTACACTGTTAATGTTAATTATGTACACTGCCTTTGTTAAATGAAGCTCACACTTAGAGTGAAAACAGTACAGCAAAAAACACTTAATCACAAAGATGTTACAAAAAGCTAAACAGAATCTTGCCGATTACACGGTTAAACAAGGATGACTCTTCTGTAGACCAAAAATACACAATTACACCAGTTAAATGTTTTGCCAGTTCTCTGACAGTAATGGAGACGTATACCGTACATTCAGTGTTTGTGCTCGGTTTGAATTTGTCAAAGTCCGACTGCCGAACGCACACAGATAACTTAAAAAAATATGAAAATAGCCTTGTCATCCAGCATATTGTTTGCCTTTTTACAACCGGACTGCAATCGATTCAAATAAAAACTCTCACCCCCACTGCTGTGTGTGTGTGTGTGGGTGGATTGAGCAGCAGTGATATCCTGATGTACTGCCAGGCATGACCGTAAAGAGAGAACTGTGTGTGTGTGTGTGTGTGTGTGTGTGTGTGTGTGTGTGTGTGTGAAAGCAGTCAAACGTGACCCTCCACCTCCTTAGTAAAGCAGCGCTTTGACACGTGTTCGGGTAATGGCGCTAATACACTCATAAATCGAAATAAGCCCAGGACTGTCAAATAAAAGAGAGGAAGAGAGGTTGTGCGTGTGCGTGTCTGCGCGCGCGCGTGTGTGCTTGCGTGTAAAGTTGCTGCCAACAGTCTAACGAGGCTTATCAATGGAATCACGTTGTCCTGCTGTCTACGGCTTTAACGTGAACACATACACCTCCTCGATTTCTCTCTGATAAGACACTGCTGTGTGTGTGTGTGTGTGTGTGTGTGTGTGTGTGTGTGTGTGTGTGTGTGTGTGTGTGTGTGTACCCCTTTCACAGAAGAATATCGCTGACTGGCTGCATCAGTCAATGAGGAGTATGCCTCTTGCGCCCTCCCGGTCAGCATGCATTGCAGCATCAGCGTGCACGCTGAATCTGGCCACTTACGTGAATCAGCCACGCGCTCAAACAAAGAAAAAAACAACTCAGGATTCTTTTCAGAAGCACACGGTCAACACCCTCCATAGCCAAGTGTGTCAGAAACAATAAACAGGAGAAAAAAAAGAAAGAAAAAAGAAAAATGAAGGCTACCGGTGTGCAGTCCACAGCCTATGACGTAATCAGCAGTGCGCCCCTCTAGCTGACTACCTATCCACAAACTAACTAAAAGATAAACTCAACCCTGGTCTTCATGCGGTTAATGGCGGCAGGTACTTATGCACTGGAGCCCAGTGGCGAGGGAAAGCGACGAGAACTGGCCACTCCCCTGCACCATGGAAGTGCTCCCGAGACAAGACGCTCTAACCGCGGTCACCACAACGCTACAAAAACAAAAAACGAGACGAAACTCAAAAGGAGTAACGCCGCTGTACCTGAAAGGGGAACACCGCTTCAATCAAAGTCACGTACCGTACTGCCAGCACACAGACAGACAACACTTACCCTATAAACACCGACTCGAACTACTGCACCTCCCAAACGAAAACGCGCACGTTAGGCTGCGCGACCAAATACTCACACGGAACAAAATTCCCGGACGAACCCCCACATGTCACGGCCCGGCTCAGGCGCCGCGACAAAATGCACGGGAGACGCAGTGTTCCAAAACAAAAGGCTTTATTAGCTACCAAAAGGTGGTTGGCGAAACCCACAACAGCCGTAAACTGAGGCAACCCGGGGACGACACAGAGCGCTGTCACCGGCCTGGCCACACAGGGACAGCCGCTATCCAGAGAGCCCCAGAGAGAGATCCGAGACGGAGCTTTATTCCCCGCAGAGCACCGGGCCCAGGTGCCTCCCATTAGGGTGACCTCCCCACTCCTGCAGGTGCTTCTCATTAGGGTGATCTCACCCCACCGGGTTACCTGGAGGAGACAGACAGACAAGGAGACCGACAAGGAGACAGACACAAATAGACAGGCAGACTAGGGGACCATCACAGCACCTGAAGGACAAGTCAACTGCATTCATTGAGACCGCTCGCTGGTGTTAACCTGTGTGTCCTCCTCATTACGGCCCATATCCGTGTTGCTATGGACGATATGAGAGGAGGTAGATAAAGCAGTAGGAGGGATTTGCATGGCAAAGCCCCCTTCTCTCTCCCTCTCCTTCTCTTTCTCACTGAAAGCAGAGTGGCACACCGTATACACACACACACACACACACACACACACACACACACACACACACACACACACACACACACACACACACACCCCGTCTCCCACTCTTTACAGGACTTGAATGCATAATCGTGCTCTTTCGGACCTGGAGTCCAAGTACATGAAGCAGCAGTTTGAAAAGCTGAAAGCCTGCAGGGCGAGATGGAAATAAGAGAGTTGACACTTGAGAAGGGGGTTTCAAGATGAGAACCATCTATCTTCAATACCCTTTCAGGAATTAAGAGAAGGAAAAAAACAGATTTAATTTCAGATTTATGGCAACGCATTCTTGAAATTGTATCATTGCTCTCAGCAAGGTTCCTGCCAAGACCTTAAATCTTTACTAAGCGAACATGTGAGCCCTCAAGTAAAATATTCAAATTACCAGACTTGTAGTGAAAGTTGTTTTATTGTTGTGATCACACCACATGGCTGCTTCCAGTAGATTTATTGTGGGGTTAAGATCTCTGTGTGTTTGTGACATATGGGTGTTTGGTGTGGTATATTTGATTCAAATGGTTTACGCATTATGATTACCTCAACATTTTTTAGGTTTTGTGGTTCAAACCAGTTGCTTTGCATGTTGGCTGATGTTCTGGTGTTCATTTAACTTTCAGGATGGAGGAGATTCCATGCTGGGAAATGTAACGGCTGAAGATTTCTCTCGTGCAGAACAGCTGCGAGTGAGAGTGTGAGTGTTTACCGTGCCGGCTACACGACAACCACTCGACTGGTCAACTAAAGTTTACACCTTTAGACAGCCGGCCCTGCCAAAATAATTTTGAAACGCTTCAAACCACAGGCTGGAACTTATTACTTCCTTTTTTATCAAGTTTGACTCATGAGAAAGAAGAGACAGTCTTTGAGTGGAATAGTTGTTGTTTTATTTAATCCTACAAAGGCTAAAGGGATGTAATTGATGTGGCAAAATGTTTATAAATACAAGAACATGTCAGTATTTATACGTGTATGACTGATCTGAACTGTCCCGGTGCAGCAAATCATACTCTTTGAGTGGGTTAGAACATGCTGGAAGTGTGCATGTGACCGTGCGTCTGCCTGTTTACTTTATCCAGCAGCCTTTGGCAGCTCACTCTCCCCTCCAAATCTTTCCTCCCAACTTTAATTAACACACACACACACACACACACACACACACACACACACACACACACACATACACAGCACCCACCCCAGAGAGTACAGGGGAGTAAAGGGAACCAGGGAAGGAAAACAAAAATATTTCTCTGACTGAAAAGGGGAACCTGCTTCCAGTAAAAGTAACGGAGGATGTTAAAGGGTGTGTGTGTGTGTGTGTGTGTGTGTGTGTGTGTGTGTGTGTGTCTGTGTGTGTGTGTGTGTGTGTGTGTGTGTGTGTTGTTTTTTGAGACCTGGAGGATGCTGTGACTCATCGCTCTCTGAGTCATCACTAACAGCGATGAAGGGACAGAAGGAAAAGAGAAAGAAATGTGACTTGGAGACTGAAAGCATAGTGAAGTCCAACAGGACTCTCTTCACACATCAGTGTTGTTTCAGAAAACACTTAAGTGTGTGAGAGTGCACATGTGATTTTGCACTGACCACAATATAGAGGCTATGTTTATGTGTTTAAGTGTGATTTCCCACTAAGCGCGTACAAAGTGTTTATTTGTGCAGCGCTACAGTGAGTAGGAGGACTTCAACCAGATGTCTCACTGTCGCTGAGCACAGTCATGTGTTTGCATTAAGTCCAAAAGTCGGCTGCATTCATCCAAAAGAAACACCCCTGTGCTTAACAAGCTGATGTTAAAGCTGCACTCAACTATATTTTCATATTTCCAATGGATCTATTGGCTTTTCTGAAAGGAGCGATGAACCCACAAATAACTATTACCCTACTGTGCAGCTCTACAGAGCTTTGTGGCCTCATTTAGCTCATTGTGTTGGTAATCCATAAACTCCACTCTAATCAGCCTTGTTTTCAGCCGCAGCAAGCAGTTTAGTTTTATTTTTATTTTTTTGGAAGCAAACAAGCTACGATAAACCAAACTGAAGACAGACAATGTTAGTGACTGTCTGGTGAACAATGAGCTCAAAGGAGAGCACCCGTGACATTCATGTTTTCACGTGAACTATTCTGTTATATTTTCACTATGAATATCTTACATTTCACATGTGCTGATATCATGTGACTTTATGACATGTGAAACGTCCAAAAAGCACGTTCCTTCATGTGCACGTTTCATACATGAAATACCTTTTCATATGTGATACTTATATGAAAGGAGTTTCACATCTGATTTATCTCATATGCTCCGTTTCAAACGGTAAAACCTCCCTCAGGATTTAATTCAGTCCGAAACCCATTGCTGCGTCACCTGCCCCCTTCTTCCTGTCTCCAGTTCCCCACCACATCGCTCACCTTTACACCTCCGACCAGCAACGTGCCGTCAGCAGATTTGTTCACAATGTCGGGATGAGGCGTGGTGCAGCTCGGTGATAAAACTTTTTATCTCAGCGGATTGATTGAGATAAGAACACGCTGCACATGAGGTTTATATAACAGTTAGTGTTGACTGGCTGTGGACTCCAACCAGCCGAGTCATGTGGCTCCAGCTCCGTGGATGATGTGTTGGTCCAGTGAGAGAAGTAAACAAAGCAGAGAGGACGGAGGGAGGACACATGGGCATCACACACAGATGTACACGCACACGCGCGCACACACCTGTCCGATGTTTTCCCCAGCTGTGAGTACAGTCTGTCTCTCCCAAGGGCTCTGACAGAGAGCCCCCTCCCATCATGTCCACACACACAGTCAGACGCACACATGAACTCACTTTTCTCTGTGGTTTAGAGATGTCACGTCTGGCTGAGTTTGAAGTGTATCTAAGGGGCTATGATTATTATTCTGCACTTCACACACAGGCACGAACACAAACCACACACTGATCTCTGGAGAGCCTCAGTCGAGCTGGGGACTCATCCAGTACGAAGGCTGCAGTCGATGACTCTGCTCAGTGTGGTTTAACGTTGCCTCCGGCCAGTTTGATCTAGACCTGTGCTTACTCTCTCCTCGCTCCGCTCAGCCTTCTACCTGCTACACACAAACACACACAAACACGCTCTATTCATTTCAAGGACTCATGAGACAAGGGCTGCTCTGTCTTTGACGGTTTGGTATGTGACAAAAACAACACAGGTGGTGTACTGTACTCCATGTATCACAGTTTCCTGTTATGTTTCTGTTATATAAAGCTTTAGGTGTTTGTTATTGGTAATCCATCCCATAGTTTGACTTCACTTCTCAGCTTTTGACTTAAATTTCCAACGCTGATTGTTTTATAACACATGATCTGTCAGTCTGTCCCTTCAGGCCGCACAAACCTTTATTTATATGTTTGTTTATGTGTTCTTCCATCTTTCTTTATTTTGACTTTAAAATAACGTCACTGCCAAAGTTAGGACTTTTTTCATAATATTTTCTTGCTTGTTGCTTTTTCCTTTTCTCATATTTAGTTACATTTGCAGCTTTGTTTTGCTTCAGACATCTCATTGAAAGATAAATATACATTGCCAATGAAATTATTGGGGTTTGGATTTTGTCTGCTGAACATGACTCTACGTCAAATACATCAGGAGACATTTTCACCTCGACAGGATTTTATTGCAGCAAAATGAGTAATGTGAACTGTCAGAATCTCCCATTTATTAACTATATCTAAAAGATACACTCTGAACAAGCACATTCTCTCACATTCTAACTCAGGGACTCGCTCCATTCAAAGAGAAAACTACTTTTTTAAACGAATATCCAGATAGGAAAGTTGGACACTGTACCTATACACATTTCAGATGTTTTTCCTCAAAGTAAAATATAAGAATTACACATACAGAATCCGCCAATGTTCAATAATACACACCATTAGCAGCAAGCCGCAGTGCGAATTAGCATCAGTTTTCATAACAGGAAGCAGCTGAAAATCCAGCTGGTTGCAGGTGCTCATATCTTTATCTGTATTTTGTGCGTTTGTATGTTTTTGTCTGAGACCCTGGTCGAAGTCTATATTAGGTTCCTCTTTTGAAAGACCGAAGGTTACTGAGGATTCTGTTGTCCATTCACAGATGGAGGCAAAAGGCATTGAGAGGAACTAAATGTCCCCAAAACAACGTGTCACAAGGTCAGGGACAGTTAAGTCACATCTTCCCTTAGGTGGTCATTACATGGGACAAACAGCATAAGCCATGAAGTGTGTGTGTGTGTGTGTGTGTGTGTGTGTGTGTGTGTGTGTGTGTGTGTGTGTGTGTGTGTGTGTGTGTGTGTGTGCGCGTGTGTGTGTACTTGGTGACATTGGATCAGTTGAGGGAAACAGTGACACACTTTTTCAGCTCAGCTTTGTTAGCAGAACAAACTGTTTTTGTAAGCCTCAGTGTGTGTGTGTGTGTGTGTGTGTGTGTGTGTGTGTGTGTGTGTGTGTGTGTGTGTGTGTGTGTGTGTGTGTGTGTGTGCGTGCGTGCGTGCGTGCGTGCGTGCGTGCGTGCTGTCATGACTAAAGCACTGTTGGCAGAAATGACACAGCACCTGTTGTGACATATATATGCCGTGCCGCTCATTGGAGGAATATTATTTTTACGAGCTAAATGTTACAATTTCCTGTCTGCTAACAGGTATGTAGGCTGTGACGCACTGTGGTAAAAATGTAACCACATTCACAATAATAACGATAACAATACTACGTCTGAAAAACACAATGTAAGGATTTCTAGGTGTAGGTGCACTATTGCCACCACTGGATATGAATATGTGTTGTCTACAAGTATGATATTCATGCACGGCAAATCTTGATTAACAACCAAGCAGCAGCATGCAGCCGTCCAACAGTCCAAAACCTTGACCATTGACCACTTATGGTAAACGATCACACCGGTATATACTCCCTCAAGAGCCAAATCCAAGCGATCCTCAAATCCTGAAAGAATTCAGTTTTTTTTTGGTTGATAAATAAATGTAAATAATTAGCGATTATCAAAATTGTTTTCAAGTTGCTGTCAATCAATTAATCAATTAATTGACTGCTAGTTTTTTTACAACTACATATTAATGAAAAAAAGTTGAGCTTAATGTTTTCTTTAGGTCTCCCTGGTCAAACCAAAGTAGCACTACACACTTTCCCTTCATTGGGCTCGACTTCCAGCTGTAAGTCAACTTGCTCTGCTATAAACATTATTAAAACCAGTTGCCCATCCAGGCTCACCAGTGAGAAAATAAAATGTTGAGAGAATGTCTTTATAAGGACATAAAACTATGCAATGTTACACAATGTTTGTTAGTTAAATAGTTTAGGAGACATTGTTTGATCAGTGCTTAATATATAACATTGTGATGTAACATCACGGGTTAATAAACAACCAGTTTCATTCTAACAGAAGGACTGATTTGCAGTATGACGTGAACATTGTATCGATAAGTTGCAACACAGACAGTAAACTTGAGCATCAACATATTGCATATCGAAGCAAACGCATACACGTTATGTACAAGTAAATTATGTCATGTTATGTTAAAAGAATCCTACATTGAATATTGACAAATATTGTTGAAATGAAATGGAGATGTAGGTTGTTTTATTTGATGGATGTAGGGAGAGGCTACAGGATGCAATTTCGACATTATGCGGTTCTGACCTTTGCTGGGAGGTTTAAAACTAGTGTCCCAGTACTAGTACTGCAATGCACTTTTACTCCTTTTTGAGAATGAGAGATGGTTGATATCCATCAGGTGCTGGGCAGGGGGAAACAGCCTCGCTCTATCCAAAATTACACAGAGCGACACCTCTAAACATCAGTAATTAACACATTTTGTTTAATTTGCCAATTAAAAGTGACAATTTGTGTTTAAAGGCTGGTTTAATCTCTTTCTTTGGACAGAGCTGAAGTGGTTCCCCTACATCTAGTTTTTCTGTTAGTTACCCAGTGGACTGCCAGCAAGTAAACAAGGATGCAAACGATGCAGGATTTAAAGTGGCTTTGCAATGTTTTGTGAGGAAGGAAACATATTCAATACATTTGTTAGACCTCAATGTTACACACAATGAATATTGGTGAGTAACACTGAACATGACTTTGTTTATTTACAAGAGATATCCAAATGGCTCATTTTAAGCTTCTACCCCTGTCCCAGGTCCAGCTCTATGCTGCAAATAAGCATGTGCCTTGAAATGTTGAACAACTCCTGAAAGCAAAGTCTTGCCAGTAAGTTCCTGTTCCTGTTCATAAGGTTTAATGATACATGTTTTGAGCACAGAAGCTGAATGATTACATTCACTTGACAATGTTTTTTGCTGCTGTAGTTTACGCCATGTCCACAATACTATGTTTCCATTTTAAAACACATATCTTTTGTTACGTTTAACACTTAACGTCCACACACTACGCTGGAATTTTAGAGCACCAAAAACTGCGGGGTTAAGTCCTTGTGTTGATGATCGTAAACGTAGAAGTTTGGAAACGATGTCGTAGACACCCGTGTTTGCTACTTAATTGGGTCTTAGCAGTCACAATGTGTCCTTCCCTGATTCGTCACGCAGCGATCACATGACTGAGCAATAGTTCGACCTCGTCGGCGGTCCAAGCAAAGAAATAAGTCTGTGCAGAATTGATCACCGCCGATCGGCGCGCAATGCATGCTGGTTAGATTTGTGTCTGTCCCGACTTGCTCTGACGTCATGCACACGTGGTCAACGATAATCTCACGAGAGCAAGGAGGCCGCCGATTTTAGAGCCAGGCGCCGCAGTAGCTCTCCACCGACTTATAGCAGATCTGATAGCAAACACCACTTGTTGTAGAAAATTCTTATTTTATTTGTAGTTGTAATACTTAACGCTTGATTCTTGACTATTAGTCTAAGGTTTAATCTAAAGAAATATCGTATCGAACAAAGGATGCAGCTACACACACATTTCTACATAAATATATATTTATAAACACATATGAATAAATCCAAACATGATCTGTAAACTAATAGGAAGTAATTTTTCTGAGTATTCCTGTGTATACTTTGAAGGCAGCCTAAAACTGTTCGACTTGACCACAGTTTTTAGTCAACGCCTCCTGCTGCTGCCGCCTGCTCTCGTCTGGATTCTAGGCGAGGCGCAGCTCTTTCAAACGAGCCTAATATCTTGTCCATCTTTTCGCCATTGCCGTTCTTCCTTCGCAGTATTTTCTGCAACTAAACCAACTGCAGTGTGTAGAAAATCTGCTTCCTGTTTACACCGTCATGCTCACGCCCAAGTGTACGTGAATGGTCGTGTGATGTGCGTTTTCAAAGGTTGACGTGTG